>JADRCH010000153.1:5359990-5428778 GCA_019843965.1 Rhynchomys soricoides | reverse complement strand
TTATTATTATTATTATTATTATTATTATTATTATTATTATTATTATTTTAATTTGCAATAAAAACCTACCGGACAACCATTGTCTACACAACATCACCTAACAAAGTGTACAAGTGTGTGGTTCTGATTTTGAAGTGTGAGGTTGGCCATCCAATGGGGCCTTTTGATCAGACACTCAGCTGCCCACTGCCTCTGACATTGGTACTGCATCTTGGGACTTCTCCAGGCATCCTACCCAGCCGTCTCCACAGTCCACCCTTTGCTGTGACTAGAGCCTCCTTACTCAGTGTCTCAGCCCAGACTAGTATTTCCTGAGAGTGGAGCTTAAAGACACAAAGATGAAGACAGTGCTGATGCCTATTAAAGCCCTCAACCTGGTACTTGTCTGTGTTACATAACAGTAAGTCCTCCTTAGGAAGGAAGAGAGCAAAGAAAACAGTAATCAACCTAAAAGTCACTAATAATACAACCATTCAAATATTTACACTAAGAACAAAAGTAATTCTTTCCTTTATTGTTTGATTTGCAAGATGCTATTTTATAAAAGAAAAATGACATAAACTACTCAAAGAATTCGTGTAGTGAAAAATAAAGATATCAGAATTATACTAAGAAGGGAATAAATGTGGTTCATAATCCTGTCCAAGAAAATTTTGGCTAACAGTCTCTCTCTCTCTCTCTCTCTCTCTCTCTCTCTCTCTCTCTCTGTATAAGAGAGACAGACAGACAGACAGACAGACAGAGGAGAGGGGGGTATTCATGAGTGGAGATGCTACAGTACCTTTGTGTATGTGTACATATGCACAAACAATATAGGGCACAGGCACACATGTATTCATAAAGGCCAGAGGTCAGCCTCAGGTGTGTTCTTCAGATGTTATTGACCTTCTGAAACAGGTCCCTCACTCGCCTGAAGCTAGCCAAATAGCTAACCAATGAGCCCCAGAGAGCACCTTGTCTCCACTCCTTGGCTCTCGGACTGTGTGTGCATGCCGCTACATCAGGTTTTTGATATGCATGCTGAGGATGCAGCTAAGAGCATCTCACACTTATGTGGCAAGCACTTTCTGCATTGAGGTATCTTGCAATCCACTCTAAGGGTTTTTTGCACATGTAAAAAGTTTTCTAAAAATTAGGATCATGTTCTTGGACTACGGGACTATACTAACAAAGCCAGACAAATAACTTCTCTGGTTTTGTTTTTCTTAAGTTTTTGTTTTTTCTCTGAGACAAGGTTTCACGTCATAGCTCAGGTCAACTCCAAATTCACTGTAAAGCCTTGGACATCCTTGAGCTTTTGATCCTCCTGCCTCACCTCCAAAGTGCTAGGATTATAGGTGTGTACCATCATACTAAGAAAATAACATTAATTTTAATAGCCACATAGCCTCAGTGACAGGTCTGTCATAATTTATTTAGCTCTTCTTCTGTTGTTTGACATTTGGAAGGCATGCATTTCCACCAGTGGATCTGGAAGAGCGATATCACTATTAAAACATAAAGCTTCCCATGGGAGAAGTGGAGAAGCCCAAAACTTCCTTAGAAGCAGAAAACACACATTTTCAAGAATCAATTAAAAGCTAAACAAAACAAAATAAAAAAGCCCAGGAAATCCCTAAGGGACAAACCTCTGCTACAAGCAGGGGCTGAGGTTTTCCTGTCAGCAAAAATACAGAAACACGACACTTTGGGTATCTTTCAAGGCGTCTAAGTGACAGTGTCTTGAAGCTCAGCAAATAATATGCAAATGATGTGTATTTATTATTATTCTGAGGCTCATCATCAGCAAACCAGTGGCAGGGAAAAGGCGGTCTTTCGCATACAACTCTTAAATGTACGAACATGTTCCACAGTCCAACAACTGCCCCTGCAGGTGAAGCCTACATCAATCATCCTAATGAAAAGCAAGAACCGCACTCTGAATATTTGGTGTGAGTCCTGTTAGTTCTTCTTGGCAAGGAAAGATGTTGAGAAGAAAAATAAATAAATTGAAATTAAAAAAAAAAAAAACTAAGCTAGTTTCCCACGGCAGCAATAACAGCAAAATGAAGTTTATTTAAATATTACAAAGTGAGGGGCCATGAGTGTATCATGGTTGAACTGGACTCACAGTCATGCAGGGGAGAAAAAGCTGAGGATAGAAGATCCATCTCTAATTAATTTTTTTGCTCACATGTGAAAGTAATGATCACGCAGGATTTTCAAAAGAAAAAAAGAAAGCCCAATTGCATTCATTAATTAAATGTGAAAAGACTTCAGATGACAAATGCTTTCTTGATCTAAATATTAGCTGCCAACAAAGAAACCTGCTTAACAAGGAAGTTGAAGGCAGTAACCACCCAATGCATGCACGTTGTGTGCAGATGCAAATAAATCCTCTCTCTCTTTACAACCTGCAGGCAGAACCATCACTCAAACCCCTCTGAATTCACTCCTAATAGATCTTTCTATGTTACAATGAAATCCAAGGGGAAATTAAGACCATCTGGTTCTGTTGGATGTCGTTATTGTCACAGAGTTACTTCTTTGCAGGAAATTCAAATTTCCAAATCACTGCATCCTGAAAGTTTGACTCTTCTAACAATGGGTCATCTGTCTCATGAGAATGGAGTGTGTGTGCATGGCCCCACAGGACTTCTGGTCTATGCAGCCCTGTACTGGGTATAGAAGGGTGGAGCTAATTGGAAGTCTTCAGGAACAGTTGAGGAGTCCCCGATGGAAAAACAAAAGTATAAATACTCACAGAGAGGCTGAAACTAGCTTTAACATCAATCAGAATCACTTAACCAATAGTATCAGATGCAGCCTATTTTTTTAAAAAAGGCAGTTGCTAGGCTGGAGGGCTAGAAGAGTGGGTCAGTGGTTAAGGAAATGCACTGATTTTGCAGGGGATGTGAGTTTGGCTCCCAGCCCTGGTTTTGGGCAACTAACTTCCATCTTTAACTCCAGCTCCAGAGGATCCAATGGAGATCTTCTGGTCTTCGTGGGCAATTGAATTCACATGCACAAACTACAACTAAACTACATATGTACAGCTAAAATTAAGTATTTTTTTTTAAAAAAAAAAAAAGAAAAGAAAAAGAAAAAAAAAAAAAAAGCTAATACCTCCTCAGAGAAGGGATGGTGCATTTCATCCAAGTCCTCTTTGTATGGAATGTCATGGCCAAGAGTAGATTCTGAAACAACTGGGAAGTACCAGATAGAGAGGACTAAAGTCAAATTAGCCAAAAGATGATGGGGGTTGGGGACACAGGAAATGAGTCTGGAGTGAGATTCTAACTGCCTTCTAATTCTGAAAGCAGCATCAGAGTGTGGGGTATTGTCTCAAGAGAGTAAAACACAAAGCAGAAAAAATTTCAGTGAACACAAGGACGAAGGCTCTTTGGACAATTGTGGTTAAAGCAGAGGAACCTACCTTGGGTCTTAGGTCTTGGTCCTGGCGATGTTTAGTAAGCAAGGCCCGTTAGCAGGTATACCCAATCTAATAGATGTCGGGGGGGGGGGGGAACTCCAGGGAACACTCTGCACTTAGTGTAAGGATGTTACCTTTTTGCCTTGTAATTTTCTCTTTCCATGATAGGAAGAAAATACAGGAGAGAGAGGGAGAGAGAGAGAGAGAGAGAGGATGTTAACTTTATGTTTCAAACTTATTAAGAAGGGGACCATACAAAAGCTTTTTTCTAAGTTTAAATCTTGCATTTGATCTGGGTGTGACAGCTGACACCTGTAATCCTGGCACTTGAGATGCTGAGGTAGAAGGAGTGCCATAATTTTGAGTCTAACCTTGGCTACATAGGGAGTTCCAGGCTAGCCTGAGCTACAGTAGAAGACCCTATGTCTCAACCAGGACAAATAAAACAAAAACATTGCCCTCCTAGCACAGCAGGCAGCCCATCTCACAAGACAAAATGAAAACCAGGAACGTCATTCGGACAGGAATGGTGGAACTCTCCAGCACATGCAGGTAGAGGCAGGAGGATCGGGAGTTCAAAGCCATCCCAAACTATGACATGAGGCCAGTTCCCAGCTATAAAGAACTCTGTCTCAAGGGCAAAACAAAATGAAACAACAAATAAACCAACAAAACTTTCAGCTTAGATGCTTATAATTCAACCTGTCCGTATTTCTGTCCTATTCAAACTAGAAAAGCAGGAAATTTTAGTAAGAAAGGAATGCGCTACAAAAGTAGAGAAATGAACAAGGAATACAAAACCAACCCAAGCCTTGTTTTAAGGTTTAAAACTTCTTTTACCTTTCCATGTGTCCATGTAATGTATTTTGATGATCTTCATCCCATTAATCTGTCTTTCCTACCCCCTACCACTTTCATATATTTATTGGTGTTTTTTGTTTTGCTATTTATTTATTTATGATCTGCTGAATTTCATTAGGGAGGGCCGTTATCATGAATGTGGTTGGGGGATAATTTACTGGAGCATAGTCAACAATTGAACCCTAAATTTATTTTTTTATTAGATAATAATGTGAAAGGACAGTAATAAAAAGCCTCTTGCAGTAGATAAGAAAAACCATGCCTCAGTTCTTTGATGAGGTTAATAAGAAACAGGAAAGAGGGAAGCGATTAATGAATAATCAACTCTAACTTCAAGTTCAATTTTGACCTAAAAACAAATAATTGAGTTACAGGAGAGCTGCTCGTTTACAGGAACCAATAGATGGCAACTTCTGTTTGAATATTAATTAAAAATAAGGAATGTAATGTTGCTTTAGTGAACAGTAAAAACAGAAATTCTGAGAGCTACTTTTTTTTTTTTGTTTTTCAAGACAGGGTTTCTCTGTGTAGCCCTGGCTGTCCTGGAACTCACTCTGTAGACCAGGCTGGCCTCGAACTCAGAAATCCGCCTGCATCTGTCTCCCAAGTGCTGGGATTAAAGGCATGCGCCACCACTGTCCAGTTTAAAAGTAACATAGACTAATGGTAGTTTTTATTATTATTATTATTTATTTATTTTATGTATGTGAGTACACTGTCTCTGTCTTCAGACACACCAAAAGAGGGCATCAGATCCCATTACAGATGGTTGTGGGCCACCATGGGTTGGTGGGAATTGAACTCAGGACCTTGGGAAGAGCAGTCAGTGCTCTTAACCACTGAGGCATCTCTCCAGCCCCCTGATAGCTACTTTTAAGTTGATAAAGTTAAGTGAATCTATTTAAATTTTTTTAACGACTAGAAACCAATACAAATTTCTGTAGTGCTTTAAAAGAATCTCTTTAGCTCTAGAATCAAATTTAAATTAAATTTAAATTCTCTAATAATATGTGGGAAGTCAGTTCACTGCATGAACATTCTTATATGCTTACCAGTGATTTTATAATTAGCTTTCACTTTTGGGCCAGCCTCCTACGTGGGATTCTTTTAATTGCCCTTTTGATACTTTAATGTCTAGATGTTCCCGGGGTAAGACAAAACTTTTTGTACATTTTCCCATTTTATGGATAGATTGAAGTATAATATTAGTAACCACAAGCTGTGCTGGAATTCTGACATACAAAGGGGAGACGCGATGTTCTTAAGCTGCACTCCACAGAAACCCATTAGAACTCCTTCTGAAATATAATGGAACCTATTTAATTCAGTGACAGAATTTTCACACCTGCTGAGCCGTGTGAACCTCATGCTATTCTTGATACCAGTTGGGATCAGTCCTGAAAAAGTCAGGAGTGTAAAGTTTTTAACTGACCGTTTTCAAAGGCATTTATCATCTATGTCTCCTTTCTGGATGCCTCCTGGGCTCACTGTTCTTCCCTACAGCTCTTCTGGAGCATAATTTAATTAATTCCCCAATAGCACAGCATCTTAGGAATATTTATGAAGCACATAAACCGACCAAGTTGTCTCTATCATCTCCCTGGGTGCTAGATGCTAAAGCAGTGATGAGATTTATCTTCTTGTTGGCAATAGTGTCTTTGTACACAGTCTCTCAGGAGAGTGACAGATCTCCATGGTCTTCTAAATGGACCTAATGAGAATGGGAAGAGGAGGGCAAACCTACTCAGGACCTGAAGGAAAAAGCATAGAGGAGATTTGGACCCCATTTCCACAATCCTACCTGAATACCCTCATCAGATGACTTCAGTAGAGTTAGGTGGGAAACTCCATCTTTAAGGAAGAAAGCTACCATTTTTAGGCGGTGTTTTTATTTACTCTTTGGGAATGTCATCCACGAACAGAGTACATTTCTATCTTAGCCACTCTCTGCTCCTCCCCTCTCACTTCTTTGTGGTCTCCTTCGTGTCTCCCGTACAACTTCACGTCCTCTTTTCCCCAACTTTTAAAAATTAAATTATAATTGCAGAATTATAATTGTATGGTTTTCCCATTTTCTTTTCCTCCTTTCAACTCCCCCATGTACTTACGTTCTTTCTCTCTCTTAAGTTTATGGCCCAAGGGGCCTTGTTACCTTGTTTTTATTAAATGTTGTAATATACGTACCTACATATATACATATATACATATATGCATATATACCCATATGCACATATACACATATACATATATACACATATAGACATATAGACATATACACATATACACATATATATAGAGAGATATAGACATACACATATATCACAACATATCAATATATTAATTTCTAAATATATAAATACAATTTTCTTCATCTGTATAATGTATGCATATGTGCAATAATATCCCAAGCACAGTCGTCTGTATTCCTTTAAAAATTTGTTACTATTTTTTGATGATTAGTCAGACCAATCTGATAAATGTCACAGGCTCATGTTATTTGGATTATTACATTACAGTCATTACATTAATTCCTGTATCATTATTTAATGTTGTTAGGTATACATAGTAATCATTTTAGGTATAAAGTACTTCTTCCTTTTTTCATATTTTGGGATTATAATATAATTACATCATTTCCTTCTTCCCCTTCCTCCCTACCAACCTTTCCTTGCTCTCTTCCGAATTCATTGCCTCTTTTAAAAATTAATCCTTGTCACATGGATATTGGATAACCAATCGGTGTGCTCTTCCCTAGGGGAAGACTATCCTTCCTGCTCTCAGCAGTCCTTAGAGCAGTGATTCTCAACCTGTGGGTTGCAAACCCTTTGGCAACTCTCTGTCTCCAAAAATATTTACATTATGATTCATAACAATTATGAAGTAGCAACAAGTATAATTTTGTGGCTGAGGTCATGAGGAACTGTATTAAAGGGTTTCAGTACCAGGAAGGTTGGGAACCTCTGCCTTAGAGGAAATTTATTTTTAATGAAGCATGAAAGGATGAGGGTATGCTTTTCTTCCTTATTGTTGTTTTGAGTGTTTTGACACAAGGTATTTATATGTTTCCCAGACTAGCTTCAAATGTTCCATCCTCCCGCCTCAGCATCCCAAGTGCCAGTCTTATTACTATGACTACACCTCACCAGTTGACATTCTTGAAGCCATACGAACCTGCTTCTACAGAGACTAACCAACCTAAAATGGACCATAGAACTATCAAACTAAAACAGGGAATATGGATGCACTTGCCCCAACAGAATAGATGTACAGCTCAAGGAAAATATAATGACATGTTACAACTGGATGCTTTAAAAAGAACTTACAAAGGGACTCTTTATCAAAGCACCAAAGTGGTCAGAGGGCAGCCATAAGAGATAATGCAAAACCCAGGGCTGTTGCTACCCTGAGAGCTGAAGAGGTGAGGACCGACCAGGAGAGCAGAGAGAAATTCTGTGCTGTAAGGGATTGCTCTTGGCAGGTCTTCTGCTCAGGGGCCCAGTCAGTTCTTGGGAGCAACCCAGTGAGGGCACCAGGGGAATCAGCCCTACCTCACTCTCTTGCTTTCATAAGCTACTAATTCATCCCATCCACCAAACCTAGCTGGAAACCAGAGGGAAAGGGTGATACTGAGGTAGAGCAGGCAAATGGGTAGGTTAATTGTGCAGTGGGAAAGGCAGGAGATGTCAAACCTGGTCTTTATTAATATGTAAGAACTTTAAAAATCTTGGTAGAACTTTAAAAATCTTAAAGCTGTCGCTTATAAATGAGCAGTTCCAAAGAAGGCTTGCATAATATAGTTGAAGATTTGCCATTTCTGGCCACATTTTTTCCTGAACCAAGAATCAAGGTGGGGGGGGGGGAGTGAGTGGCTCTGGGGTAGTGAAGGCCTGTGTCACTGCAGGAGACACTTGGAGACAGATAGGGATCCTATGATTCTGAGAGTAAACTTAGAGCCTGAAGCCTTGGGACACAGCAAGTAATTGTGTGCGGGCTAACTTCTCACAGAAGGAAGACTTTTCAAAAGTAAGCAGCAGAGCCTGTGATGGTTGCCATGGTAACCGAAGTAAAATTGATCCTGTCAGCTTTCACCCTCTACCTTGGGGAAGGAAAGGAGTGGAAAGAAAAGTTGGGGGAGGGAGGCAGGACAAGGTAGCTTTAGTCAAAATTATTGTGATTGTTTATTATTATTATTATTATTATTATTATTATTATTATTATTATTATCATCTGTGCTGCAAAGATGGCTCAATAGTTAAGCAAGTGGGTCTGTCTGATTTCAATCACTCAAATTTCCAGGTGCCATGCCCCATAACCTGTCCATCAGGAGATTCACTGAAGGTTACAGTGGGCACTAGAATCTATGGCTGGCTCCTCTTGCTGTGGTTTTATTTTGCAATTTTAAGCAAATCACTGAACCTCAGTTTCCACCTCTAAATGAAGACTATTGAGAGATTCATATGAGATAAACCTGGTCGAGAGTTTAGCCCAAAGCCTGGCAGACCCTCATCATTCTTTCAATCAGTGATGTTAGGTTATAGTCAGGGTGATCAAATACCTGACACAGAACAACTTAAAAGAAAGAAAGGTTTGTCACTAATCACAGTTTCAGCTCTCACACTGTGTATCCCTCTGGGCCTGCAGGAAGGTGAAATATCAAGGAACAATGCTTCATATCTCATGGCCCCAGGCAGCAGAGCAGGAGGATGTCACCCCAGGGACATCTAGCAGGCCCAGCTTTCCAACAACAGCACAGGCTGGTGACCAAGCTGTCAATATATAGTCAACAGGGACATTTAAGATCTAATGATAACAACTTGTATATGTGTGTTTCTCCAATAGCTGCCTATATCTTTGACTACTTACCTTCTCTGATAAACGTTCAAGATTTAGAACCTGGTCTTAAATTCTGTTTTGCATGCCTATCTTAAGATTTTTTTTTTATTTATTTTATGTACGTGAGTATACTGTCAGAAGCTTTGCAGGGTGCCAGCCATGACAGGAAGAAAGGAGTACACCAGAAGAGGGCATTAGATCCCATTACATATGGTTGTGACCCACGTTGTGGTTGCTGGGAATTGAACTTAGGACCTTTGGAAGAGTAGTCAATGCTCTTAACTGCTGTGCCATCCCCCCAGCCCCTTGCTGCCTTATCTTAAACCAGAATGCACCCTGAGGTCGTTAGCTTTCTAACAGGGTTCCCTGCTTCCTTAGCCAGTCTCTTATCTCAAAGCAGCAGCTTTTCAAAACAGAGAAAAGTACAGTCAAAGCTTAATAAGAGACTCTAGGGCACCTTGCCCATTATGGGTACCGCCAACCGTCAGAGCATCTTCTCTCTGGATGGGCTATCTGGATCCTCTTCTCAGTCCTCCTGTCTGCACATGTGTTGTTATTTACAACTCTTGGCAAAGGGAGTCCTTTCATTGACTTTTTTATTTTTTTTACATCTTATCCCATATGTTGAACACGCTCTCTTCTTCCTGTCATGGCTGGAACCCTGCAAAGCTTCTGATCCAACAGCAATGACAACATGAATGGGATGCTCAATTTCATTCTGAGAGGGAAAATTAAAGTACTTTTCACTACACAAACATCACCTGCCTTATTTCAGTGCTAACTTCTTTCCCTCATATGCCAGGAAGTTCTTTCAGAAATTGTTGGATGCCTTTGAGGATTAGTTGAGGCACTTGCAAAAATGGTTCAATTCTTAGACACATACATTGATATGTGTTTCGTTTCATTTTATCCTGAATTTTATATGCCTGAGCATTTTGCCTGCATGTATATCTTGTGCACTGTGTGCATGCAGTGGCCATAGAGGCCAGAAGAGGGTGTTGGACCCCCTGGAACATGGTTATGAACTTCATATGGGTGCTGGGATTGGAGTCGGTCCTCTGAAAGAGCAGCCAGTTCTCTTAACCATGGAGCCATCTCCCTGGCTTCTAAAATGTGTTTCTTGTTTGCCTACTAACAGCTTTCTAGAAGCCCTGTAGTTACTTCTTCTCAACCCAAGCAAGTATCTGAACACCCACTATGAGCCAAAGCTGATGCTAAGCAAACCACATTCCTCCTTGATTAAGGACTGAGTTGTGCTGTAATGAACCCATCATACTGATGGATGGTGTTGAAGATAAAAATGCCTTCCATGTAAAAAAGACACTGTGGCCATCTGACTATCCATTCATCCTTGTGCATACACAGGACCATTGCTGCAATTTATAAAAACAGTTTCAGCCATCCAAAGTGTCAGAGACATGCCAGCAGCGTTGGGGCTAGAATGAAGATACCACAATTTTTAGCTTTTCTATGAAACCAATTCAAACCCACGAGAAAAATACAAATGGCAATTTTAGACACACTGGTATCCATGAACAGAAACAAATAATTCATAAGGTTATAGAACATAACCTAGTAAAGTTAAGTAAAAATATAAATATTGCTACTGGCATCCATTGACTGTATCTAGAAAACTACACACCACTTCATGAATGAATGCTACCAACACTGTTGACTGTATCTAGAAAAATACACACCACTTTATGAATGAATGCTTGTTTGCTAGCAAGAAGCTCAGTCATGGAAGACATGGTGGTAGACCACAAACATGATGCCAGCTCTCACTGCTTGAACTCTATAGGTGGGGCATCTGGATATTATGGTACAAAAAGAAACATAAACTTCAGTCTTGTTCAACATTCTTATCTCTGAGAGCCAGAAACTCTTTGGGATTTTGTTTTCAATGTGAACAAAACAATTTCTTTATTTAAAGATCTGGTCTTTAAAAGGAGTTTCTTTATTTAAAGACTTGATCTTCCATCCTGGGTTCTTAAAACAGTCTGGATTGGCTAAAAAGATGCAAGTATTTTCTAGTGTTCACAAGCCCCTCTTAGGTTTTGGGTAGTAAAAAGATTGTTAGAAAACTCCTAATAATCACAGAATGAGAACTGGTTGCCAGGGCAACCAGCCTGTGATAGAAGTTGGGGTGGATCTCCAGCTCCAGCCCTTATCCTCTAGAAAAGAGAAAGAGGCTGAGGGTCAAGCTGATCTGCAATAGCTGATGACATAGTAACCTAAATATGAATGATAAATTCTTAGAAGAATGATAAATTCCAAAGAAGAAGGTATGAAGACTGATTGTTTTTGGAACCCCACCATTTTTACAGGCACAAAAGGATTCATACCTCACAGTTGCTCTGTCTGTGTCTGTGTCTATATCTTTAAAATAGCCTATGTATTTAATTCCCTAAGTTTTATGAATTGCACTAGCAAATAATCAAACCTAAGGAAAGCATCATGGAACCCCCATTTGATAGCTGGACGGTCCAAAGTTCTAGATGCCAAGACTGGTTATGCATATCTCAAGGGAGAGTCAATCTTAGGAGTGTAAGACCTGTGGGACCTTGTGTTAATGCCAACAGTAGCACAACCACTTCAAATTGTGAAACACATGGCTGGTGATGAATTGGTTTGAATAAGAAACTAAGCTCACGCAAATGTTGACGAAGTGTCCTGTACTGCGCTAAGTGTGTTAGAGCAGGCACTACATCCCCTGCCCAATGTGTTCTGTATTTCTTTGATGACCAAGGGTCTTAGCAGACCTATGTGTTACTGAAGATGTGAACTCATCACATATAACTTGGCTGCTTCAGCATGATCAGAAGCATGTCTAGATTCTTTTTCTTTCTTCTCTTGCTCAGGTTCTTAAGGGTACATGGGTTTTGTGGGTGCTACTAGCAATAAAAAGTAACAATCAGAAAACCAGGAAACAAAAGTATGAGTGACCCCCTTTGCAGAAAATTCTTGACACATAAACTCTTAAGATGTAATTTATAATTTTTTATAAATTTCAACCTGTAACATTTTGAATACCAAATTAGCACCAACTAGTGTTGAAAAGTCACAGGAGCCAAGTACTTTTCTGGTTTTTGAATTCTGGTTGTGCTGCTTATCAGTTGTGGGGCCCTCGGAGAATTACTTAACTTCTTTGTGACTCAGTTTCCCCATCTGTCAAATATGGAGGAGATGTAGTGCTATGCATGGAGCACCAACTGTCATGGGACTGAGCAAGGGAATGAATCACACCTTACACATGTCAGAGCCAGATAAGTATTATTATAAACACAAATCACACTTGCTGAACAGATGTGCCATACATATCAGTTGGCTGCCAACCTGGATTCATTGAAAGACTAGATCTCAAGGAACTAAGGTAGAAAGTGCCAGAATGGGACACTTACACTTGGCCTCCATAAGTGTGCAAAGGGGCACATAGCCACACACATGCTCACATACCACACATACAAACATACGTATGTATATATATACATACTTACCCACATAAACACACACATATACGTGTGTTCCTGCATATAAGTCACTGTTTTCCTTTTATTTATATTCAATGAATATAATATCCTTTATTTTCATAAAATCTCTAGGAACGTGGTACTGCAAGTCCACTAGGTGTTCCTTGTCATTTCATATAATTAGTTCTCTGCAGCTTTCACAGGGCAGAGAGAGTACTTTAGGATGCATTGAGTTGGGGACCTTCGGGCAGGCCAGAATTTACCAGGAGAGCCTGGCCCTCCATCTGCTGCCCACAACTTCCCATTTATGTCATTAAAGGTTTCTGTCAGTTCTTTCCTCACCCCTGTATGTTCCAGTCTTTTCGGCACATTGCTATGATGACCTCTGTTTAATTCTTATTTTGACAATGTATCGATTTTAATTGTGTCTGTGTGAGTATATACCGTGTGGGCGCAGTGCCCATGGAAGCCAGAAGAGGGCGTTGGATCCCCTGGAGCTGGAGTTCCAGGGAAGTTGGGAGCCTCTTGGTGTGGGCATTGGATAATAACTGTGGGTTCTCTGTAGGAGCAGTATGTTCTCTTAGAAGCCGAGCCATCTTCATGTGCATTTTTAAATTTAGAGCTACCTTTTGGCAAGAGCTATGGGAGCTCTTACCTTTGTCATCTCTAATTCTAGAGGTATTCTGCAGCTTCACAGTGCATCCTGAGCAAGAGCCTGACACGCAAGCTTAGCAAACATTTTGATATGCTCATGATAGCTTTTTCACAGTGGGATCTGGTCACTCTTGTCTCTCAGTTATTTTTAATGTATGACCCTTTGCAAGGATGCCTCTCTTTCTAAGTACAAGACAGATGGATCCTTCTACCCAAGACTTCACCAGATAGGTGCAGAAAAGATTGCTTATCTGATTGGACTCAGCAACCTTCCCCTGTTTTTACAGCTTGGCACTGTTCTGAGTATGCCCCTACAACTGTATCCAACACTGCTTCGTGCAATATTGCATTTAACCCCCAACACTTTATCTAAGTCCCCAATACTGTATCCATCCCTCTCCTGTAACACTGTCTCCACTCATCTCAGTTTCTAGCTCCACCACTCCCACCCCCACCCCTTCCCTCCTTCTCTCCATCCCTCCACCCCACGCCCATTCCTCACCCACTCCACCCTTTCACTCTTTCCCACCTACCCCAACCTCCATTCACCCCACCCTTTCACTCCATACCCCCACACCCATTTTACCCCCAGCCCCATCCACTCCCACCCCACAATCCTGAGATTACTCATGCTTGTATGGGCATGCCGAGTTTTATAACTGGATGCTAGGATCATCCTCAGGCCCCCAGGCTTACATGGCTTTTACTCACTGAGTAAAAATTAGTTTCTCTAATTCCCTCAGCTTTGCTTTTAACCCACCTTCTCCTGGACAGCTCTCCGTAACTCTTACACATGAGTCCGTGCCAGGCCCAAGTACTTTAAAATTAGTCTTTCATCTCCTTCACTGGCACCCACTGTCCTCTGGTCAGTGTTCCTAAGACCTAAGCAACACCAGAGGGTTGAAAACAGACTGCCCGGTACCCGCTCCTTCTGGCTTTCTACACAGAAGAGCGGCTTGCCTTCCTCAGAAAAGCAGCTAATGCAGTCATCTGGGGCAGGCTCTAGATCCGAGCAATCAGAAGTCTTAAATTCCAATACAGTTAGTTCTTTTCCTGCTCAGGTGGGGCCTGCATGGCTTCCTAGCCCACTTCCACAGGTCTTTATAGCGCGAGTGAGAAACGATTCCACGCCACGTGTGGCATGCACGTGTGTGCATTATCAGATCCTGATAAAAAATGGCGCAGAGTCTAAAGCATTGGTTCTCAACCTGTGGGCCCAAAACAGTATTTGCATATGGGTTGCACAGAAGATATTCTACACATCAGATGTTTACATTACGATCTCTAACAGCAGCAAAATTACATTTATGAAGTAGCAATGAAATAATTTTATGGTTAGGGGTCACCACAACATGAGGAACTGAATTGAAAGGTCGCTGCACCAGGAAAGTTGAGAAGCACTAGTCTAAAGGCACCCATTTGGACCGAGCAGCAAGAAATGTTAGAGAACTGCATCCATGAGGTGCGCACACAGGGTCAGACCTTAAGCTTCCCTTGCAATAGGGAGACATCCATACCCTACCCTTCTAGAAAGACTTGAGGTAGGCAGGCTAGATCCTAGTAGTGGGGCCAGACCTTGGTGGGTAGCTAGGTCAGACTCTGGTGGGTGGAGCCAGGCCCTGATGGGTGGGACTAGATCCTGGTGGGTGGGCTAAACCACGGTGGGTGCAGAGCATTTTATTTCTTTTGAGGGAATTGCTGCAGGTGTGTATGCTGTGTAATTTACTATGCTCAAATTTGAAAAATTAACATATTAACTTTTAGGAAAACTATGCGCTGCTTCCATTTAAATTTTAGTCTAATGGTTTTATTATAGTAATATTTAAATATGTGCAGACATAAAACCAAGGTCATGTAATTTCTCTAAAGTCACCAAACCCACCTATGTGTTCTAGCCAAATGCAGGGGATATTATAAAATCAATCCTACTCAAATCCCTGACATTTAATACCCAGATGATTAGAGGCACTTTTCGATCTATCACCTTCTATCTGCCTTGGGTACTGAAAAGTACAACTGAGGGGTCCAGGACTTGAGATGCCCCTGGAATTCCATGGTCTCTCCACAGGAGCCCATACCTCTCCTCCAACAGTGGATAAAGTCACACAGCCTTTTCATTAGAAAGACTATTGTTCATTCCTGCTAGTCTACAACTGCTAAAATAGCAATGGCATCAACCAAACATCAAAATCATGTGACTGTATTTTCTGTAGGAAGTGTATTAGGCAACCCAGAGCATGCCGGTCCTAGTTTACAGTTGTCATAAAATAAGAAGATAGGGCATTGAAACTGATTAAACAGAAGTTCTATTCCACAACTCCATGAAAACTACACATCCCACTGAGCTATGGAGACAAAGACACCACTGTTGAGTTCTGGATTCACCTCCTGAGAAACCAAACTGAGTTATTCAAGCTCCCTGAAGTTCAGTGTCCTCGTCTAAATAATCTTAAAACAGAAACAGAAGATTTCTCCTAGAGATCTGAATGCAAGACTCGTGGGAAGTCCTGGTTCCAGGGCCTGATACTTAGTGGCTGCTCTGTAAAGACACACAGACAATTTTTCCTTGTCAACTGCTTCCATGCAAGCTCCATCAAACAGAACAGACTCCCAGTACCTGCCAGGACAGAGACATAGGATCTCTTGGTTCATCTGCCTTGAAATTCTGTCACTGCTATTAATCATATGAGGGGTTTTGTTTTGGACCATAAGTGAAGTATAAGATACATTCTAGAAAGAACAGGTTTATTGATACAAACAAGGCAAAACAGGCAAACTTGAATTATGCAGTTATTTTGGGGCGTGTGTGTGTGTGTGTGTGTGTGTGTGTCCGCACACACCAGCGCACATGCACACGTGTGTTCAGGTGCCTTCCAAGGTCAAAGGCATTGAGTCCCCTGAAGCTGGAGTTACCTGCAGTTATGAGCCATCCAGTGTAGGTTCTGGAAACCCAACTCAGGTCTTCTGCTAGAAGAGAAAGTGAACTTAACTGTTCATCCATCTCCTCAGCCCCAACTTACTTTTATACCTAACAATTATGCAAAGAGAACAAAGACATCTGAACGTGTTGACAGCCTTGGCGTGATGCTTCTGAATTATTTAAAATGGTTATAATGATAGTCAGTTCATCTTCCCATTAGCCCAGGAAAGCCCTGTAAGCTCTTTCTGACGTGTGCTACAGCCATCACAAGGATGAATGGGCAGGTACTTCCTTCAGCTTTAGGTACTTAATGTCCAGGGGTAGGTTCAGGCAAATGTATAAGAAGCCGGGCATCTCCCCGACTCTATTTTAACTGTAGACATTGATTCAGACCTGTTGGGTTTTACATCCCAGTGACTAGCATGATATTTGGTACCCAGTAGGAGTACACAAAGGAACACATATGTGAATAGATCAGGTGTACATGTATTAGAGCATGTGTGCACCATAGCAAGTACAGCTTTAATAAAGAATGACAGCTCCTTTGAGGATTCAGGGGTGGAGGAACTCTAGAAGAGATGAAACTGATAGAAGAACACAGTCTTAAGGATAGAGATGCAAAACTGTCCAATTGAAGCTTCGCACAACCACACTGTGCTCAGAGTGGCTCTCATCAGAAAAATGCCGCCATCCTGATTGCCATTAGGCCTGGCACTTCCCTATCAAGTTCCCTATCAGCAAGTTGTATACAGTTGCTTCTTTGCATGTTATTTACTGCAAGAACTTTTGATTTATTTATAAACAGTTTGGTGGTTTGTTATTTGTTACAATAAGAAGTTGAAGAAATAATATCTGGTCTCTATAACAGCTACGTCTCTATGATTTCTATTGGTCCCCTGGGGTTCGCCAATAAGTAGCCATAAAAAGTCAATTTGCAATTAAGGAAAGGAATGTACATATTTGGCAGCATTTACTTTGCTGTGATTGACAAAAGATATGACTGGCCTTACATGAACCTTACCGTGTGGGGAGAGGAACCTCATGATAGTATTAGCATCTTTGTTTAAATATCTTACCAGTGTGAGAGTGAAGAGAAAAAAAAATACCTGCTTGCTTGGATTATGCAAAGCCCTGGGTTCCACCCACAGCACTCATCAAAGGCTCCATATGAAAGAAGGTCAGAGAGATAGCTCAGTAGGGAAAGACCCTGAGGACCTGAGTTCAGAGAACCTTAGCATCCACATCAAAGCCAGGCAGAACCGTGTGTGTGCCTTGCAACCTCAGAGCTAGGAGGTGAAAAGAGGAGGATCCTTGGGCTTCTTAGCTGACCAGTTTAACAGAATTGGTGAACTCTGGGTGTGGTGGTTTGAATATGCTTGGCTCAGGGAGTGGCACCGTTAGGAGGTATGCCCTTGTTGGAGTAGGTGTGTCATTTTGGGAGTGGGCTTTGAGACCCTCCTCCCCACAGGAGTTTAAGTCTTCTCTTGATTGCCTACCGATCAAGACATAGAACTCTCAGCTCCTCCAGCACCATATCTGTCTGCACGCTGCCATGTTTTCCACCATGAAGATAATGGACTAAACCTTTGATCCTGTAAGCTAGACCCAATTAAATGTCGTCCTTTATGAGAGTTGCCTTGGTTATGGTGTCTCTTCACAGCAGTAAAACCCAAACTAGGACACTGGGTTCAATGAGAGTCTGTGTTGAAACAGAAATAGGCAAGCATCTCAACTTATTGTGTTGCGTTCCCCACAACAACCTCCCTCCTCCACACCCACAGCACGAATGCCACAGACACAGGAATGTACATGAAATATAATTGTATAGGTACTTTGGGAAATTATTAAAGGAACTTAACTGATTTAAAAGGGGAGGGGTTAATACATTTTTAAATGATATCTGGCTAAGAGTGGTCAAGGACAAGACAAGGAAACATACAGAATCAACTAACTGAGGCCCATAGGGGCCCACAAGGATCGAACCACCAAAGAGAGAGCATGCATGGGACAGATCTAGGCCCTCGGCACATCTGTAACAGTTGTGCCACTTGGTCTTTGTGTGTGACTCCTAACAGCAGGAGCAGGGGCTTGTCTGACTCCCCGGCCTGTCTTTGCATCCCTTTCCCCTAACTGGGCTGCCTTGTCTAGTCACAGCAGGAGACGATGTCCTCGTCCCACTGCAATTTGACATGCCAAGGTGGGTTGATATCCATGGGAAGCCTCCCATTTTTTGAGGAGAAAGGGAGGACTGGATTCTGTGGGGGAATGGGAGGGGAGGACCAAGGGGAAGCTGTGATCAGGATGTAAAACAAATTAATATATATATATATATAACATGAAGAAAAAATATCTGGCTAAAAAAAAAACCTATTACCTCAAAGATGTTCTCTTATCAATAGATAATAAGCTCAGGCTAGATAGAAGTTCATCAATTGGCCCCAAATAACCATTAAGTTCTTTTATTTTATTTTTTTTTTAATTTAGGGAAAAGAAAAATTTTTACAAGGAAAATAAATCCTTTTAGTTTTTAAGCATTAGGGACCCTGACATGGGCATGTGAGAATGAGGAGGAAGGAGGCAAGGTCACTGAGCAAAGGAAGAATGAGAACTCGGCTAGGTTGTGAAATGTTGGCTCTGAACTGTCGAATGATTCAAAGGAGCTCCCCGACAGTGGGGGATGAAGTGAGGGGTGCCCATGTGATCAGCTTGGAAGTACATCCCAGGCCTCCAGATATCCAGCCAATGTCTCTAACCTGTATCATTCTTTAGATTTTCTTTCATCTAAGACCTACCCTACTAAATTATACTATCATTTAAAAATACCTACAGTTCCTCATGAAAACATTATCTCTAATTTTGTTTGCATAGCACAACCTCATAGGCTCATACTTTATCTTGACTTGTAAGACAATGCCAAGGATGGTAGATGAAACACTGAAGTGATTGAGCTAAAATAAGGGGTTCAGGGAATGGTAATATGAATTTGATAAATATGGGGTGAGTTTGTTCTTTATCACTTAAAATAAGGTGATATTACCACAAACTTTGGCGAAATGTCGAGTCATACTTAGAGGGTAGAATCTGAAACATTTTAAGGACTAAGCCCAGGGGTACCATGAGGAACAAATCACTGGAAAAGTTCTGAGTTCAAAGCTCCTGAACTCCATCAATCATACACACTCATGCCTGTCTAACCATTGAGTTTCCTTGGGACTGGTTATTGTCAATAAGTAGAACCACAGAGGAATAGGGAGAAATGCATGGGCTTCCTCCAGGACCACTATGGACTGACCTGTGTCCTGTGCAAGTCATTCATACAAAATGGAGCCTCATCCAAAGCCATTCTAAATTTAATGTCACAGCTTTGCCTGCTAATCTTCTCAGCAGTTATTTACAAAACAGGAGATATATGGATATGGCTATAGGTCAAGGTCATATAACTCTAACAGAACCAATGATTGCTGCTCAGGTTATCACTTGGTCTCATTTCCTCTTGTGGCTGATCTTTCTCAGCCTGCCTGTACACAGGGGACCTGGGAATACCTTGTTAACATTTCAGAAGATCTTGAGTCTCCCTGTGTGGCTGCAAACAAATTGAGAAAAAATTGCATCTTCTCACCCATGATAATCTCACAAAGATGCAAGGAAACCAACATCCAAAGGAGCCAGCCAAGAATTCCCACAGCCTCTTCCTGTGCTGGGACACTGAGAGGTCAGAAGGAAAGTCTGAGAAATCTGACCAAGCAAGCATTTCCACTCAGCGCTCCCCCTGAATGTCACCTTGTCAGATGTTGAAGTTTACTGTGAAACAACAGCTGTGTGTGGAGCAGAAATCACCAGGCAACAAATGAATCAGTAAAGAAAGGGCCTCAAATAAACACGCCTGGGGCATTCTAGTTGTTGAAAACGTCCCTGACCACATCTAATCTTGTATGTTTACAGATGTTTGTATGTCATACAAGATGAATTGAGCATCACAGATGCCAACAGGAGGAACAACTTAACATATCCATGCATTACTGATTTGGTTTCACTCACAGGAACTAAGGGATTTTGCTCTGGCAAATAAGCCTTTGTTTCAGTTACCCACTAGTTGATGGGAATTTATTGATCTCTATCCTGAAATTCACATAATGATACTTGGGATCAAATAAGTCATTCCATTCGTAAGAAATTATCAAAACTCTAAGGATAAGTATAAGTTGGGAGGTGGTCAGTGGAGGGGAACAACTGAGAAAAAGTCTGATGTCATATATCTTCGAGCATGCCAATAATCTGTAAGCTTACCTAAACGAAATTAATTTTTAAAAGGTTGAAATAAGACACTGACTTTTCCTGGCAATACATACTTACTGGGCTCTTAGCTTTAGTAGTTACATAGTTCAAATAAAATAATTATATTAAGTATGTCTTCAGATAATTTTATGGAAGAAAATAATTCAAAGTTATTGTTTACCTTGATGATTGTCCAATTTAATCAAAATAGTTAGGATGGTAACTGAGTGGATGCAGGGACTCTCTCTTTGGAAACCCTAACCTGATTAGCTATCAAATTAAACATTTTAAATAGAGAACATCTGAGTATTATTTTTTAAAGGACCCACCTATTTATCCTACATATTTATTCAAAATTGTATACTACACAGGCCAGTAAGATGGCTCATCGGGTAAAAGTACTTGCTACCAAACCTGATGGCTTGTATTCAGTCCTCAGAACACACATAGTAGAAGGAAAATCCTACTACACACTGACCTCTGAGATCCTTTTGTGTTTTGTAGGAGAAATGCCTGCTCCCACTGTTCGAAATAAATAGATAATTGTAGAATGTATTTTAGAAAGGTATACTAATACATTGGGTTTACTTAGTAGAGGATGAACAATGCAGGTATGTGTATCTGTCTACAAGGAAGGAAAGGAGTTAACCCAAGCCAAAGGACACAGCAGAACTGCAGTACATGAACTCCCATCCTTGGCAATGTTGCATGATTCAAAAATGATTTTTGCTGAAGCAAGGACCCAGTGAGGCAGTCCTCTGTGAAGCAGGGATGCTGTCTCCTGCTCAGTTCAAGACACTTCAGGACCCCAATGGGCTACATCAACAGCTACCCAGATCAACCTCACACATGTCAAGGCGTTCATATGACAAACCATTAATAACAGCCATCAGAAGGGATGCTGCCCACTACACTAGACTTAGTAATAAGCACTCAAACATGTGAACTCTGCCAAGTACTTGTCCACCATCTTTAAGTTCTCCAGAGAAAGTCTAACTTTCTTGTATTACTGAGCTCAAATATTTCCAGGAGTGGGGATGTTCTCTGCAAAGCACTGATGTTAACTGGCTCTTATCTTCACGTAAAGAGGGGTTATGAACTGAACAGAGGTGAGAGCTGGTGTCTCATTCACTGATTTATAAAGTTTTCCATGACTTCACAGTCACTGAAAAGCAACAAGTGCTTGCAAAGCATGAAGGCTTGCATATTTCACCTCAGTGGTGCAGAGAAGGGTACAAGCAGAAGCTTGGAGCTTGCTGACTGGCCAGGCTAGCAGAATCGCTGAGCTCCAGGCTCACTGAGAGACCCTATCACAAAAACTAAGGCAGAAAGAAACTAAGGAAGGCACTTGATATCTGCATCTGCACAGAAGTGTGTATGTACCAGCATACACATACACATGCTATCAAACATGTATATACATCTACACACAAATAAATAAAATTAATATCAATTACTTAGGGAGAATCTTAAGAACTGGGCTTAGAAAAATAATCCAACACATACACACACACACACACACACACACACACAAACACACACAGAATTAAAAATAATAAAGTAAGTATTATTTTTAATTTTACCTAAGCCTTCTTTATGACTTTTTGGATACTTAGTAACAAATTGGATGTTTAATCAAAGGGTGAAGAGTTAATGCATTACAGTAAACTCATTCTTAAGAATGTTCTTCACCTACCAAAATGAGTGCTCAGAGGTTAGTCAGATGGCTACATGGGTTAAAGTCCTTACCGCACAAGCATGAGGACCTGAGTTTGCATCCCCAGCTCCCAAGTGAAATCCAAGTGTGACAGTGCCTGTCTGTAATACCAGGTCTAGGAAAAATTGGCAGAGATAGGAGGATTCCCAGCATAATCTCTTTGAAATGGTAAGCTCTGGATTTAGTGAGAGAATAAAAACAAGGTAGAGAACAATTAAAGAAGATGCTTAACACTGGCCTTTGGCTTCTGTGTATGTATGCATGGATTTATGCACTTGTACACTCACATGCACAAACATGCCCACACCCACTCAGAAGTGTTCAAAAAAATAATTGAAGTCTCATGGTAAGTTATTTTAAATGTTTGGAGAAATAAGTGGGAAGCAAACTTCCTTGTACAGAATGACCCTCATTCTATAAAAATATACAAACAGAAAAGGCTAGATGGAAAAACACAAAAATGCTCATAGTCATGACATTGCTCATAGTAATGTGCCATTTTGTTTTTTTCTATAATTTTCTTGTATTTTCTAAAAACTCATAGGAAGCATATGTGTCAAAGAAAATCAAATACATAAGAAAACCTGGGCAATGTGTCTCTCTGATTGAGTAGATAGCTCTCACTGGACAATGGGAGATATTCCCAGCCTCCCTATTCCAACTTTATATCCTGCCTGTCACTCACACCTGATGGAAACCATGGTGAGGGCTTCCTCTTCTTGTTCTCTATACCTCACCTATCCATTCAACCTTGACTTTGATTTTCAGCTTCTATTTATACTGAAACACCCTGTACCAGTCACTTCTTTTTTGCAGACCATGTTCTCCTTCCTCTCCACGAGCCAGACCTGGTTCCACAGTTGACCATCCTTGACCTCGTCTCGTCCACTTATGTTATTGACAAGAAATAAGCTAATCTTGAAGGAAAAACATTCATTGTACCAGGGAGCAGAGCAGGTCGATGCAGTTTTCTTAATGCATGACACAATTAGGTTATTTTTCATTTTTTAAAAAATAATTCTATTTTATGCCACTGTATGGGTGTTTTACCTGCACATATATGGGTGAAGCATGTCCATGCAGTGTCTGCGGAGTCAAGGAGAGGATGTTTGATCCCTTGGGATTGGAGTTGCAGATGATTTGAGCTGCCATATTGGTGCTGGGAATAGAACCTGGGTCCTCTGGAAGAGCAGTTGATGTACTTAATCACAGAGCAGGCTCTTCAGTCCGGACATAAATGTCCTTTTAGTCACTGACCTAAAGGACATTTATGCCTCCCTCACCTCACAGACATGGTACTCTACCAGACCCTAGTCTTAGAGGTCCTAAGTGTGATGGTTAATCCTTAACATCTGTACAGAGCATCCTATTCCTCAGTGCATACACTGGGTGGAACCCAGTCTCCCTCACATCTCTGAAGGTTGGGAGATTGTTGTCCTAAATTGCAACTCATAGACCCGGCACTAGGTGGCTTATTCCCCTGAACTCCCAGAGTGTGCTTATCTGTGAAGAGTAGCATTCATACACATTCCCCAGGTCTTCTAAGGTCTGGAGATGATGCATACAAGTGCATATAACTGGCTGACCAAAGTGTTGAAGCCGGGGCAGCAATCTCAAGTGCCAGCTCCAACAACTACTAGGTTGATGGGAAGTTCAAGGTCACATAGCTGGGAAGTAACTGCACCAGGACTGGAATCCTGGGATTTCCTGGCACTCTAAGAGAGGCATTATGGTGTGGTTCATGGCCTCCACATATATACAATATGGCAGAATAAGTCTGTCAGTTACTCCATCAAAGAACTAAGGGAATAAAAGCCATGGTCTAATTCCCAACTCTTGTGATTTATTCTTTGGCCCAACAAGGAGCATTCAAATGTCTTTTAATGTGTGAGCTCCACAACTTAGAAATTCTGAGTTTTCTCGATTGTTTCACAGTGAATTGAGCACAGAGAGCTCAGACATGAAATTACAGTCTTTTCGTTCCCTATTCTAGGAGACATTGCTCTGAACATTATGGACCTCGGAAAATGTGAGCCCCTTCTGGAAGCACTTCTGTGACTTCTAGAAAGTACCAGAATTCCCTTATTATTTTTCACAATGTCTTCAGCTAGGTTTAAAAGGTGTTTTGACTCATTCTTTAACTAGGTTATTGAAGTTAATCTATAATACAGAAGACCTGGAAATCCATAGCACAAGAAAAAATTCATAAGGACAGTAAGCATTTTGTAAACAGAGCCAGAATGAATTAGGAAAAATGAAAGGTAGACACAGGTTCCATAGGAAAGTGAGTCATTCTATGTCTTCTTTGAGTCGTGTGTTGGAAGGTATTTAATGTGATGTGTGTTTTTATAGTCTTGGTAGATCTCCTTATGATAGATGCTACTCAATGCAGGGATGGATCTTAACAAGCTTCGTGATAGGGGCACTAGGGAGATGCATCAGTCTGTATGGTGAGTAAATGTCAGTATGCTGGCATGCACTTGGACTGGGGAGGCAGAGGCAGGAGGATCCCTGTGACTCACTGGCTCAGCCGTCAAGCCTAATTGGTGAGCTCTAGCCAATGAGAGTCCCTGTCTCATAAGAGGTGGTTGGCATTCATGAGCATGGCACCCAAGGTTGACATCCAGCCTTTACATACATGCACACATTCTCCTGCACACACATGGACATGCATACACGTATGTGCACATAATTTTAAGCAAACAATTACAAAATAGCAAAGCATCCTCAGGGACACCTTTCCTTTCCTTTCCATCTGTTGTCCTGTGGGTGAAGGGTGTGACCCAATTTCTAGGGTATTTTCAGTGAGGTCAACTTGTGTGCAGTGCCTGGTCCCTATTTTGATTCCCATAACTACCTTATTACATGCTTACTGACTGCCCCAGTTTTTTCCATAATGAAGAAACATTCAGAAAGTAATATGTCTGAATGAAAGAATGTGATCATTGTCTAAGGAGATTTCTCTAATTTGGTACCCAAGCAGACTTCTTCCCTTTAACTTGGCTCTCTAAACATTAAACACTCCCGTTTTCTCTACTTCTAATTATGCCATGCCAAGCCATTCACGCTAGTAGACTAACCTGCAACAGGACGGTGGGACTTCAGAACGCAGGTTACTCATAGTGCCTAGATCTTCTTCTGTCAATACTACAAAGACTCAGAATAACCCAGGCTGGAGAGAGAACTCAGCAAGCAGTTACAAGTGCTTGCTGCTCTTCCACAGAACCTATGTCCAGTTCCTACCACCCACAGTAGGTGTGCCTGTAACTCTAGCTCCAGTGGCTTTCAATCCCTCTTCTGACCTCTGCAGCTGCCTCCAAATATGTGCAGGCACTCATGTGCGCACACACACTCACACACTTACACACACATGCACATGCACAAGCACACACACACACACATTAAAAACATCACTTTTAAAATAAGATAACCCAAGCCTGAAAGGAGATATGAAATTGTGAATGTTTCACTGTATACGCATAACAAACACAGAGCCCAACGGAAAACTAAGACTCCTAACTCAGCCCCGTTTTCTTCTGTAGCCTTAGCCACAAGTATCCAAACCTAGGGAAGGGATCATTTCAGCTGTATTCATCCACACTGATGAATGACAATGTTGTCCAGGACCTGGGCTCTAACACTGGGTGCACCTCTTATTAACTCTGCACTTTAGACAACCTATTATTTTTTAGCTTTGGTTTCCCTGTCAATTATGTGAGACTAATGACAGGGCCACCTAAGGTAAGCGGCAGGATTCACTGTGCTAACTGCAGGCACTGAATAAATGTCACACATTTTAATGATTACCACAAGCAGTATTCAAATAACTGAGCTAAAATGTTCACTTTGGGGGTTAAAGGCAGGGATGACACCCTATTGAGGAATTCACTTCCCTTTTCTCCAGAGGTAATGAATGCTTGGTAGCCTCAGGAATGAACTAGAGAGGTAGACAGTTCCAGGAATGAGGATGTGACCTTTGAGAACAGAAGAACGTTGTTTCGATATTCGAAAGAAAAATTCACAGACCTTTTCAAACCGGCCATTTTCATTACTGCCTTACCTCACCCAAAGCCTGACGGTGCCTCTACACATCGAAGCTTCTCCTTCTCCACCAGTCCTCACCTGGTAGCAAAAATGTCACCCATTTGCTCTGAAAAGGCTGCCTACAGATCTCACTTCTGTTGCCCCTGGTACCTGCTTCACGCACACTTTATGATTCAGAAGGAAGTAGAGGGCCGGAATCAGACCAATAGCCTACCCCCGAGTTAACTTTTCATAGATTCACTTCCCTAACATCCTCTAAAGTCACTTTTGCAAAAATATAAATGAGATCAAGTCATTTCTCCTATTAGAGACTGCATGGTTTCTCCCCTTCAATAGAATATATTTAAGTATATAGTGAGCCCTGGCTCAATGTATCGTCCTCAGGTTCATCTCAGAACGAGGTGCTCTTGAAAGGAACTTTTCCTCTGTGTGCATATGCTGTTCTTTCTACATGGAATGCCTGGTGCTCTCTCTCTCTCAAGAATGCCAACCACACATAGGGACCCAGTCCAAATGTGTACTCTCTGACAGATTCTTCTAGATTCCTTCCACCCTCCCATCTCTTGGCTCCCACTGACCTCTCTCCTTTCTGCACTAAATGCTCACTATGCTGATTCACTAACATTTATTTTCTGCTCAATTCTTTTCTGGGAAGTATAGAGCCATGTTCTTTTAGCTCCTACTATAGAGCCTGCATGGCACACAGCAGGTGCTTAATAAATAGCTGTTTAATCAACTGGCACAGGGAATTAAAAGAATGGGAACGGGCAACCTCTGCCACTGTCAAAGTTAGACTGGATAAAAAGAATGCCAGTCCCTGCACTATATCTGACAAACAGTTATGCAAGTGTGGTGAGTACTTGCAAGTGAGAAAGCTCTCAAGTTCCCAGTTCTGTTAAATGTGCCTCTCTGGAGGGAGCTGCATTCTCCAAGATTTAGGTGGGTTAGGAAGGACATACACCTCTAAGCATTTACTAAGATTTTACAATCTGGCCACTTTTGTTGAGGACACTTCTCCCTGCCCAAATCCTCTGGACCACATTCAGGTAAGAGGTTCTCAGAAAAGGCTGATTCAATTTACAGTACATTGGGAAGCCAATCACAACTCACATTTCAGGCTAACTGAGCTCAATGACCGGTCATATGTGGTGTGATAGCTCCATTAGACTAAGGGGGAAATCGATGTGGGTACTGAAAATTTGCCAAGTGTTCACTCCTGTGCTCCACAGCCCATGCTGACCTGCTTCTTGACTCTTCCTACCTAATGTCCATCTTCATGATACCCTGGTCAGCACGATCTGCCCCGTGGACACAACTCCCTTGTCATGTAACGTGAGCTTCCTATAATCAAGGACAACGAAGGTGTGAGAGTTAAGTTGTATTATAAACAAGCTTCACTTTTCCGAAAGTCTCTCTTATACACAGATTCTGGCTAAAGAATGCTTTCCCATTCTTTTATTTCCATCCGTGGGAAACGATAGGTCTAGCTAATTAAAGAGAAACAAGAAATGTTGTTATTGTTGTTGTTGTTGCTAAAGTGGGGGTTTTAGAACAGTGTTGGCAGTGGGTGTAATAATCCCCCCACTGACCATTTCTATCCCAAAGCATGCAGTCTTGTTGAATCCATTCGGGATAAGAAAAAACAAAAACAAAACAGACAGACAGCAAGGCCTTGGAGAATAAATCATTAACCAAAAGTCAAACCGAGGCACCCTGGAAACCAGCGAGATGCAGAGGCAGCTGAGAGGGATCAGGCAGCTGAGACTGCCTTCTGCCTCGTCCCCTCTGATGACTTCTGGAGAGAAACACCCCACAGTCACGACGAACCCGGCACACCGCGCTCCTGTCCATGTCACTTTTCAAACTTGAAGTTATTTTTAGATGACCCAAGCTGGCTAAGCCCAGGCAGGACAATTCTCAGCCCGCTGTGCCCAAAAACCCCTTTGCCCCTCTCTAACAAATGTGATAAAGCTTGGGAAGACAGGGGTCTCATTTTCTCCTTTACTCACTGCGTTGTTTGTCACCCCTAACGCCTTCTCTAAGCCCAAATACCGAAGCCACTGGAGTTATTCTGGATCCTCCAAGTCCATATGCACCTGCTGCTGCACCTGGGAAGGGGGACCCGTGGCCCATAGGATGGGGAGGGGGCTTTAGAAGACTAGCGCCTCCTAGAGGGGGGTCATGGGAAACCCGTCCCTGGGGATGCTTTGGGGACTGGCCAGGAGAGAAGATCTCTCCAGCTGCTCCAGCCTTGTCCCTAAGCCCAGCAGTGCTTGATTCCCATCGCCCTGGTCCCCTGGCACCCAGGTGTTCACCCCTGGTGGGACAGGGCACAGGGTCGATGGGGCCTGCGCCGTTACGTAACCGACCTGCAGGACGTCTGCGATGCGCCGCTGTGGAAGCGGTGACAGTGGCGGCGGCTCGGGGGTCCTCGGGGCAGCAGGCTGCGGGCGCGGCTCTGCCTGCTCACCTGACGGCCAGGGAGAGCGTGGTGCCCGCGGGCCAGGGCGTGGAGCCGTGCGCACTGAGCGCCGCCTCCGGCTCTCCGGGTCGTGGGGTCACCCGGGCTGTGCCTCCTGCTGGTGCTCCCGCAACCTCCACTGCCGTCACCCGGGACAAAGCGGCTCCGGGGAGGGGCAGAGCCGGCGGCTCTCTCCCAAGCCAGTGGAGATGGGCGCGCCCCCAGCTCCGACTCATCCGGCCAACCTCCAATCAGACCCCAGGGAAGCCAAAGCCCCTGCCTGGCCTCCTTTGGTCGCCTCCCTCCTGACCAGTCGCCCTTCTGGGTCCCTCACCCACCTCCACCTCCTGGGCTTCCACCCGGCGCTCAGCTGCACACCCCTCCTTTGCGATCGCATGCAAGCTGGACCCTTTGCAGGAACCTGACACAGAAGCCTGTCCCCAAAGGCAATGCCTTTCCAAAGAAGAGGCTCCCGGGTCATCTCCCCCATCCCCCGTGAGAGCGTTTATTCTTTTCTTTCTCTTTTTTTCTTTTTGAGGGTCAAAGAGGGATGAGGTCGATCTTGAAACTAATGGTCTGAATACAAGGATAATACAAAAATAAAAGGCAGCGAAGAAACTGTGGTCGGTAAGACTGGGAGATTGTTTTCTCACAGGTCGACCTCTGCCTAACTAAGGAACTGTCTGGAAGCCACTTTTGAGTGCTCAAGAGCGACTATGCTTGGTGGGTGCTGGCGCCCTCTGGCTGGGGCCCTGAGTGAGCCCTGCCCACACCGTTGAAGGTGCCCTGAGCTGGTTTCACAGTTTTGCCAGGCAAGATTCACAGCCACCAGACCTGGGGGAGAGAAGGACTTGGGTGTTCAAGGATTCCTACCGTGGAAGAGTCTGGGTCCCTAGGAAAAGGGAGGCTCGTATTTATAAACGGTAAAGGGGAAGGGGCGTGTCAGGTGTGAAACAATACAGGGAGGATTTACTTCTCAACCAAATGAACCATTCTGAAGATTCTGCAAAATTAAGCAACTCGAGAACAAGGAAGCCTGTGGCTTGAGGTGGCAGAGACAGGGACAGGACTGAATCTCATGGCAAGGGTACATCAATGACACAAAACGATTAGATTTGGGAGGCCGTGGAAACTGAGGGATAGTGGAGACCAACCTCAAAGCAGAGAAGATGGCAGATTGGCAGATAGAAATAAGGCCCGGGTCATGTCGTCATTTCACGGTTATTTATTTAGGCGTTTTCCCGCATCTACAGTCCACTTTGTTGGTCCTTAATAACAGTATTAAACTGCATTGAAGTAATAACTCTCTCTCTCTCTCTCTCTCTCTCTCTCTCTCTCTCTCTCTCTCCTTTCTGTGTATCTATCTCTCTGTGCCTTTGTGCCTGTGTATGTGTTTGTCTGTTTGTCTCCGTCTCTGTCTCTCTGTGTTTGTTTGTGTGCGTGCATGTGTGTGTGTGTGTGTGAGAGAGAGAGAGAGAGAGAGATTGAGAGATGGCTTAGCTCTTCTCTTTGCTTAATCTGCATTAAATATAAACACAGAATTAAACATTTCAGAGTTGAAAATGACTTTCAACGTCATCACAGTTTGGACATACACATCCTAAGTATTTGTTAATTTGACTGAATTGCCAGTTTGGAGAGAATTTTTTTGTTTTTGAAAGAACATTCTTATATGGAGCAAAAACTCTCTAGAATTTTCTCTCATAGGCTATAGCTGACATCTGAAAGCCGTTATGGAAATCCAGTTCCATTCTTCTTCAACATACTATTTCTGAAACCTAGGATGGTAACCACTATGTCTACTATGCCTGGAGCGTCTGCTTCTCAGGTAATATAGCTTCAGTGCTTTCAACCAAATTTCACTGTGGCAATTCTTAGAATTACCAGGGTGTTGACTTTGATCATAAGGAGATCCATTTTTGTAAGTATATATTTACATAAAATAAAGTTTTTGGTTGCAGAATGTATTTTTGTAAAAATTTCAGAAAATTAGAGAAGCATGTTTTTGTCGCTGAATGGCATGTGTTAATGTGGGCTCACTGTGCGGTGTTATAGGTGTGTATGACAGAGGAGCACCTCAGGTGTTACTCTTCACCATCTACCTTGTTTGAAACAGGCTTTCTTTTGTTCCTCTGTGTGCCAGGCTGGCCAACTTTCCTGGGGTGTTCTTGTCTCTGCCTCCCATCTCACTGCAGATGTAGTGGGATTGCAAACAATATCCTTGGCTTCATACAGGTTCTGGGGTTCAAACTCAAGTCCTCATGCTTGAGCAGCTAGTGTTTTATGCAGTGAGCCAGCTCCCCACAAATCGTGAAAGACACGATTTTAATGATCAATTTGAAGGAGACCACACATGTAAATGCTCTCTGTCTGGTATACAGTAATATTACATGTTCGCTATTAAAAAAAAAAAAAATCAACATGGCCATTCTCTTACCACCCAGAATCAGAATCAGATGATTTTACTTTTCCAGATTATCTCCCTAAGTTTCCACAACCACATATTTCTGCTTTTGCTACAGAGGCAAATTCTGCATTGGGCAGTGTGTGTGTTAATCAGAGGGTAAAAGCCAAGAGACCACACTGTCTTTGTTTGGTTCATTTTTAAGAAGGAGATATATTATCACAAGTAAAGTTAATGGTAATGATTAGAGAAAAAGAATTTGTGGGGTTGATTTGGAATATATTTTGTAAAACAGGATCAAGATTCATGGGCAGCTGACATGAACAGCAACAGTAAGATGGTAAGTTCTGTCTGTTAGAATTTACTGAGCACAACCTATATGCCAGGCTCTGTGAAAATCGCTTTGTATATACTAACTCATTGAACTCAACCTGTAACTGTATTAGATAGATACCAAATGTTAACTCATAGAAATTATGTAAAGGGGAGCCAGTGTGACAGCTCAGTAGGTAATGATGTTTGCTGCCAACCCTGAGGATTTCTCCAAAACTACAATAAAAGGAGAGACCCAGTTTTGGGGTTTCAGGTTTCTTTTCTTTCTTTATTTGTTCACTTTACATCCCAATCACTGCCCTCTCTCTGGCTCTCCCCTCCCACAGTCCCTCCCCCATCCTCCATCCCTCCCATCCCCTTTTCCTCTGAGATGCTGGAGCACCCCCTGGGTAACCCCCAACCCTGGCACATCAAGTCTATGCAGGGTTAGGCACATCCTCTTCACACTTAGACCAGACAAGGCAGCTCAGCAAGAACAACATATTCCACAGACAGGCAACAGCTTTAGCATAGCCCCCACTCTAGTTGTTTGGGGCCCACATTTGCTTCATATGTATTGGGGGCCTAGGTCCAGCCTATGTATGCTCTTCCGTCTCTGGGAGCCCCCAAGGGTCCAGATTAGTTGATTCTGCTGGTCTTCCCATGGAGTTCCTATCTCCTTCAGGCCTGCAATCCTCTCCCAAACTCTTCCATGGGAGTCCCTAAGCTCCATCCAATGTCTGGCTCTTGGGAGCTGCCCAACTTTGGCAAGTGTTCTCTAATTTCCTCATGTCGATCTTGGTATGGGCATGTGTACACACATACACACAGACACCATATAAACAAAATGTAGAAAAGAGAGGAAGAAAGGGAGGAAAGGAAAGAAGGAAGGAAGGACAGAAAGAATAAACGAAAGACTTTTCCAAGGCAACTAATGGAACAGCTAAATCCAAATCCAGACACTTGCTGTAGATACCCCCTCCCCCCCCATACACACCCCTGTAGGGTTATGGGTCCTGTGTCTGCTCCACCACTGCAAGGGGAGGCAGGACTCTGGAAGTTGACCACACTTACCCCATGATGTTGCCACGTGGGTGTTGGGCCATAGGGAAGCTCCTGGACACTACTCCAGGGGTGGGGAAGCACAGTCTGAGGCGTGAGACAGCCAGAGTTGGTTTGGGGGTCCCCAGGCCTGTGATGAAGCTGGGGCAGTCTGGTTCTCAGGCTCTTGGACACCCAGGCACTGCTGGATGCTGGCCTGGGAAAAAGAGGGGGAACTCCAGCTGGTCCTGCGGGAGAGTTCTAGGCTTGATGGCAGGTTGCAGTCTTGGGCTTGGTGGCTGGCTTGGGTGGGAGCACAGAGGGGCCTTCTACTGGGAAGGAAATCTTATTGGATAAGCCTCCAGGCCTTTAGGTACCTCATTAGAATGGAGATCTACCTGTGGAGGGACTTAGGGCATTGCCTTTATGTGACCAATGGTCACAAATCTATGGGGGTCTAGTGACAGGGGCCTGGTGACCAGGAACAGATCTCCAGGGTTTCCAGCCTTAGCACAACTGGGAACAAGGATACCTTTCACAGTCCCACATACCCTTACTTGACAGTACTGGCACCTTGATAGTTATTACATGATGAGTGTAAGCCTCATTTGACATCTGAGGATTCTCATGTGATTTAAGATCCTATTCTACTTTTATTTTGAGACTAGATCACTAAGGTTGCTAAGACTAGTTTGGCTCCCAAGACAGCTTGATGTTAAATGTCTCTATAATTATCTATAGAGCAAGATTATTTTAATGAACCTGAATGATCAAACTCAACAGTGTTTGATAACATTATTTTCATGGGTAAATTTTTTTCTCATGTCAATATGTGATTTCAACATTAAAAATTTTAAATTAAGGCAACTTATTATTATTATTATTATTATTATTATTGATTTTTCGAGACAGGGTTTCTCTGTGTAGCCCTGGCTGTCCTGGAACTCACTCTATAGACCAGGGTAGCCTCGAACTCAGAAATCCACCTGCCTCTGCCTCCCAAAAATTAAGGCAACTTTGTGTAACAAAATTCACTATTTATTCATTCCAAATTGTATAATTTAGTGGGCTTTTGGTATGTATACAGAGTTGCATACATAGCATTATTGGTGTCTAATTCTAGGATATTTTTAAGCCCAAGAGGAGACCTCATACCCATTATGCAGTCACCTTTAATTTTCTACCTCTACACCAATGTGCTATGAACCACTTGTCTGTTTTCTGTCTCTTTAGGTTTGCCTATGTGGACATTTCCTGAAAACTAATTCATGTAATATGTGACCTCTTACATATGGCTCCTTTCACTTGACGTAATGTTTTCAAGGTCTATCTACACCACAGCATTTACTAGCATTCCACTTCTTACTACAAGGTCAGGACCTAAAGGCTTTGGTGATGAAGTCTACAACACACTTAAAGAAGAACTCACACACATTATTTTCAAAGGATCAAAACAGTTTCAAATAGAAAAAGACTTCTAAACTTATTCTTGATTCTTGTCTTGTCAAAACAGACAAGAGCACACACACACATACACACACACACACACACACACACACATACACTCACAAAAGGAAAGCCACAGAAAAGTGTTCATGATGAAGATGGATGAAGAAACCCTCAAGACACCACTACCCAGTTGAACTCAACAATAAACTCAACAATACATCGAAGACATCACTCACCACAGTCGGGTGGCCTTTACACTTAGGATGTGAGGATGGAAAGGCACATTTAGCTATGATCAGCACAGTGACATAACAAAAGGCAGAACCAATGGATTAGCAATAGATTTTAATAGATTCAGGAAAAGCACGTGACAAAAATTATCTTTTCACAATAAAGGAAAATCTCTCAAAACTGAAACACTGAAGGACTGGACCTCAACATGGCAAAGGCACTTTGGACAGATACCAAATTGAACCAGCTAGTACCATATTGAACAAGGAATAGTTGAAAGCTCTCCCATAAGATATAGAATAAGATAAGAAGGCCCACTTTTGCCCATTTCTACTCCCCAGGGTACTGGAAGGGCAATTAGATGAAAGAAACTTTAGAATTAGTTTGTTAAACTGCACAAAATAACATATTTTGTTGGGGATTACATTAAATATATAGATCAAATTGGAATGAACTGATTTTGAATGTGAGTGAGTGTGTGTGTGTGTGTGTGTGTGTATGTGTGCATGCTTGTATGTGCATATGGAGGCCAGAGGCCTGCACTGAGTGCCTCCATATTTTTCCATATTGTATATGGAGGTAGGTCTCTCACTTGAACCCATGGCTGGACTCTGGGAGTCCGAACTACTCTTCACACTTGAACTACAGACATTTTACCTGATGAGACATCTCTACAGTCCCCACAGAAAGAACTAGCATCTTAATAACAGTCTTTCATTCTATCCATGAACATGAATTCTCATTTGCTTAGTTATTACATTGTTTTAATCATTTTATAGGTTTTCTCACTTAAGACACACTGTATATTATGTTAGATTTACATCTAATTGGGCTTTGGCTTTTTGACTTTCACCCAGGCTTTAGTTCGACTGTTTGTCTGCTTATATGGAGCTGTTACAGCCCTTTGAAGAGTCTAGTCTAGTTGACTATCTGATAAGCAGTATGTAATATCCTCTCCCAGTGAATTTTCTCTTTGCTTTCTTGACTCTGTCTTTACTGCCGAGTACAAAAGTATTTAATTTTGACAAAATATAAACCAATAAATTTCCTTTTGTGGTTTGTACTTTGATGTCAACATTTCTATGGCAATATTTTTCAGCAGCATGACTATTGCAAAGCTTTTAGCTATATGCCTGGGTTCAGCTGGTCTTTGCTCTTCCCCATGTTGGAGGTGAATTTTCATCTCTTGTGTGTGTTCACGTGTGCACACAGGAGTTTGATTATTATGACTTCAAGTCTTAGACATACCCACAGTTGAGTGTGTTCTACTTTCTTTCTCTCTTTCCTCTCCCACGTGCTGGGATTAGAGGCATGTACCTCCATGTCTAATAAATATTTTCTATTTTCTGGTAAAAGAATGATTGGTCAAGTCTTAGAGACAGCCATTTCATTAAGATGCTCTGTTTTGTTATTGTCTTTATTTAGTGAAGGATAGTAATTAAAGCCAAAACATTAGCTATAGACGATATGGCTTAATGCTGTGACAGTGTGCCAAACCCAAGGCCTTCTAGATAAAAGGGCTGAGAGTGTATATGTGTGTGCAAACCTGTAATTACATATAAATGTATACCATTTTGCACTTTATTTCTACATCTGTCACTGTGTAATGAGAACTCGAGCTTACAACCATTCAGTGCCTATAATCCCACAGCCTTGACTTCTCACACATCTTTCCCTTCTCCCACAGAGAATGTACAGCTCCGTTATCCACAATGGGTTCATATTTGTGTCCACTCTTTGGCAGTACTCTGCTTTGGTTCTCTTTTTATAAAGGTCTCAAGTCCATGGTCATTCTCAGTCATGTAGCCTCTGTGAAAGTACAAAACTCAGTGAAGGAGAGAAAGGGGAAGGAGAAGAGGGAAGGGAGGAGAGAAAGGGAAAGCAGAAGGGGGAAGATAAGGTGGAGGAAAGAAGAGGAGGACGAAGGGGAAGGGGAGAGAAAAGAGGAGAAAGAGGAGGAGGTGGGGGTTCATCGAGTTATGAGTGAATAATTGAATATAATACAAATGTCCATCTGCCAGGATAAAATGGAGTAGTTGCACCCTTTATCCTCACACTGCTTCATCTTAAGTCGCTGATCACTTTGCTGCCAAAGACCAAGTTATGCATGTTAGATTTGCTATCATAGATTTGCTATTTATATAGTTCAGATATTTTCCTGGGTGAACACTCTAGCACTCCAAAAAGATTCACTTTGTAATTTCTCTGTGTGCAGTAAAATTCTTATGTCCAAATCATGAGAATGATTTCATGATGCTGTGTGCCAGAACCACACAGACCTCAAATTCTGCATGTAGTATGTTGAATACCTCATATCCCATGTAAATCTTATCTAGATTCTTATAACTTTGAGGAAGCTGAGAGCCTGGGGACCACCAGCACCTAGATATCAACTCAGGTCCTCATTGTTTGCACTTTACTGACTAAGCCATCTTCATACTCCCACTCCCCCTGTATCCTCCAATATCTCTTTACAGTGTCCAGTACATCAAACTATCCCAGAGATGAAGATAGCATCTCACCCTAATATTATCTTTCTGGTCAGTTTGTAGAAAGGAACATGAAGAAAGGTATACTTTTAAGTATTGAGAGTGGGGTGTAAAGTCAGGGAGACACCACAAATTAAGACAACTGGGTAGATGATCCTCTTGGAAACTTTTTATTGCTCTCACCTGCTCTAGTGAGACAGCACAAGTAGCGGAAAACACACATAATTTCTGCTAAATAAATAAGTAAATAAATAACCAGAAATACAAGAATGTTTCTAACAACTCAAGAAATTTCTAGTATGTGTCCAATAACCGAAGACAGGAGATTTCCCTGATTAGCTTTATTAAGGCATTTAACACAGCCTAGAGTCATCTGAGAAGAGAGACTCAACAGTAGAACTTTCCAAATAGAAGAGCCTAGGCCACTATGGGTGTTACAATCCCTAGGCAGGTGCTCTCCAACTTTATAAGAAAGATAGCTGAGTATGAGCTGGCCTGTAAGCCAGCCAACAAGCACCATTCCTCCATGGCATCTGCTTCAAGTTTCTGGCTCTGACTAACCTCAGTGACACTCTGTCACCTGTACGCAGCAATGAACCTTTTCCTCTCCTAAGATACTTTTGATCTGAGGATATTATCATCACAGTAACAGAGATGAAACTAGGACTCAGATAAAAGTTGGATTTGTTGCTCATTGACTGATGTCAGAGGAAACACCTGAAGGAGATGGCCAGGCATCACAGCAAGAGGACACTGGGAAGAAGGACTTCCCAAGGCACTTGAACTCATCTTAAGTGATGTAAGAGAGAGTCAAGACTGCAGGTATTGCTTTGCTCTAGACTGAACACTGTAGAACACATGATTCATTAGTTTTTTTAAGAAATTATTACCTGCATGGTAAGAAGGCAAATGCAAACCAAGTTATTTTTGCCTTTTTAGAAAGACACAGCTGTGGGGTTTCTGTTTGCAAATTCTACCTGCCAGAGAATATTTTACTGTTGCATGGTATTTATTTTTTAATATTCTAATGTCTCCCTTCCCTTTCTCCTCCCCTTCCTCCTTCTCTTTCTTCTCCCTCTCCTTCTCCCCATCATCTTCTCCATCCTTCCCTCCTTTACCCCTTCCCCTCTTTCCCCTCCCCTTCCTGATGCAACAGTCAGTAAGGCCCTTTCTCTCCACTACAGTGCCATTCTTTCCTGTGGCATGGGACATTCACATCATTGTTAAGACAGCAAAGGAAAATTGGCTGTCTCTGATTTCTGTTTTTCCATTTGCTACCTCGTGCCATGCCCAAAATAGTCACATTAGCCTTCGCAGTGGCCCCATGCTCGCCACACCAGAATAAAAGCCACTGGTGCTCATAGTGAATCTGACTTAGCCCTGGGGTGGACTCCAAAGCATGTAAAGGTGTACAGTTAATGTGCCAGTAGTTGACAATGCCAGAAATGCACAAGGAATCACGACGATGCACAAGGAACCACAGCTCAGCCAATGTTTCTTAAGCTAAAATATGGGGATTTCCTCCTTCACCCAAAGGGGAAACTCACAAAAACCCAGAAATGTGTGAGTTGTTTTTTCAAATGATCATTCATTTTACAAATTATGTCACCCATTTTTATTGTATTTTTAAAGATTTGTTTTTATTTTTGATTATGTGTATGTTTGTGTCTGTATAGGGGTATGGGGAATGTGTGTGCATAAAGGCAGGTGCCATCAGAAGCCAGAGGTGTCACATCTTCCAGAGCTGGAGTTATAGGTGGTTGTAAGCTGCCTGTAGTCAGTGTTGGGAACTGAGCCTGGATGCTCTGCAAGAGCAGCAAGTACTCTCAACCTCCAAGCCATCTCTTCAGATCATGATACTGTATATATGAATGTCTGCAAATGAAAACTTAATGCATGTCGGGTTTGGGAGTGTGAATGTGCAGATACCAGCAGAAGGTTCCAGGTGTGATTGGAGAGCTGCAAATCCTATGGTGAGGTTATCCCCTCATAAGAATCTGGATGACAGGAGTGAATAACCACTGGTTCCGATGAGTCATTGTTATGGTAGGTTTCTAGAGGAGACAGACCAATTTACTGGGACTATCAGAATTGACCCAGTGACAGATGACTGTGACCAATCAATTTGAGCTAAGGTGCTATTGGGTCCTCCTATTTGGTTTCTTTCAAAGAGCATCTGAACTTGAATAGAGCTGATAGCCACCATCCATGATGACTCTCCTCCAGTTTCTCCCTGATCCTGGATCCTTCTTTCTTTTTAAAAGAGATATGATTCCGCTGTTTTTAATTGTGTGTGTGTGTGTGTGTGTGTGTGTGTGTGTGTGTGCCTGCATGTCTTGTGTACATATGAATGCCAATTCCAGAGGTGTCAGAGGAACCAGAACCCCCACTGAGCTGGAAATATGAGTGGTTATAAGCTGCCTGATGTAGGTGCTGGGAACTGCGGGGTCCTCAGAAAGAGCAAAGGGCATTTGAACTGCTGAGCTGTCTCATCCTTGTGTACTCATCTTATCTGAACATACATATACATGCACACAAGCATACACACACACACACATGCACACACATACATGCACATGCCCACACATCCATGGACACTCATACACATACCTGTGCAGGTAGGCGCACATACACACACACACACACACACACACAAACACACACACACACACACACACAAAATGAAGGCAAAAGAGAATAACTTGGATTTAAGACAAAGTTGTGCCAAGATTCTGCACATAGTACAGTTGGCCCTGACCATTTCAGATAAGACCAATTTGAGGGTATCTGCAGAAGAATCTCTTTCTATCCTGAAATCCTATATAGGATTTAAAGCTGCATAGCCAACCCTTCCTGGAAGAAATATTGCAAGCACATTATATATTTTAATGAAATACAGCTGTACATGGGAAGTCTGCCCCTCCCAGAACAGGCATTCCTCAGCATATAAGTGGGTCATATTCCAAAAATGTATTTGTAAGGGGAGTTGCTTGGCGTTCAGAAAACACTTTCCCACAGAAGTAATATTAGAAAAGAGGTTTCATTTCTTTGCCAAAGTACAAAACCTGATTTAGAACACTCTGAAATAGCCCTTCAGCTGGGCCACATGGATGGCCATGAGAAATCTGGGACCCACTCGACTTAGAACAGGGGGATTATGGGAGCACGGTGACTCTGCAGAGAGACTGGGCTGTGACAGCATCTGGAACATAGATGTCTCGACTCTCGTTCCTCTGCCAACACACATAAACACACACACACAGAGAGAGAGAGAGAGAGAGAGAGAGAGAGAGAGAGAGAGAGAGAGAATTACTGTTTTCCTTACACTAGTGCCTATGAATCAGGTTTGTTGAAGATATCCAGTGAGAACCTGGACATAACAAAATCAAAACTGCCCCTGTTAAAGAGTTATGTAACAACTCTTATTCTCTTTACCTTGCTTGGCAAACCCTTGTGTCTACATACCAGAAGGCTAGTGCTCCAGAACTCATAGATAAAGCAAGGACAGACAATGCAAAAAACCCCTGATTCTGAAGGAGAAATTTGGGGATGCAGCTGGCAGCTGTAACCAGTTCTTAATAGGATGTCAAGATGCACCCAGTCTTCCCCAACCAGGCTGTGCATTTATAAGACCTCCCCCCGGTGACTTGGGCATATGTAAGATTGGAGAAGTTCTGCTCTCAAGCACATGTAGGTTAGAGATTTGCTCTGGCCACCACTAAAAGGTGCATGCCAGGGGACTGGCTTTCCCTCAGATTTCAGGAAGAAGGCAGACTTTTCAATATGCTGGAGTGTGAGCCTCTTGGTGAATTCTTCTTTCTTCTGTTTAGTGTCTTTTGTCTTACAAAGCACTGGGAGAAACCATTGTTCCAGACTTAACTCTACCATCATAAAGACTTTTTCCATGTCCACATTACCATTCCTGGGAGAGAAGAACCCCTCCCTTCTAGTCTTATTTCTGAAGCATGGGTTAATGCTACTCAAATTTATTTGACTAAGATTCATGGCAAGAACTATAATTGAGAATAGGGTTATGAACCACTGAAATAAAAGCTACCTGAGAGAATAAGAAGATTGCTCAGCGGATAGAGCTTTTGTCTTGTAAACATGGGGACCTGAGTTCTAATCCACAGCTTGTATGCACTTATCAATATCCCTAGCTTTAGGGGATGGAGACAGGTGGATTCTGGCTTACTGGCCAGCTTGTCCATCCAAAACAGTGAGCTCCAGTCTCAGTGAGAGAACCTGTCTCAAAAGAGTAAGAAAAGAGACAGAGGAAGGCACCTAATGTCCTCCACTGGCCTTCTTATGCACATGTGGGAGGGCACACCACAACACACACACGCACACATGACAGACAGACAGGCAGGCAGACAGACAGAGAGTAAAATTGCAGAAAAGAATACATCTGATGAATGTGTGTGATAGACATGGCTATTTCCCACCACTCCTTGGTAGTATTTCATCTATTCTCTCGACAATGCATAAGAGTCTTACAAGGACTGCTAAATGGCTCCTGACTGACAATGAGTGTAAACTCTGCATACAGATATCACTTCAAAGGAGCCGTCATCTACTTTCATATACATCTTCCCTTTCAGATGCAGAGGACAGAGCCCTGATGCGTGTAGGGACTCGGCATGTTTTCTGAGTGTATTATGAAAGAATACAATATTATAAACTGTTCTGGCAAGTTGCCATCATCTACCCCTTAACTACTTGGACCTATTGCAGTAACTACTTTTTAAAAAAGTACTAGTGTCTGATTGTACAAAAAGGTTTCTCTCAGTAACCTTAACTCTAAACCCGTGACAGTGAACACACATTGTCAGCAGATGTTCCAGTGAGAAGTGGTTCCATGGACTAGTGTGTTGGCTAGCAGGAAGAAGCAAAAGTCATAAGTTCAAAGCTTATTGAGGGCACTTGTGGGTTTCTTTTCTTGTTATCTGGATGGATGTTTTATTGTTTCTCCTCACTGTCCATTATCTGGAGCTTAGATGACTGTGTCTGAGACACATTTAGAACGTCCTGTGTTGGGGACATGCCAGCCTGTCACTTGAGCCTCTGTAGCTCTTGGTCAGAGGCTCACAGTGGGAGGAACTGAGAGCTAACCACATCAATTTATCATTTATATCCTGAGCCTGGACCTGTCACTCTAGTACATGAGACAGGAAGCGGGTTTGAGACTAGGTGTCAGGATCTTCAGTTCAGTTTTAGTAAAAGTCACACAGCCCTGGGAAGCCACCCTTCTTCACTTTACCACAGTTGGATGCAAATACTACAGCTCCCCAAAGTCCATCTAAAAGGAGTAATCATATCTCATGGTCTCCTATCACCATAATACCCACAGAGAGAATCAGCACAATTTGGGTGTGGTGGTACACAACCGTGATCACACCTTTTGGGATGTGGAGCTGGGAGAATCAGTTCCAGGTCATCTTTGGATCCTTAGAAGCCAGAGTTCATGGAAACAACTACAAAAGAAAGCTACTTAATAGTCCTTCTGCAGTTTCTTGCAAAACATTATATTTACATATAACACATGTGGGTTAATATTGTCAGCTTGACAGAACCTATAACCAGCATAGAGACAAGTCTCTCCCGCAATGTTTGTGGAGAGTTATCATGATTAAATAACTGAGGTGGGAATATGCACCCTACACTCAGGTAGCATAGCACCACTCCCTGGGCTGGAGTTCTGTACTGTACTGAATTAAGGAGAGTATTTTATCACAGTAATGGTATCCCATAATATATTATATGAAGGCCTCTGTCTGACTTTCACTATAACTCTTAGCAGTGAAGTGACAAAGCATCTTCAGCCTTGGCGTATTATGTATAAAATGGGGCTAGGAACAATAGCACCCACCCCACTGAGTTTTCTTAAGGGCCAAGTGGGATAATACATACGAACTTTTAGTAGTGGAATCTGGGTCGCACAGTAGAAGCCTGGTTTACAGCAGCTAGTTAGGGAAGATTACTCCCTCTAGAAGTTGTACATACACTGGATTCCCCTCATTCCCTACTTTGTTTAAAGCAATGAAAGATCTTTTGGCTAATTTTTATTACATTTACTTCATGTTTTAACTTGCGTGTGTGTGTGTGTGTGTGTGTGTGTGTGTGTGTGTATGCACATGCATGCATGTGTGTGCACGTGTGTGTATGTGTTGATACGCATGTCATGTTTGGCATGTGCCAGATGACAATTTGTGCGACTCACTTCTCTCTTTCTCTCATGTGAGTTCCAGGGACCAACTCAGTTCATGAGGCTTAGCAACAAACGCCTTCACTCCCTCAGCCGTCTCTCTGGCCTGTAATGACAATATTTGAATAGAGAATGCTGCAGGTACTAAATGTACTGTTCTGTCCTAAGTTTGATTCTATAACCGAGAAGATTATCTGTGAAAAAGTTGGTAGAATTTGAGTAAGGTATGCAAAAGAACCTAAGAGTTAAATTCTTAGTTTTAAAATATATACAATGTTATTCATTCTTTGAGGATTTCATACAGTGTATTTTGATCATAGTCAATGCTTCACTTCTCCACTTAAGCTTTCTTTGCTTAGTTAGCCAGTGAGTTATTGGAATTATTCATAAGAATATAGATGAGGTATTACGGAAGCATGGATAACTCAAAGGCATTTACATCTCTGAAAACCCTGCCTCGACGGCGGTTATTATTAACACCTGCATCACTGGTGCCACCTGAAGAAAGCTGGACCTACCCAAGAGTCTCTCCTCTCTCCAGCACTTATTACCGCTTATGCAACCTTAGGGAAGGTCCGTAACAATTTTGGAAGCTTTGGAAGGCTTCTGAGTCTTGTGACTTTCGTTTACTTCCTGAGCCTTATAAGTTGCATTCACTTCCTACTCTTATGAGACTCCATCTGAGAGGGAGTGCTCCCGTTTAGAGGAGTAGCAACAAGTGCTTATGGGATTGAGATGGATGCTGAGAACATGAGTAAAGGTAAGGACATTGGTTTGTGCACAACCACTAAATAATAGTAGCTACTGCTAGATGCTGCTCAACAAGCATCACAAGCATAGCCACCTTTCCCTAGATTTGACTACTCATGTTGTCCCAACCATAACAATCCCTTCACTTCCTACAGCTTGGGCTCAAGTGTGTAACCAATGGAGGAAGATAATTGGGTATCAACTGGAAGCCCACCCTGCTAGGTAAGTTGTCAGAAAAGAAAGAATGACAGACACAGAGTGACAGACAAACAGATAGACAGACACATGAAACCTTTTACTTCCTGTGGTGAAAGGATGTGACGGCAGCTGTCATGTGACCAGGACAAACAGCAGTAGAGCTGCTTCCTCCAAACCCCACCATCAGCAAGCTGCTGGACCATCTGTCTCTAGACACCATCGTATGTGAGACAACTGATGTCCTTGTTGCTCAAGTCACTTTCAGTGTCCTTTATCACCAAAATGAACATAATCATCACCAGAGGTTACAGAGAGTGAGCGTTATTGCAAGATTCCAGATACGTTTTAAAAAGGTCAATCAAATGTTCCCTACCTCTGGTGGGGTACACAGAGTGACAAAGGGATGGAGAAATGGATGTTTTAAAACAAAAGTTTTAAATGAATATTATTATTATTATTTATGATTGTGTGTGTTGGGTCATGATTGCTATGGTGCATGTGTGGAGAGCAAAGGACAACCTTTTTTTTAAATTTTTTGAGACAGGGTTTCTCTGTGTAGCCTTGGTTGTCCTGGAACTCACTCTGTAGACCAGACTGACCTTGAACTCAGAGATCCACCTGCCTCTGCCTCCCGAGTACTGGGATTAATTTTGTGTGCCACAACCACCTATATCTTGCCAGCATGTATGTCTGTTCATCACATCTAAGCAGTCCAGAAGAGGGTCTTGGATTCCCTTGGGACTAGAGCTATAGCCAGTAATTGGGTCCTGGGGATAGAACTCAGCTCCTCTGGAAGAGAAACTGCTCTTAACCACCACATCATTATCTCCAGCTCCTAGCACTTAATTTTCTAAAATTATATTTATTAGTTTAATTGTCCAGGATCAGAGGAGACACACCAAGGCATGTGTTTAAATAAGGTCAGAGGACAACTTGTGGGAGCTGATGCTCTCCTTCCACCATGTTGGTCCCAGGTTTCAAACTCAGGTCATCAGGCTTGGTGACAGGTACCTTTATCCACTGAGCTACCTCTGGAAGACAGTTCTCTTCTTGTATCTGTATTCGGGTTCCAGGTATCAAACTGAAGCCACTAAGCTTATAGGGCAAGTAAGTGCCTTACCCACTGAGCTATCACACCATCCAGTAAGAGACATTTTAAATTCTTTCCATTGAACATGTTTTAGTTCATTTGTTCATAAACACACACTAGTCTCATACAACACCCTCATAGATGCTGTGGTGTTTACTGGTGGTAGAGATTGGCAGAGCTTCATATGGGAGGGGCCAGGTGAGTAACTGCCCGAACGCTGGCCCTGAATATTTGTTTTTCTAATTGTCCAGAGACACATCAGCTGAGGGAAATTTTCCAATGAGGAAAAAAAAATTTCCAAGAAGGCTGAGTTGAAAATTCTGTTTCTGACATATTTTTTAAAAAATTGAAATACACATGCTTTTTAAGAATTGATTACTAAAACCAACACCCATGGAAAGGCTCATTTTGATATCAATGGTTTTCTGAAATAAGACAAGGAAAAGAAAGTTGTGTAAGGTAGCATGGTCTTTCCTATCTCAGGTAAGATTGTTTCTCTTCACTGCTCCCTGAAGGTATTCTTGGAAACTTTGTCCAACGTATCTGATGTTTTATTTTTCTACATTCCACAAACATATTTGCATGAATTCTGTGACCTTATCACGTTATAGAGAAACAAATTATAAGCATAAACTAATGATTACAATCAAGTATAACTCCATCACTCAGCTTCAAATTCCTAAGATACTATAGATAGATAGATAGATAGATAGATAGAGATAGTGATAGAGATAAAGAGAGAGATAGATATAGATACATGATCTATTTTCAAGGAAGCATTATGGTTTTCCATATGATTGCTGTGGAAAAGAAATATCACAGAGGTCAAAGTACTTTTCCATGGATTTACATAACTGATAACATGCAAAGCTGGATTTCATCCTGAGTCATTCTGACTAGAAAAACTGAGCAGGGGGCATGGCTAAGGGAGGAGACTTTTGGATGCGCTCTTGCTGGGAATGCTGGGTTTGGAGGGATGACATGTAAAAGGGTTGAGGTCAGGCAGAGATCTCAGCCAGCACAGCTTCTTTGGTGTTGGGAAGAGAGCACTAAAGGAAGACAGGAAGGAAGGGCATTGATTGGGAAAGAGACAAGGGGGGACCAGCAGGCAAGCAAGTTTCTCTGTGCAGCGATGTCTAGAGCCAGATCACAAGCCACCACCAGTTGTCACTCAGAGACACTGAACACATTGGTTTGAGAGACATGGAAAAGAGAGAAGGCAAAAAGGACATTCACCAGGAAGACCCACCAAGTTCCAATAGTGTGAGACCTTTGGTCACCATAAGTAACAGGCCAGTCTTCAGTGGGGATGTGCTTTATAAAATCCTGCATCACCATGTTTTCTAAAACATATAGGCTTCAGATGGGGAGGGCTCCATTAGATCTCTTAGATCACCAGGAGCTATGTGAGGACAGAGCATCCCAGTGATGGCAATCAGCACTCCTGCCCTAGTGTCTCCCCCACTCCTACTGTCTTTTTAATCCCTTTTCACACTGGCCTGGGCTCTGTTGGAATTTGACCTTTGCTTGCCCTAGCAATCTCTACAGTGCCCACTGAAGACTAAGCTGGATAGTCAGTCTTCTTGATTTCTGTCACCCTGGGGCAGGCTCCACACCCAAGAATAGTTGGCCGACAAAAATTGGATTGGATGGATTTTTAAAAAGAGAGAGAAAGAACACAGAGTTGGGTGGGTAGGGAGGTGGGAGTGGATCTGAGAGGAGTTGGGGGAGGGGTGAATAGCAAAACACATTGTATGAACTTTTCAAAGAATTGATAGAAATATTTTCAAGTAAAAGGAAATGTTCACTTGACTGCATCGTCGAAGTCCTACACTTACTGTGCATTGCTTTTACAATATAAGAAAATGTGAATGTTATTTTTAAAACTGTCAGTCCCACAAATATTGAAGGAGGAGCTGAGATTTGGCAGGAGTCCTGTGAAAGATCCAGGGGTTCTATTGAAGTCAGGCTCAATGTGAGCCAAACTCATGACACAGCAGCTAAAAAACAAAACAAAACAAAACCCCTAGCAGATAATTGGAAGCCATGACCTCCCAGCATGCTGCATGTCCTCATCTGGAACAAGACATGTGGTACTGAATAAAATAACAAACTAGAGAGTGTTTGCTGCTACAGATCCAAGCAGAGAAGCCTAGAAGTCAGGTTCATGAGGAACAATCACACACACACACACACACACACACACACACCATACACACACACACATACATATCACACCCATATACACCACACAGACACACATATATACACACATATATGCACCACACACACACATAACAATGCGTAAATCACACCACACACATATACACAGATATGTACCACACACACACCACACACATAAGTCACACCACACACATACACACATATTTAGCACACATAAACACATACATACACATACCACACACATACCACACACACCACACACATACTCTCTTACACACATACACATACATACCATACACATCACACACACACACACACACAAATGGATACTCTTGGTTTGGGTTTCCAGACAAACAAACAAACAAAACCAAAACAGAGTCATGAGATAACTATCATACAGAGTTCAGAAACATAAAATATGGTCACAATATCATGTCTTTATTTAGTGTAGAGAACAGGAATAGTGCCCCTTAGCATGATGAGAAAGGGCTAGCCACTTGAATATCAAACAGTTTTGAAAATACTAATTTATTCAATACTAGATTTCCTTGTACAGTGGAAAACTGTACCTAGTGAGAAATCTTCCAGAATATTTCTATATGACAATCCATTTCAGGGTAGAGTTGGGGCCAGGCAATCTCAGCTCACACTCCAGATCCAAGTCTCTACCCTACCATGACTAGGTTCAGCAGTATTGACAGCTACTGAGTAACATGTCTGGAGTAAAGACAGGAAAAGTCAATTCCATTCAACACTCAGGAGAAAGGAGTCAACAGCAGCAGTGTGTGGATTCAAGGTCTGGAATGGAGACAGTGGACACTCATCTCTTCCAGAGAGAAGAACCAAAATAACAAGTATTTAGCTATATCATCAGTGAATACCACAAGGGGACATTGGGAACCCCAGTGAGAGAGGTTAAAGCTTTGTAAGCTTCAGAGACCCACAACAACAGCATAGAGAAACAACTCCAGTATCTATCATTTTTGATCCTGAGCTGTGGACCAAGAAGTCTTCTCTTTCAAGGGTTAAAAGCGACAAAGAGGGCTAGAGAGATGCCTCAGTTGGTGAAGTGCTTGTCACACAAGCATGAGGATCTGAGTTCAACTCCAAGTACCTACGTAAGTAAAGGCCAGGTATAGTGGTACTGGAGACAGGAAGACTCCATGGCTCATGGCCAGATAGTCTAGGTAGTTGGTAAACTCCAAGTTCAGTGAGGAAATCCAGCTCAAAATAAAATAAAATAAAATAAAATGGTGAATAATGGTTAAGGAACATATCTGGCATGAACTTCTGCTCTTTATATGCATAGAAACATATGTACACACATACAGGCTTATCAACATGAACACTGGAACTTGGCTAGTTGACAGATGAACAGTGGTTACAGACTAACAGCACACTTGGGTACATGAAATATGCACAGCAGCTCTGCCTTAGCAAAAAGACCTCATATCACTTTTCAACAAACACCCAGAGTGCTGTAATGAGGAGCCATTGAGAAATGAGCTATTTGGTGAGGCTAAATGGCTCTGTAGGTCAGAGACCCCTACACACACACACACACTCACGCATACACACACACACACACACACATACACACGTGTGTGTCCGTGTGTGTGTGTGTGTGTGTGTGTGTGTGTGTGTGTCCCGTGTGTCCCACTGGCTGTCCCACTCTACTTGGTTGACTTGAACAATGGCTCCCTTAGGAATCTACCTTGGTCCACCAGAATAACTGTGACCTGAGCATGCTGACTTTCCTGCACTGTAGGGAATGGGTGATGGGACACGAAGGGTAATGGAAGGTGTCATCTTCCAGAACCAGGAGATCAGAGTGGTACCTGTTTGACGGCAAAGACATGGTAAACCTTGTGTTGATTCCAGCCAGTACCAGGATGGAAAGAGGCACACTAGCATCCTGCCACTCACCCTGTACTAGACTCAGATACTGAAACTGACTGAATGGGGAAGAAAAACTTAAGCTCCTGGCGCTTTCCTACCCACAGAATCCTGCTGAGGACACTTGAGCAGCCTTTTAGCTCTGGGAGTTATCTTGCTCCTGGTAATGTCTACAGCTAAGAGACTTGGGGAGGAAGACTCTGGCTCCACTGACATCGCCACTCCTGGATATAAATCAACACTGTAGAGAGGAATGTCATTATTAGTACTGTCACCTCATGTGTATGATTCTGTGTCCACCCTGCTTCTACTCTGTCTGAACACTCACGACAATGACAATTAGGAGTTCGTATGATTGTGTGGTGGTTTGAATATGCTTGGCCAAGGGAGTGGTATTATTAGAAGGTGTGGCTTTATTATAATAGGTGTGGCTTTATTATATAGTAGGTGTGGCTTTGTTGGATGAATTGTGTCACTGTAGGGGTGAGCAATGAGACCCTCCTCCTAACCATGTGAGAGCCAGCCTTCTCCTAGTAGCCTTCAGATGAAGATGTAGAACTCTCAGCTCCTCCTGTACCGTGCCTGCCTGGATGCTGCCATGCTCCTGCCTTGATGATAATGGACTGAACCTCTGAAACTGTAAGCCAGCCCTGATTAAATGTTGTCCTTTATAAGAGTTGCCTCAGTCATGATGTCTCTTCACAGCAAAAGCTTTAACTAAGACAAAGTATCACAGAAAAAAACGCTTGAGTTCCTGACACCTATACCTCTTATGGTGTAGACTCAGAGCCAGTACCACTGTCTGGTCAGGAAGACAAGTGTTTTAGACTTCTGACAAGCAGCAGGGTTGCCAATAGTATCCTAGCATCATCAATATCAACAATGTCCAAAGAGGCTTCAGTGACCTGAAGAAGCACAACTCTCCACCACAGAAAAGGTCAACATGAGCTCCCACCTGCCCACTAGCATCTGCACCACACTTGCCTGAAAGGCAGTGTTCCCCCTCATTCATAGCATACAGAGAAGGTAGGTTTCTCCAGCTCTTCCTAGATTCATTAACCACAGTCAAAGAACGTACAGGGAGATTAGACTGTAGTGGCATTATCACCTTACAAACTAACATGCTAAGATACCTCTTCAGGTGAAAGCTACTTACTAAAAGGACCCCCAATAAAAGTGGGAAATACAGATCTATACATGCTAAACTCTCAATGCAAGGACACACACACACACACACAAAAAAAGGTGGGGAAGTGCGCTTAGGAAAATGATACCTCCAAAAGAACATAGAAGCTGTTTAGCCACAGATCCCAAAGAAGTAAATATGGATGGGGCCCTAAAGGTGTTTCTGGAGACATGAATCAGTAGTTAAGAGCAAGAACTACTTTTGCAGAGGACCTGAGTTTAGTTCCCAACACCCACTTTGAGCAGCTCACAACTGCCTATAACTCTAGCACCAAGGGATCTGATACCATCTTTTGGCATCTATGGGTAATTGCATTATGTTGTACATACCAACACACACACACACACACACACACACACACAAATACACACAGAGACACAATTAAAAATAAAAACTATGATTAAAAAGAAATGACTGAAGGTGATTACTTTAAAGAATGCAGTGTGAAGTATTTAAATGAGAAATTCAGCAAAAAGAAGATTTTGTAAGAGAACCAAGCACCAATCTTGGAAATGAAAGTCTCAGTAAGTCTAATAAAAAAAAAATACTCTGAAAGCTCCAACAACAAATTGCATCAAGCAAAAGCTATCTGACTGGAAGACAATATTTTTTTTTTTTTTTAATATCCAGCAACAGGCAGACAGACCAGACAGCAAGAAATAAGCAACATGCTCAAGACTTTAGGAATACCACTGAAAGAAAGGAAAAATCTATGATTCTTGAATACTTAAAGGCAAGGAGGAAGTGAATGGCATAGAAAAGGTATGCAATGAAACAATAGCCCCAAATTGTCTCCAATCATAGGAAAGATGTGGGCATCCTTGCCTAACAGGCTGATAGGACCCAAGTCATATGACCAGAAAGGATATTATGGTTAATCTGTCACATGAACAAACCTGGTGAGGTCTTGGCAGCTTGAGAGAATAACACCAACCATCAGTGATTTTTCAAACTCAGAAAATGTTAGTGTTAGAGAGGAAACTTGAGAGACAGAGGACTAACATTGCAAAGTTGATAACAACAACTGCATTCTATTTGATGTACAAAGCTTTGGTGAGCTTGAAAAAAATTATATGCTTTCAAGTTTGATGATCAGTAGATTTAATACCTATCTGGTAAAAGCACAGCAAATAAAACATAGCACCTGAAAATGTATGGAATGGACAGCTGCCGTGGAGTCTCATCAAAGTCTGTTTTAATGAAGATGTTGAACAGTGGTCTCCAGGGAAAGTGTCCATGGAGTTTACAAACTATTCAGTGGGTAAAGGGCTGATGAGTTCTCACTCCTAGTTGAAAAGCTACAGATAGTTGCTGTGCCTGTGGCCCCTGGTACGTTGTCCATGTCCAGTGTCCCATGAGAAGCACTCACTGGACTCAGTGAGGTACAAAAACCAAGAGGACATGAAGCTGAGAAGGGACGTGGGATATAACTTGGGTAGAGAAAGGAAACTGGTGAGGTTAGACGTGATCAAAATCCATTGTGAACATGTATGACATTCAAAGAATGCATTTAAAATATAAAAAAGTAAATATGATGAAAAGATTCCCAGATTGCCAAGAGAGTTGAGCTATTCTGTCCTAAAGGATATCACAGCCATTGAATAACAACAGATTTTTTTTTCCCAATAGAACCCATGAAGCCAGGAGAGAGTGGGATGGTGTGTTCCAAACCCTGAAACACAATTAACTGCCAGCTAGGAATACTGAGCATGAAAATTCATGAAAACTAAACTCCTGTTCAAGTAATCAGAGCAGGAGGAGCTCACATTCACCATACTAGCCACACGAAGGACGTTGCAGGGATTCCTACTTTCAGAAGTGAAAGTGGGCTGAAATACAAACCCCACAGAAGAAACTCAAGGATGCAGAGCATCTTCCATAGACCAACCCATCAAACCTTAAGGATGAAGACCTGAATACCCAGTGTCATCTTGAGCCAAAAGGCTAAGGTGCAATGGTGCCTGTTTTCATATCAAACGGGAATTATAGAACCAAGGATAAGAAGTATGGCGTTGGCATAAAGCAGACATACATGTACACACACACACACACACACACACACACACACACACACACACAAATACACACAGAGACAGACAGATTTCAGAAATAAACCCAGGTCAATAGTCAACTGATGCTTAAAAAAAATTTTTTATTTATTCTTTAACAATTTAATAGCTGGATACAGTGTGTCTTGAATATATCCACTCTCAACTTCTCCTGGAGTGTCCCAAAGTGCTCTCCCCACAGCCTCTTGTGTCTTGTGTTTGCTTTTTAATAGCCCACTGCACTGACTAGAGTTGTTTTTGTTATTGTTACTGTTTGTCAACTTGACACAGCTTCAATCAATGTATAGGCAAGCCTGTGAGGCATTTTCTTGATAAACAATTGATGTGGAAGGGCCTAGGAGTGGTAGGTGGTCCTGGGTTGTGTGTGTGTGTACACATAAAGTTGCTTGGAAGGTATGATGGTACGATGGAGATCATAGCACAGTTCTGGGAAGAGTGGATGTCCAAGTCCAGCCATTGGAAATGACCAATTTCACCCTGCACAGACATCAAGTCAAGATGAATCAATGACCTATGTGTAAGTCCTAGTACTACTAGTAGAGAATGTAGGGAAGCACCTCAAAGCCCTAACAAGGATTTCCTGGATGGGACCAGGAAAGTACAGGAAATAACAGTGAAAAGGGGATGAAGAAAATCACATTAAACTGAAGAGCCTTCGCACTCCCAAGTAGAGGTATCAGCAGAGCGAAGACAACACCTGCAGAATGAAGGAAAATATTTGCCAACTGTTCTTCTGAGACAGGGCTAATAAATCTACACAATATTGAAGAACTCAAAAAAAAAATAACAGGAAAGCATGCAATCCAATTTAGAAATAGGTAAAGGATGTGAATAGACACATCTCATAGAAAAACACAAATGTGGAACAAGTGTAGGGGAGGGGATGCTCATTCTCCTTAGATACCAAGGAAATGCAGGTCAAAATGACAGTGAGGGACAAACCCATCCCAGCTATGATGGATATGAGTGGAGGGTGGAGGAAGGGTAGTGGAAGGGGGTGACCATGAGGGGGGCAGTGAGTGGAATGTAAAGTGAATAAATAGAAAAATATATAAATGAACAATTAATTTAAAAAAAGAATGTGAGCAAAAACTTGGAAGTACAAAGAACTTCTACATATTGTCGGTGGACAAATCAGTACAATATTAGGGAGAACAGCCCTTGAATGCTAAAACTAAAACTACCATTTGAACCCTAGGTCCCAATCCCATATAAGAACCAAGGGAAATGATGTCAGCATAGAATCGAAACTTTCAGAGCTGTGTTTATAGCAACAAACACTCGATATCTAAGATATGAAATTGGCCTTGGTGTCTACAAACAGACGAATGATGAATCCAATATATATATATATACACACACACACAATATGCATATATATGTACATATATATACATATATACAATATATATATGCATGCATTCAATGGAGTATTATCCAGTCACTAAGAAGGAAGACAGATTATCTTTTGCAGTAAAATGGGTGGAATTGAAGACATTATGTTAAGTGAAATAGGCCAGACACAATGATAAGCTCTGCATGTTCTCTCATTATGGAAACTAAAACACAAAGGTTGATGGCCTAGACCATATGACCTAGGGATTGGGAAGAGTTTGAGGGCATATGGAAAATGAGAGGCTGGATTCTAACAGTGCACCATGTGTGCACATATGTAAATGTCACACAGAATCCATTAATATGCACAGTAATACAAGATAATAATTTTTAATGTCAGTCAATGGTTAATATGCCTCCATTTTCCCCAAAGTAATCTTTTGTGAAGTTGAACACACAGTATTTTCAAAATATCAAAATAAGCACAAGATATATAAACTATACCTGTGTAGAATCATGGAAATGCTGTCAACACAGCATTACAGGTTCCCAGTGGTGCTTATTAGACAAACAACAGACAGCATCAGGCACCTGTTTCCAGCCAGAGTTCTGATGTCAGTTCTTTATTTAGGCCTAAACCCCAGTGTCTTACATTTTAAGGTCTTAGGTTCAGCATTCAAGTGTTCCTTTACCAGTCATGGATCCATGTCAAATGTCTCCATGGAATGATTCAGATGGTAGGAAGCAAATCAAATAGGAGACAGTTAGCCAACACCTCTCTAGTCTAAGTAACATTTTTGAAGAAACACTTCAGAAAGAAAATATGTCCTAATAATAACATCATTGACACAGAAAAAAGTCTGTCTCTACACAAAGTGTGTAGGTTTTACATGGTCAAAATATACATTCACCAGATTAATGAACCAAAGTTTAACTAGCTGACTTCATCAATTCTTATCTTTCCTTCATGTTTTTGATGTTTCACACACTGTCTTGTGTGTGTGTGTGTGTGTGTGTGTGTGTGTGTGTGTGTGTGTGTGAGTGATAATGACTGAGGGAGGTACTGATGAGAAGAAGCTCAAAGCATTGGTGTGAAGGGACCAAATGTCACCTGAAGAGCTATCAAGCTTTCCCCAAGTGCAAGAAAAATGTGGTAATGGGCAGGAAATTCCCTGGTGACCCTCGTGAGTGTACACACTGTCCTAGTTAGCTGGGGTTCTGTAACAAAGTGCGCTAGACAGTTAACACAAACCACAGACACTCATTCTCACAGGAGACAGGACAGTGCAAAGTCAACAAGCATGCTCATGTTCTAATGAGGCCTTCTCACTGTGGAAAGGGAGGAGAGGAAGGGAGAGGGAGGGAGAGGGGAAGAGGAAGAGCTAGCATGTTGGTTTCCTTCTTTTCCTAGGAATATGAACAGTATAATGTCAGTGTTGGATGCCTCATTCCCATGACCTCATCTTAACCTAATTACTTCTCCAAAGCCCCACCCCTAACTATATAAAGTATCATAGTTTTCACTTATACACTTAAACACTCCATAACAGCCATAGGCAGTTCCAAGTTGTTTGTTTATCTGTTTTTAATGATTTATATTCTTAAAACTATGTGCATATGTGCATCAATGTGTTGGTTTGTACATGAGATTTCAGGTACCCTCAAAAACCAAAGGCATTGGATTTGCTGGAGTTGGAGTTATGGGAGTTTGCAAACTACCTAACATGGTTGCTGGGAACCAAATTCAGGTCCTCTACAAGAGCAGTACACAGTTTTAAGTGTAGAGCCATTTCTTCTGCTCCAACGTGTAGCCCAGGCTGGCCTTGAACTCAAAGTCCTCCTGCCTCTGGCTGCTTGGTGTATCATACCAGCATGCATCACCCCAACTGGCTTTCGTTTTAATTCTAAGGTTCGAATGTCAGTGTTAATTGCAATCTCCATATCATTTCACTTGCATGGTTGGGAAGATGACAGTGGAATGGGTGCAGATGGTCCATGCTGCTTTGATCCAGTTCTATTTCTTGCTACACACACTCAAATATGCCTCCAGAAACTTCCTATATGCAGATTTCCTCAGACAGGACACCCAAAGCAGAGCCTGGAGGTCTGAGAGGTCACAAAAATAAGAGTAATATGGTGATGATGATGATGATGATGATGATGATGATGATGATGATGGGGATGGTAGTGGTGGTGGTGGTGGTGGTGGTGGTGATGGCGGTGGTGGTGATGGCCATTAGCCTATATTCAGTGCATAACCTGTGTATCTCAGACCCTCTTTTGAGCACTTTACACACAGAGTTCACACAAACACTAAGGGAGGAACAGTTAGGTACAAACTCAACCTTGCCAAGGAACATTTATCTGAGGTTACATGGGGCCAGAGAAGTAGTACAGTTGTGCTAGGAATCTAGGGACAACCTACCTGGCTTTTGGTTATCCAGAACTGCCACATACACCACCTGCATTCCAATTTCCCGCTCAGAAGACCATGTGCCTGTCTCTCCCTCCTTAGCCAGCACCACTGTGAACATTTCTTCTACTTTGTGGACTTTGCTATCCCTATATCTCTCTGTCTCTCTCAGCATCTCTGCATCTCCGTCTGCCTCTGTCTGTCTCTGCCTTTCTGTCTTTCTCTCTCTCCCTCCCTTCCTCTGCTCATCTCTCTCTCTCCCTCCTTCCCTCCATTCATCCTTCCCTCCCTTCCTCTCCCTGGCAGGGACATGCCTGTTCTGGAGTCTAGATGCAATTTACAAATAGCTGGAAGCTCACTTTTGCTTAGGTCGGGCCATGGCTGAATCTGTAGAAATATTTGATGTCCTAGTTCCAAACCTCTATATCTTCTTATACAAATACACATGAAGTAAGAAATGAGAAAATAATTTAATATTTCATTTTATAAAACTGAGCTATCAAGTTCATCCTCAAAGGAGAACATGGGTGTTTAAATGTTCTTAATGTTATTTTTAGCCCTTGAGAAGCTCTAGACACAATATCTTGACGTTTCCTAATTTTACTATGTGACCAGTCAGAATAGGAACTCACCCTTTCTCCAAATTTTCATTTCCTCATGAACTCATTTGAAAGACATTTGATTCTCCAAATTGCCAAATATGCCCTTCTTGGTTTAGTTGTTTTGCAAATAATACTGGCACATTTTGAAGCATCTGTACAAATACTTGAAATTATTAAAATACACATCATAATCCAAGAGCAAAATATAAGATAATATGTTTTTGAAGATATAAATATCACATTTCATGTAGAAATTAAAATATATATAAACATACAGAAAATAGAGCAGGGAGGACCATAAGAAGGAAGGAGCCGAGGCTAGACCTTCAAGCATACATGGTCCATGGAGCAAAGTTATGTTAGGCACGAACTGGTGGCTGTTGGAGTATTTGGCTTTCAGGGTAGTACTCACGGGACTGGGTGTGTAGTTTGGTGGTGTGGTGTTTATATATATATATATATATATATATATATATATATATATACACACACATATACACACATTTAAATCTCAGACCTCAAATTTCCAAATGAGGAATCCTTAACTTGCATTTATTGTTTTATTTTTTAATATTTATTTTTAATATATTCAATTCTAATTTATATTACATATTATATAATATACTTATTAATTTTATATGTATATACTTAATATATTTAATAATATATTTTTAAGCCCAAAATACTTCTTTCAAACTAAGCCATGTTAACTTCTACTTAAATAGCAATGGAGGAGTTTTTTCCGTGCATATCTGCTTAATGACCTTATGATGTATATTAGCCCACTTAACCATTTGTGTCACAAAGACCAAACAAGTACCATGAGGCTTAGACCTGGCTTACACAAAGCCACAGGGCTATTGCACCCAGACTTCCATGCCCCAGATAAATACAGTTGCCTGTGATACAGAAACTATAGTTGGACCTGGTTTTGAATACAACTGGATTCACATATAACAAATTCTTATTCATAAACAAAGAGGTCAGAAAATTTTGAACATGAAAAACTACAAATATCCCCCATAACCTTACTAATCCAAGATACCCATTGTTAAATTTTAGTGGACTAGGTTTCTTCTTTCCTTGGCTTAATTGGCCTGAACTTGATGCTGATCAAGAAGCGACTCATTATCTACTTCAAATATTCAGTTTCAGCTTTCCTAAGAAGAGAACCCATTCATCAATCATAAGTCTCTCTGTCTCTCTGTGTGTCTCTTCATCATTGTGAAATGTTTACTACAACAAAGCAAATTGATATATCAATCACCTTGCGTAGCTGCCTGAATGCTGCACACCCGTGCACTCTTGTGTGTGCATGCATGCCTGAGTGTACGCATGCTTGCATGCATTAGTATTAGGAACTATAGTTTCCAGGTTATAAATTAACACCCATTATTCTTGCTTCTTTTGTTTCTTTAATTTTGTTTGATATAAAATCTCTAGTAGCCTAGGCTGTGGGACCCATTCTGTAGTGGAAGATGAACTTTAACATCTGCTATCCCTGCCTCTACCTCCCAAGTGTTGGAATTACAGCTGTGTACCGCCATACTTGTTTTATGTGGTGTTGGGGATGGATCCCAGGGCATCTAGAATTATAGGCAAACACTCTACTGACTGAGCTACATGGCTTCTGCTACCATGTCCTTCAAATGCTAATAGTTTCATGGTAATTCATGATTTGGATTTTCCCAATTTGTTAACTAATTATTTGTTTCTAGTTTGATTTTTGTATTATTTTGTCTTACTATTATGAACTCCTCTCTCCACCCCCAGATACATGATATTATGCACTATATCTGGAACTTATATCATTTCACACCTAAAATGCTGTTTTTCAAAATCTCAAGAAGTAGAACTCATGAGCCAAATTTTTACAGATTTTGGTATAGGTTTCCAAATTCCCTCCTCAAAATGTCTTAGCTAGCAGCATTTTCATACATACATATATACATACATACACACACACACACACACACACACACACACAAGATAACCAATGTGGACTTCTGACCTCAATACACACAAACACATAGATGTTCACACACACACACACACACACAAATATGTACATACAAAAACTCAAATTGTGTGGTTCTTCTAATTTTAAAATATGGCATTACAAAAATAATTTCTTTTAGTCCTACATAAGAAAGAATAGAGAAAGAGAGAGAGGGGATCATCAAAGAAAGGACATAACTGGGCATCTGTTTCCACCAAAGATGAATGTCGTGCTTATCCTCCCTCATCCTGGATGAGAGTGTAGAGGCTCAGCCTCCCCTGGAACCTGTAGCTCATCAGCTCTATTAGGCTTGCTGGCCAGCTCAACTCAGGATTCTGCCTATCTCCCTGACCCCAACACACACAATCACTGGGCTTACGCATGTGACTTCAGCTTCTCAATAAAGAAAAAGAGAGGCAGAGCAAAAGGCTAGCTTGGCTCAAAGCTTTAGAGAGTCATTGTGTGGTCCATTGGCCCCAATACTTTGTGCAGTGACAAGGTTGCCCATTGCAGCAGATGTGAGTAGCTGTGAAGATCTGCTAACCTCAAGGCCAGAGATTGGAAGGTAGGATACTAGGGTCTCATTATTCCCTTTAGGGGTACACCTCGAGGGGGTCTAAGGGCCTCCTGTAACTTGGTCTTGAATGTTCCCCTGTGTCTCAGTAGTGCCACAGGCTGGAGCACCATACCTTTAATACATGGCTCGTTGGGGGACAATTATTCAAACCATAGCACTTCCCAATCATTCATAAAGCAACAGACGTTCTCTGAACTCTTACATGTAATATGCTCACATGGCTATGTCATGAGGCTAGTAGAGATATAAACCAAGGTACACAAAAGGTGAGGATCTGTCACAGAGGCTCAGAGACAGTGCAATCCTGATAAAAACAGCAGGTGTGGGTGGGATCACGGAGTTGTGGGAGAGGGGATGCACTGAAGATGCCGGGTAGTTCAACCTGAAAGTCATGATGGGGGATAATGAGCAGTCCACGGAAAAACAACCATAATAATATGGATGTGGGACTGAGATCCTCAGCTCATGTGGACAGTGAAGACCCAGTTTGATCAGAAAGGAGGGGGTGGATCCATCAATGCAATGAAGCAGTTGGGCTGTATGGAGGATGATAGGCAGGGCCATGATGACAAAGCAGAGCCATGATGCAGCCCACAGCATCAAAAGGCATCTCCTAAAAATATTTTGGAGAGCTGAGGCACTTGCATTTTCAACTTTTAAAATAAAATAGACCTGCCTGCCTTGTTTACTCAGGTTTATAATAAATCAAAAAGAAATCGACTGGCTTATGGATTTTCAAACATTCCAGACTTTTGTTTATACAGGGAAGGATTTTTTTCCCCCAAAGGTCAAATTTCTCCTGTGGTAACCACCTTTATATATCTAAGTTCAGTATTATTTTAGCTCCATAAACAAGCTTAAAATAGGAGTTGATAATACCATCAGATTTGAACAGTGGAAGGGCTTCATATCTCTCCATGTCTACAGCCAAATGCGTTTTGTTTTGTTTTTTCAAACAAGGTCAGTGATTTTGGATGTAAAATTTGGATCAGGTTTTGCATTTCTGGAATGAGTTTGAGCAGCTCACCAGGTATGGCTCCAACCCTGTTCTTCCCTAAACTCAAAAGTGAGACGAGATACATGGTTTTAAAACTTGCTTTAAAAGGTTAATGAAAAATAGCATACCAAAAAACAATATTAAAATCCTGTTGTTAGATTAAAATATGTCTATAATGCACATGAATAGTACATAGAATATATCTCCATTGTTTTCTCTAGAGACCAAACTGCAGGTAGCTTTAATTTCCTTTTGGTTCTTATCTGTATTTTTCAGTGTTTCAACAGGAAGTAAGTATTCTTCATGAAATTTTTTTAGCCAAGTTAATACTTAAAAAATGTAAGAATCCGGTTATACATGGGAACCTAATAATTTTTACCTTTAACATGGAATCAGCAAAGGGATTTTATCATTAGGGCAGAGATCGGAAAATAGAAATTTTTTTTTTTTATTAAAAGGTAAGTGTGGTAATTCACCAGGCATATGGTAAAATTCTAATGCTTGCAATAGTGTTGGCTGGAGCATATCTTACTCCTTCTGCTCTGTCTGGAATGTTGTTTTGGTCCCAGACGATGGTAAAATGGAAGTCCCTTTGCTCTCTTGCCATTCCATGTCACTGCCCAGGTTAATTTATCCTGTTGCTCCTGCTGATTCCTTCATTGATATCAGAGCCAGCATTTCTAAGTTTCCATCCTTGACTAAGGACCAAGAGCTTTCCAAGAACCCTGCAGATTTTTGGAGCCAGATTGGGACTGATGAGTCATCCAGCCTCATTGACTGAACAACTATGGGTTGTCGGTATCTCCAGTGTGAGACAGCCACCATGGACAGCTGAGACATTCAGCATCAAAGACTAAACAACTACTGGATTATTAGCCTCTCTAGTGTAAGACAGATGTTTACATTTGAAAGTAATCTGTACACACACACACACACGAAATTGATTCTGATCCTCTAGGAACCCTGAATAGTTCAAATTGTATTAATCTTTATGTGTGTGTATGTGGGTGTTTATATGTATGTATGTGTGCAGGAGGTCAAAGGACAACCTTTGGTGTTGATCCTTGTCCTTTACCTTGTTTGAGACAGGATCTCTCAGTTTGCTGTTCTAGATGCCAACCTAGCTAGGTATCCCAGCAGCTTCTGGAGGACGACTGGAATTACAGATGCACTCTTCTGCATCCAGATCTATCTGGGTTCTGAAGATCCTAACTTGGGTGCTCACATCTTTGTGACAAGTACTTTATGCACTGAGTCATTTCCCAGCTCCCAAAGACTGTTTCTTTGGTTGAAGAATCATTAGTCCCTATCACCTAAAACTTCTGCTTTTTGTTTTTGAAAACAATAAAGTGAAGATCTGAATAGTCTAAAAACAATATTATGACTATTAATATTATGGTAGCTTTCCTGACAGTCAAGGGATTAGGTGAGAATTAACTTCTGCTTCCTGTCTATCTTGATGCCCAAAGAAGGTTCTGGTTTGTACTTACAGGGAGAAGAAAGAAGGAGGAGGCAGAAGAGGAGGGGGAGGAAGAGAAGAAGGAAGAAGGAAGGAAGGAAGGAAACCTTATGCAGTTTCTGGGTGCCAGGGTCTACACCAAAGCATGGCAGAGATTGGGTCCAAGTCAGTGTTGTTCATGTGTCTCAGGAACATTTGCCGGTCACCCATTGCAGAAGCAGTGTTCAGAAAATTAGTGACTGAAAAGGTTTCAGATAACTGAGCCATTGACAGCAGTGCCGTTTCCAACTGGAACATGAGCTGACCCCCAGACCCAAGAGCTGTCAGCTGCCTAAAAAATCAGCCCAGCCCATAGGCAAGACAGACCACAAGATGTATGGATGAAAGCAATCTGAGAAATCTGAATAGAAAAAGTAATCAAGTTAAAAACTGCAAAGCTAAAATTGAGTGACTTGGGAGCTATGATCCATAGAAACAACTCATTATTGAAGATCCCTATTATGACTTCGGGGTGGTGCACCAGCAATGCCTTAGGTGCTTCCTGGAGAAGACTTACTAGCTGGTCCTAACCACCACCATTGAGCAACTCACTCATCAGTGCTGTGCCCAAGGGTGGTGGCAGTCCTTAGCTCCATACCCCACCTCTCTATTCAGCTGACTTACTGTATATCTTTAAATTAACTGTAGGTGGAAATTAGGCATACATTCAGAAAGATAAAAACATTTGATTCAGACAGTTTGAGGTGTGACTACATATTCTTAGACTAACTAAGTGTCCAGTGTGCTGTTTGCTGGCCTTAAACCTCTCTATTCTAGACTCTTATTGTGACAATATCTCCATCCATGGCAACCTTTCATTTAACACTGGAAGAGTTTAAACCCAGACACTCTGAGGGTATTCAGGTATTTGAGAGAGGAGAAGCTGGATGTGATGATGGGCCTGGAACTCCAGCAGGCCGTCCTCGACTGTACAGTGACATCCTGTCTACAAATAAACAACAACAACAAAATAACAGATTGATAAAGTTTACACCTTTAATCTTACTTGGATTTTGTCTAGTTTCTTGAGCTTTGCTCCTATTTGAGCCACTTTGCTTTTTTTAAAAAGAAAGTAAGTGTGCTTAGATAGTGGTGTGTGTTTGTAAGTGTTCTCTCATCAACAGTTTACAAAGTTACAGGCAAGCATGAGTAATTTTAGTGTATTTTCAGAAAAGGGACCTCAAATTTATATGGATGTATGTCAGAAAAGAATGTGAATTAAACTGGGAAGTTATCAAATACAACTGAAATAAAGAAAAAAGGAAAGAAAGACAGAAAGAAAAAGAAAGAAAGATGGAAAGAAGGAAGGAAAAAAGAAACTTTATCTAAAAGACTTAACTTCGGTAAGGAAACCAGCGGCATTTTTTCATAACTAGGGGTTCCTTAGACCCTGGGTTAAACTCAACTATTGCAGTTGCCAAAGAAAACCAAGTGAACTCCTGGATTTATGCTTTGTGGACATTTTGTTTGTTTGTTTTGTTTTTTTGAGATAAGGTAGCAGTGATGGCCAAACTTACTATGTAAAGCAAGCTGCCTTGAACTCAGAAAGATTCACCTGCCTCTGCTTCCTAAGTGCTAAGATTAACAGTTCATATAATCTCACCCAACAAGACCCAAATCCAAACTGTGAAACTGGAATACTGGATGTTTTTACTTTATCTTATTTGTATTGTATATCCCTATGTGAATTCCCTTTTTGTTTCAAGAACATTCTCCATCCTTGGATGTCCACCCATGGACTGTACTTTGTTCTTAGAGATACTCTATGCCAAGATAAGAAGATGATGGGAAACCAGCATCCTACTCACTCTCTCCTTATCGAGTTTCCCAACTGTTAGATGCACCACTTCCAATCTAACTCTTCCCACACTTCAAAGTTGAACATTTGTTTTCCCCATGAAACCACCTAAAACACTGCCCAAATTTTGCCCCCAGAAACTACATCCTCACAAGAGCTTCACAGCCTTTATCATGTGTTCTATCTTCATGTCTACACTATCATCTCTTTGCTCCAACTTTTCTTTGTCTTAAGTAGAGAGACCTTCATAGTCCAGAGAGAAGCTTTAGTTTTTCCAGCCCTCCAGTTATTCCTGGTATATTGTTTAGTTCAAAGGTAAAGGTTAGAAGGTACTTTTGATCAATGAAAAAATTGCAAATCCAACCCCAGTGCCTGTAGGATCAACATGGCCTCTTATGTCCAGGATCCTTCCTTCTCTAATGGTCATTTATTGCTCTGCAATATTCTAATGACATAGAATTATTAACTCAACCTATTCTGCTAGGAGGCAAAGCATCTGGAGGAAGCAAGGGTCTGAAATGGAATGGTCCGGCATCTCTTCAATAACCATGATGCACTCGTGTCTTCTCTTTAAGCCAGAATTATGGTTGTGATTTTGTATTCTACAGATCTAAAATTAACGTTGATGCAAACTAAACCTTCAAACCAAACTAGCATACCACTGGCTTGACTTTGGGTTAATATTAGGAATGACTTATACAGTGATTCCTACATATGTACAAGAAAGCTTACGAGCCTTCATGGACATTCTGTAAGGCCTTAAAATATGTTTCGTTAAACAATGGTCTGAAATGATGTTCTTGATCCGTTATTACCAAATTTAAGTTGTGGCTGCATTTAATTAATTGTGTGTGGCACACTGGAAAATAGTTATGTAAAAAATATACTATTTTCTAGGATGCTGTCATAGAGCAAGCAAGGGGAAGGAGGTCCATAATATTTATTATCCGGCTGATACAATGAACTCAACAATCGCTTGTAGAGATTTTTCTTTATCTCTGGGTCATTTAGGGTGCTAATGAGGTATTCTTCTATTGTCTAAGAACTCCCATTAGCTCAGTTAAGGTGAGATAGGAATAAAACATTGTAGACCAGCCCCAGCTCAGAGCATTGACTGAATGAATAGCCCACTTCACACTGATAACACAGGACACTAATCTTATTTCCTCACTAATTGAACCAATAAATCAGCTCTTTATGAGTCATCACTGTAGACACAAACAGCAAATGTAGCTTCCCTGAAAGTCTCTAGGTGGGACTGAGAAGAAGGAAGAACATGAAGTCCTAAAACAAACATCCAGAACAGGCTGAAATGGCCTCTTCTGTGGGCCTTTGACATCAGCTTGACCCTTCCAAAAACACAGAAATGGTTGCTTAAAGGCAGATCAGAAAGGATATATTTGTAAAGACTAAGTAACTTGTCTAAAGTCACTTCTGGTAAGTTATGGAGTGGGAAAACCAGGGATGGTGTTCACCTGTCCAAGGCTCATAAAGTTGCTGCTTCATTGTACTGCTTGCCTGGGGGACAGAAGGTGGTTTGAATGAGAAATGTCCCCCATACGCTCATGTATTTGAACAGTTAGTCTCTAGTTTGGTGGTTCTGTTAGGAGAGGCTATGGAAATTTTACAACATGGATCCTTGATAGAGTGAGGGTTTCCATTGCTGTGAACAGACACCATGATCAAAGAAACTCTTATAAAGGACAACATTTAATTGGGGCTGGCTTACAGGGTCAGAAGTTTAGTTCATGATCATCAAGGTGGGAACATGGCAGCATCCAGGCAGGCATGGTACAGGAGGGACTGTGCATTCTGTATCTTGTTCCAAAGTCAGATAGGAGAGGACAGGCTAGACAGCGAGGATGAGGGTCTTAGAGCCCACCCCTACAGTGACACACTCCCTCCAACAAGGCCACACCTTTTATAGTGCCACTCCCTGGGCCAAGCATATACATACTTTGGTAGTTTATAGTTTCAGTGCAGATCTATCTCTCCTTTCTGTGTGACATTGATATGTGTCCTGTCAGATTCCTGTTCCTACTGTCATGTTGTGCCTTCTCTATCACTATAGACATCTAACCTTCTAGAAACATAAGCCAAAATCATCTCTTTCTTAAGTTGCCTTTGGTCATGCAGTTTATCACAGAAACAAAAAGTAACTATACAGTGACAAGTGAAAACATGGGGTAATCATCTGAAGATCACCTCTAGTAAGTTCTGCAGTGACAGAGCTAAGTAAGGTGTCCACCTGACCAAGGCTCATGAAGATGCCGCTATATTCTACTGATTGTCTTCATTAGCACAACAAAACAAAAATAATTTTTAAAAGGCCATCTTGAATATATTCATACTCATGAAGGTAACAGAGAAAACTCACATGCAACCAACTAATGGAGCAGAAAACTTTCTATAGCTTCTGTGAGTCTAATAATTAAGTAGCAAGTCTCTGCTCAGTCGGGTTAGTCAATGTAAGTAATGCGTAAGATGTGACACCCCCAACTTCTCTTTAGTTTCTGATAAGTCTGTGAGTAAGTATCCCAGTCTGGTGTGGTGGCTCTTGCTTATAAACACAGAACTGGGTGGGTAAAGTGGGAGTAATTTCAGTTAAAGGGCAGGCAGGCTTCTATAGCAAGACAGTCTAGAAGAAAAGATTAGTATGTATATCTCACTTAGGGAAGATAAGGCTTATACCCAATGGATTATCTTTCTCCGGTCTCTTTGTTTCGAAGGGTCTTTATACTTTAACAGAATTTCCTAAACCACATTTTACTATTATTAGACACATAAAAAGAAACATTGAGATAAACAGGATGTGAATTATTCTGTTTAGAATGTCTCTATTATGCCAATGTTCATGGGTTGGCTTTCAAGTGTATTTGACCACAAGGCTTATTTATTTATTTAAGAATTGCTTTGATGAGTATCTCATGTCTACTGGAATATAGTTTTAGAAAAGTCTTCCCCAAACAGTGGTAGTTCCTTGTAAACCCTTACGACTCTGGTTTTCTATGTTTTAAGGGGAATAGGAATATGTGCTGGGGTTGTAACTGTAAACCTTGTGACCAGCTAAAAAAAATGAAGAAGTTCCTAAGTAGATGCTAAATAGATATGTCTATATTATAACATGTCACATAAATAGGGACAATGATCCAAATACAAATCCAGATCTTTCTATGACTGTCGCTTTCATAACACTCAGGATGCCTCTGACCAAGCAACTTAAAGTTTGTGTTAATTTGTTTATCTCCTTTAGTTTCTTGGAGTCCATTTCTAGGATGGAATCTCATTTAATCTTTCTCACAGTGTTTACAGTCTGAAATCATTCTACTAACAGGTCTGCTTTAGGAACCTGAGGTTCTTGAAAGCTGGACCTTAGTAACATCTCTGTCAGCTGCTACAATGCCAGGTGCGTCTTCAATGCAGAGGTATTTTGTTCATTCGTTCAGTAGCTATTCACTGAATGTTAACCACATACCTGAAGCATTCTGTTCTAGGTGCAGCAGTGAATAGGCATCTTCTAGTTTCTTGAATTGGTGTGTGTGTGTGTGTGTGTGTGTGTGTGTGGTTGTGCATGTGCAGTTATACACATGCAGAGATCAGAGGACAACCCAAGGTGTTGTTTCTCAGGTGTGGTCTACCATATTGGTCCTTATTGGTGAACGAAGTCTCTCACTGAGCTGGATCTTATTGCTGAGGTTAGATTGGCTGTCAGTGACCCTCTATCCAGAGGCTTGTCTGTCTTCAAACCCCAAGTGCTGGGATTGCAAGTGCATAATCTGACGCCTCCAACTCTTTCACCTGGGTTCTGGCGGTCAAACTCGGGTCTCTGTGCTTGTGTGACAAGCAGTTTGCTGACTTGTAGACCTATCTCCCTAGCTCCTAGTTATTATTTAGAAATTTAAACTATCGATAATTAAATACCTTAACTTCATCAATGTGAAGTACTCTATGATGCATCTTATTGCACTTTGTATTTTTCTCCTTAATACAGAAGGGTGAGAATGTTACATATAATACCCCACTTAATGCCAGAAGTGAGTCAGCAGAGTGGAGACTGTTATCCTCACTTAGTAAAGTGAACTTGAGGCTAGGACAGCAGCATACCCAAGGCATGTAACTACTACAGAAGGGAAGTAGTTCTAATGAGAACTGTTCCACATAGATCCCAGCCCTTGAGCATTCAGTCTCATTCATAGCATGTGCGGAGAGGTTATTATGGAGAGAACCAGCCTTGCTGGAGGAAGTATGTCACTGGGGGCAGGCTTTGGGAGTCCATAGCCACAACCTGTTTTTGCTTCCTGTGGCCAGCCATGCCTGTAGCTTGCTGTCATGCTTTTTCTGCCATGATAGACTCTTATGCTTCTGGAATCATGAGCCCAAATAAACTCATCTTCTGCAAGTTCCCTTTGTCATGAGGTTCTATCACCACAACAGAAAAGTGGTTAATGAAAGAGTTAGTTCAAAATATAAGTCCAGTAGATAGATAGATTGATAGATAGATAGATAGATTAAAGCCTTTGAGAATTGACTACATGTAGTAATAATTTTTTCTCTCAAAATGCTATTTGAAACTTGCCTTTACAAAGCAAACTTTCACCCAACCTACAACCAAATTAACAATGTGCTGTGACATCATTCAGAACGATGTACTCACTCTGCTTACAAACTGTGCACTCAGTCTGTTTAGAACTAACCCAGCTTTAAGCTTTTAAATTATTATATTTAATATAATAATTTTACCATGCTTTGGATATAAAGTGTTTTGTACCTTTCCTTTGGGACCCACTCATGCTCTGACTCAGCACATGTATGTGTACATAAGAAGTGCAAACACAGGCCTAAGATTTTTTTTGCTAAAAACAGGTATTGAAAAGAATACATCCTTCTGCAAAAATGTTGAGAGCAATACATGGATACAGAGCGATAATATATGATGGTGGCTTTGTGTGCTGCTCTGAGTCAATAGGGCCAAAAACCTATTTCCTCATTTGTGAGATTTCTGTAAATGTTCCTTGCTCCTGTTTGATACCACATTCACTGTGCTGGTCGATAAAGGGGGCGGGGATCAGTAGTCTTTGTTTAAGAGAGCAGAACTGTCTTAGTTAGGGTTTTACTGCTGTGAACAGACACCATGATCACAATAACTCTTATAAGGACAACATTTAATTGGGGTTGGCTTACAGGTTCAGAGGTTCAGTCCATTATCATCAAGGTGGGAGCATGGCAGCATCCAGGCAGGCATGGTGTAGGAGGAGCTGACAGTTCTACATCTTCATCTGAAGGCTGCTAACAGAATACTGCCTTCTAGGCAGCTAGGGTGAGGGTCTTAAAGCCCACACCCTCAGTGAAACACTTCCTTTAATGAGGCCACACTCCAACAAGGCCACACCTACTCCAACAAGGCCACACCTACTCCAA
>JADRCH010000153.1:5327265-5359980 GCA_019843965.1 Rhynchomys soricoides | reverse complement strand
CACACCTACTCCAACAAGGCCACACCTACTCCAACAAGGCCACACCTTCTAATAATGCTACTCCCTGGACAGAGCATATACAAACCATCACAAGAACTCTTCTAGAAACAAATGGGTCTACTCTTGGATAAACTACTCTTGGGGTCAGTTTCTTTTATTTTTTACTGGGTAAAATAAACATTCAAAGAATTGAAGAGACCGTTTAAAAACAGATAAAAGAATAATGAAAAGAATAAAGGTGAGAAATAAAGTGAGAGAAGAAGGAGGAATGAGGTGGCTGCAGGAGAAGATGGACGAGGAGAAAGAGAAGAAAGAGCAGCAAAGGAAGATGAGAGAGAAAGGAGAAGCAGGAAGGAAGGAAGACGGAAGACACAAAACCCAACTCCAAATGAATCAAAAACTTCAATATACAATCAGATACACTGAACCAGATAGAGGAGAAAATGGAGAAGAGCCTGAACTCACTGGTACAGGAGAAGTCTTTCTGCAAAGAACTTCATTAGCACAGGTGCGAAGAACAACAATACATGGAACTTCTTGAAACTGGGAAGCTTCTGTATCGGAAAGGGAATGGTCATTTAGGTAAAAGCAGCAGCAACAGAATGGGAAAAGATTTTTACCAGCTCCACATCAGTCCGGTAGAGGATCAATACCCAAAATATATTAGGAATTCAAAAACTAGACATCAAGAAAACACATAACCCAATTTAAAAAGGGTATGTATATACAGATTTAAACAGAGAATACTCAAAAAGGGAACTCAAGTGGCTGAGAAACACTTAAAGAAGTGTTCAACATCCTCAATCATCAGGGAACTGCAAAGCAAAACTGCTTTGAGAGTTCATCTTATGTATCAGAACGACTAAGATTAATAATACAGGTGACAGCTCATGCTGGCAAGGATATGGAGTAAGAGCAACACTCATTCATCGCTGGTATGAGTACAAACTTGTTGTCTTAGGGTTTTAAGACAATGCTGTGAAGAAACACCATGACCATGACAAGTCTTATAAGGACAGCATTTAATTGGGGCTGGCTTACAGGTTCAAAGATTCAGTCCATTATCAACAAGGTGGGAGTATGACAGTGTCCAGGCAGGCATGGTGCAGGAGGAGCTGAGAGTTCTACATCTTTATGTGAAGGCTGCTAGGAGAAGACTGGCTTCCAAGCAGCTAGGACAAGGGTCTTAAAGCCCATGTCTGCAGTGACACACCTACTCCAACAAGGCCAAACTCCCAAACAGTACCATATCCAAATAGTATATTCAAACTACCACACTTGTAAATAGAAATCAGTGTGTCACCTCAGGAGGATTAGAATCTATCTCCCTTAAGATCCAGCTCTACCACTCAGGCATATACTCAAAGGCTGCTTCATCCTATCACAGAGACACTTCTTCAGTCATGTTCATTGCTGCTAGATTCTTAATAATCAGAAATTGGAAACAACCTAGATGTCAACAGAATAATGCACTTATTATAAAATTAGGTATATTTACACAAACTCAGCCATTAGAAAGAAAGGAAAAAGAAAGAAAATTGCAGGTTGATGGATGTAACTAGAAAATAAAACCATCCTGAGTGGAGTAACCTGGACCCAAGAGGACAAATATAGTATGTATTTGCTTTTATGTGGATATTAGCTCTTAAGTCAATGATAGCCAAGTAACAACCCATAGAACCACAGAGGTTCAGTATAGCATAAGTGACTATGGGCAGACAGATAAATCTCCCATCACAGGAAAGAGAAATAGAATACATAGTTATGGATGCATTGAGGGTGGAGCTTGGAATTAAAGGATCAGGTAGAGGAGGAAACATGGGAATGAGAGAAAGAATATGAGTAAGACAGCAAAAATTGGAAGGCATTTGAGGGGTAGTATGGAAACCTAATACAGTAGAAGCTTTCTAAAATATACACATATATGAAGGCGCTTAAATGAAATCACCAAGTAATGTGGGGGACAGAGTCCCATTTGGTTATCTATTTTCACCATGTGAAGCTTTCAGTAGCAGGATTGGGTTACATCTAATTGAGATGTTGGCCAAAGGGGTCCCTTGGAAACCCCCAAACAACCCAGGCTGTTGCCAAGACTATAGTTTTCTCTCTACAAACTGATGGCAAGGCCCTATTGCTGAAGACAAAATGTGTACAACTCATTGAACATGGAGAAGTCAAGTTAGGGTCTAAATAGAGCCTTCATTCCTACACGTTTGTGTCTTTGGTACAAGAAGGTTCTCTGCAGGCTACTAAAAGAGAAATGTAAATGCCAACCCAGCCACAATGATCTTCAATGGTGTCCTGTCTGCAGGATATGTGTCTTAGTTAAGATTTTACTGCCGTGAATGGACATCATGACCAAGGCAACTCTTATAAAGGAAAGCATTTAAATGGGACTGGCTTATAGTTTCAGAGGTTTAGTCCATTATCATCATGGCAGGAAGCATGGCAGCATGCAGGCAGACATGGTGCTGGAGAGGGAGCTGAGAGTTCTACATCTGGATCCGTAGGCAGCAGGAAGAGAGAGACACTAGGCCAGGCTTGAGCATCTGAAACTTCAAAGCCTACCACCTGTGACACACTTCCTCCAACAAGACCACATCTTCAATAATACCACTTTCTGTGAGCCTATGGGGGCCGTTTTTATTCAGATCATCACAGTATGCTAGTGCAATGGTGGCCAAATCTTGTGGCAGTAGTCAACTAATGACTAGTTTGAGTTTAAGCCCACTCTGAGAGATGGAGCTCATATTCAACAGTGCGTGGGGGATCAAGAATCTGAGACTAGATATCCAGGGGACTCTGGTCAAAACTAAATACTTCTGTTCTAAAAACATAAATAACAGTAAAGTGACCCCTAATGACAGTCTGCTATACACAGTGCCTTGCTTAACCATCAACAGAGAAGCTGCAGCAGATGAGAACAAATCCAGAGACCCATTGCTAAGAATTAATAAGAGAATGAGAGACCTTGAAACACTCATCTGTACACAGGGTATCTCCACCAAATCCCCTTCCCCCGGGACTCAGGAAAATCCCTCGAAAGAGGAGAAGAGGGAAAGAGGGTAAGAGACAGACAGGGTGGAGGGCATCAAGGAAACAAGGTCCTATAAATCGACATGATTGAGGCACATATGAACTCACAGAGACAGAGGCAGCATGCAAAGAACCTGCAAGGGTCTGCACCAGATGGGGTCCTAGAACTGGAAGGAGAAGTGGACTCACATCCCATCCCTAACCCAGAGCTGTCTCCAATTGATAACCACTTGAAAATAAAAATTTAGTTTCCTCCAAGGGAGTCTCACTGGAGCAAAAAAACCTAATCTGTAGGGTCAGTTAGGCAAAATACTGTGAATTCTATGTTCTATGGCGCATTTGGAGGCTCCTATCTCATAATGTTATGTCAGGCTCTTTTTTAATTTAATTTTTTATTTGTATATTTTTCTTCTCTATTTTTACAATACAAGTCCTTCACATATGTATTATGGCTTCCAGGTTAGTGTTCCTATGCCATCCCAGAGTGTGCAGATGAGTGGGTCTTTGTGTCTTTTGCCTTCTCTTGGGCTCTTTTTCTTAGTTTTGCCCTATTCCAATGTGCAGGCTTTTGTTTTAGCATATTATATTGTATTATATTATATTATATATCATAGTCCCTTAAAAGTCTGTTTGTTTTCTAACAACAGAAATTATAATATATTGCATTATATAATAAATTAAATTAATGTAATTAATTATATTATAATTATAAACAATTATTATAACTAATTAATTATAATTAAGTTATGTAATATTACATTATATATCACAGTTCCTTAAAAGTCTGTTTGTTTTCTAACAACAGAAATTATGATATATTACATTATATATAATACATTAAATTAATGTAATTAATTGTATAGTTATAATTAATTATTATAACTAATTAAATTATGTTATATTACATTATATATCATAGTTCCTTAAAAGTCTATTTGTTTTCTAACAACAGAAATTATGATATATTACATTATATATAATACATTAAATTAATATAATTAATTATATAATTATAATTAATTATAACTAATTAATTATAATTAAATTATGTTATATTACATTATATATCATAGTTCCTTAAAAGTCTGTTTGTTTTCTAATAAGATACAGAAAGTGGGGAGTATCTGGATGGGAGGGGGAAACATGGAGGAGCTGGGGAATCATAATCAGCATATATTGTGTGAGGGAAAATTTTTCTATTTTCAATAAAAGGGAAAAGAGAAGAAAGTTAAAAAAGATGAAGGAGAAATGACCAAGAGAACGTGGGAGAAAGGAGGAACGAGGCAGCAGCATAGTTTATGTACAAGTCCCAAGAGTTTCTTCTCAAGCTTGTTTTGAGATTCTGAACTCCTTCAGAAAAGTGCTATATTTAAACTGCAATGATTGATTGCTGCCAAGAATATTAGTTAACTTTTCTGTTGCTCATAAAACAACAAGGCAATTTATAGAAAAGAGAGTTTATTTTGGCATTGCTCAAGAGCAAGAAAAGTTCATCCTGTCAGGCAGACACAGCAGGGAAGGGCGGGCGTGGAGGGAGGAGCTGGAAGCTGAGAGCACACGTCCTCAAATACAAGCACGAAGCAGAGAGAATGAGCTAGAAACAGGGTAAGGCTCCGAGCTCTCAAAGCCTCACCCTGTTGACAGACTCCAGCAGAGCTGAAACAGCGCCACCAATTGGGAACCAAGTGTTCAAATGTCTGAGCCTATGGGGACATTTCTCACTTAAACTATGGCACTAAGAATCTGTTCATTAATATTAACATAAGCACCAGTTTCAAAAGCCAAAGCCAGGACGGGGTGGAAGACAAGGACTTGGAATTCCTGACTGACCTATCATGGAAGAGAGTTAGCTAAACAAATGAATGAGTAAAATGGAGACGTCAGTCCGTTCACGTGAAGCAAAGCTGTGTGAGCATGATGCCAGTTGGGTTGAATCTGAGGCTGAATGCATTGCACCCGCAAAAGTCCCAAGCCTAAAGGCTTCTGAACGGATTGCCCAGGAGTAGGTTGGGATTTGAACATGCTCCCCCATTGCTTATTGTGACACTTACGCAGCTTTCTTTGAGGACATGCATGGGTCCCCCTTCGAGAACTGCTCTTAGCTCCATTTGAAATCGCAGAACCTGACAAGACCTCGTCCATTTCTTTCTCTCCCTTTCATATTGTGTCCCTCAACGCACTGCAGTCCGTCCATCCACACACCTGCTCGAGTTTTCTCTGCTAGCTTTCCTATGATGAGCATCAGACAAAACTCCATCCACCTTCAGCGTTTCAATACTGAATTGGATTTATGCATTCCTTCTTTCCTTCCTTTTTCCTACAGCAAAAGCCACAAGAGGAAAAGACAAGAAAATCTATAATGGAATCCTATACATGAAACCTCCTTATTTGTTCAGACCCAAGGGCAGGAAAGCCAGGGTCCTTTCCTTCCACTCCACCTTGGCTTTGGTTTTAAAAGCTAGTGCTTTGTGCTATTAATTTGTGAATACCTGGCAACAACCAAACATTCTGGGTTAAATATAAAACTGATTCCTGTGGGAGCTCAGAATCACAAAACAAGCTCGATACAAAACTCATGAAGACTCACAAATAGCATGGGAAACCTTGAGACACTTATCAAAATATTTCAACACATTTCATCTACTGATAGATGAGGTATAATAAATCATGTTAGATAAATCCCTAATCCAGTATAAATTAATTTGGTAGTACTTTAGTTTTCTTCAAGACAACAGAAATAATTTTCAAGTGATATTAGCTTTTTTTCTTAAGATTTATAATCTTTATGTGTGTAAGTGTATGCATGTATATGACCAGGTGCATTCAGTACCCACAGAGTCCAGAAGAGGACATTGGATACCCTGGAACTGGAGGTACAGGTGGTTGTGAGCCACCATAGGGGTGGGTGTTGGGAACTGCATCCAGGTCCCCTGAAGAGATACCAGGGCTCTCAACTGCTGAACCATCTCTCTAGACCTGATATCGGCATTTATTTAAATCTGACCCAAAGGACAACACATTTAAATTATGTTCATAACTCTAATACAAAATATACATGAGGCACCATGTGCTGCTACTAAAACTGCCCAACTTTATTTGATTAACAATGTAAAAGTCTATGGTGTGTTTCTGTAGTGTAGTGGTCTTCACGGCTGCCTCACAATGTGTAAGTCTATTGTTTGTTTTGTTTGTTGTAATGTAGGCTATGCTCCAAGGAACCCCTCTCTGTGTGGTCATTCGCATCCAATCCTCTTCTGTTTAGGGCTACTCCATCCCTAGCCACCTCACAGTATAAGACCCAGTCCTGAATCCTGCTGGCAGATAAAGGATGGAAGCTAAGTTGGGGCACACGAAGTCTTCTGTTGGCCAGTGCTAGGTGTCATGAACATTATCCATTTGTTCACACCCATTGGTCAGAACCCTGTCACTGGTCAGGCTGAACTACAAAAGAATCTGGGAAATCTACTCATGCCACATTTTCAAGAGGTCAAGGGCATTCAGTTGGTAGGAGCATTTGGGGAGATCCCAAGTGATGGGAAAAAGCACCTTGCTTTGCAAAGGAAAAACAAGTATAGAAGAAAGTGGCCCCATATGAGAGGCACAGACTAGGTCTACAGCTTGAAGTGTTGCCTCTCTAGGTTAAAAGATGCAGTGGAAATGTACATACATACACATACACATCTATATGTGTATACATATATATGCATATATATGACTGCAGATACCCCACTGATAGCATCTTCTATAGATTCAGGAAGTTATGGCTATGACACTGACCAGTGAAGGGGAAACTCTTTGTTCTGCTGTGCAGAAGTTCCTTAAACATCCCCTGTGCATGAAGATGTCTGCATTCTGTTGCTGTCTACATTGAGAAAGGATTAAACTCATATAACTTTAGGATGTGTGCTAATATTTCAAAAAAAGTCTCAGGGCACGGAGAGAGAGACTACACACATAGCTGGAAGTAACAGATGGTTATTGTGAAGGTAAGCAGAGAGCTGAACTAGTCTAGTGAAGGACTAATTCACAAGAATGAATTTTCTAGGAGGATTGCTGGAAGATGAAAAGGCCATTCACTTCCCCTACAACTACACCATCAGGCACCAGCCAAGTTGATTACTGCCACCTGGCAGTTAAGTCGGCAGCTATTGTGATACAACTGTGTCCAAACCCTGTGGCACGGGCTGCACTTACTGTCTCTTACTCAGAGGATCTGAAGCTTATTCCCGTGTGGGTGAAAACAGAATGTGAATGGAATTCAGTAGCTGCTTTCAGAGTGAAATCATTACAAAAACTTGACATCACAAGATAGGTGGAGAGAGATTTTCATGACCACATCTCTTCTCTCTGGTGTTCTGGTCTTCTCAGTAATGATAGGAAGAGGAAGAAAACACTTGAAGAAAAATGGGTTTTAAAATTGTATCAGAATCATACCACTTTGGGGTAGCACCAGCTCACAGAATGTAGAAGGCTGTGGATATGTTTGAGATTTTTTGTGGTGTTTGTGATTGCTTACTTAGCCTTTAGAAATGTGTGAATGTGAGGGCTCTGACCAGGTGTCTGAATGTCCCTATGGCTCACTCTTTGGGGGTTCAGTGCTGGTGGTGACCATAGAGGAAGAAAAAGAACTAAAGCTAATCGGTGTTTGCATTGGATCCTGATTCTCCATCTGCTGTCTGATCTTAGCCATTTGACTTCGCTGTGCATCTCTCTCATCTCCTGAAAAACACGGAGAATGTAAGTGCCTCAGCTTTCATAGGCACATCATGCTGGCAGGATATAGTCTAATGCTTCCCCAAGGGGACATGTTCTCTCTCTCTCTCTCTCTCTCTCTCTCTATTTCTCTTCCCTCCCTCCCTCTGTCAGTCCCTCCCCTCTCTCCCTCCCTCCCTCTGCATATGTCTGGCACTGACTATCTTGCCCCATTTTGAGTGATGAACCAGCACATGGTGTACAAGTGTTAGAGCATGATCTTGAATCCCAGAACCTACATAGAAATTTAGAAATGCAAGCTAAAGCATGGAGGCTTGTGATGCAATCCCAGTGCTGACGAAATAATGACAGGTGTTTCCCTGGGGCTCAGGTCTGTCTCCAAAACCAAGGATTTTGCACACACAAGCTCGAATGTGGGGTATGAGCACACAGACACACACACACACACACACACACACACACACACACACACAAGCATTCACCACCTCTGCCCAGACAGAGGAAATCACTAATCCATTCTCTCTGCGCAGCTGCATGTCCTGGATATTCCATGTCCTATGCAGTCCTTTGTGTCTAGCTTCTTTCACTTACAGGGATGTTTTCAAAGTCCAGTATTTATCAGAAATCATTACTTTCTTTTTTTTTATTCCTGCTGACTTTTGAAATTTATAACACAATTGAAGCGACAGGAAAATTTTTATGATCTTCTTTATTGCCAAGTGATAGTGTGTGACGAAATTGGCACTCGGTGATAGAATGTGATCAGTTCACTCTCCTGCAGAACTGTGGGGCCATGTGGAATCTGAATCTGTGCCTTCCCAGAATGCAACAGATTTCCCATCACAGAGAACCTATATATCCCACTTTTGAATGATTTACTTCATTTAAAGAGCAGAGGGAGATAGGTCCTGCTAGATTACTTTTATCCACAGTAGTCAAGTGAAGATGAATAGATGGGAAATACTTCATTAGCCATGATGGACATGATTTATGCAACACATGGACCAAATCAATAAAATGCAGGGAGATAACAAGTTGAGAGGGAAAAAATGAGGCACTTTGGTTTTGGCTGAGGAGATCTGATGTTGAGTGGGTTTGATGCAGAGATGGAGAGACAAAGTGTTCCTGGCTGTCAGGTAGGAAGGTGTCTTCGATCTTACAATGTGGTAACAGAGCTAAGTGGAACTTTATTTTTACTTAAGGTAAGAAATTGTGGTGTAATTCCAGCAAGACTTTCTTATAAACCAGAAGCACAGTTTCCTTTAGAAAACATAGGGGGCTGAAACTATTCAGTCCATAAGAATGCCTGCCTTTGTCTTACACTGATTGTGAGTGTTGCTTTATACAAGCTCAAGCCACAGCAGATGAGAATGTCTTCAGGTCTCATGGCAGGCTCAGATCAGGGAGGCTGGGGGACTTGCAGACTTCCTCACACAGAATATGATAGAGTTAGAGTTGAACACAAATTACCAGAGTATGTTCATATTCTAAATATGTATTCTGTTTGGTTTAGGACCCCAGAACAAGGGACTGAAGGGCATGTTTTACATATCAAAGCAGACCTGGCCTCCAGGTTCTCCCAGCATCCCACCATAACTGCAGGATTCTGCAACAGTCAGAATATCCTGCCCTACTGTTGCATGGTAATTCCACCAGAAACCACACAGACACCTTTTGTTTAATTGTTGATTTTGAGATCGGGTTTCTCTGTGTAGCCCTGGCTGTCCCAGAACTCACTCTGTAGATCAGGATGGCTTTGAACTCTCAGAAATCCAACTGTCTCCAATTGGGGGATTAAAAGCATGTGCCACAGTTGGTTGATGGCCACATAGATACTCTTAAAGCCAAATAGAAAGTCTATGCTACTAGCCAATGGGTACACAAGGAATTTATCCTAATCTAGAGGCCCCAAGCTTTACTGGATTTTGTTGTTTGGTTTGTTTTGTTTTATGCACAAAATACCATATCCTGGTTGACATACCTTGGTTAGCAAAAACAATTACCAAGAAGCAAAACTACAGAAGTCAAAAAGCAAGGTTAAGTAAGTACATTTAGGGACTTTCCTGGATCCTGGATATGGACTAGGTCTTCCATGGCTTAGGTCTTCGTATTTGTTTTGGCAGGTGTTGGCACCTATGTGTTGGGTTCTAAGGTCAAAATGGTGCCTCTACCATGGTGCCACTTGTGCTAAGATCTGGGGTCCTGTTATACCACCACAGACATTTCTATTTTTATTATTTTGAAAGAAAAAAAAATAGTGATCTGGCAGCCTACTGGGCCCAGTTCACATCTATTCCATTTGAATATGGTGTGAATAATGGTCAGCATCCCAGGGTTGCTTAAAGCTCAGTTCCTTGTGAGAAGAATAGGTTCTTGATACACTGCAAGTTAGCTTGCAGCTCACCATTAAGTTCAACTTAAAATATGTACTGAGGCAACTTCTTTTGGTCATCCTCTAAAATCTGAAAGATAAAAGCAGATGTTGAACACTGTGTCACCCATTGTAAACAGCAAATAGCAGAGCATGAGAGGTTGTAAGGTGGGAAGAAGGAAAAAGAAAAAACTTAGGTAAAATCATCACAAACAGATAAAGTTAGAAAACTCCCCTTGCTTAGAGAGGTATTATTAGCATCATTGAGCCAGAAATCTGAGATGGTGATCATATGGGCTAAAGAGCAAATAACATCATTTGCTTTGGGGTCCAAACATGTCTTGTGAAATACTCACTGGACTTTATCTTTGTATCCCAGTGACTGAGTTAACATGAAAACCTGGAGGTCTGTAAGTTGCACCATAGAAACTGGGCAAGACTATACACCCTCAAAACTCACATTCAGTAATATACTTCCTCCAGGAAGGCTACATCTTTTTAGGTTCCATAGTCGTGAAGAACAGTGCTACCTGCTAAGGAATGAAGTACTCAAGTACACGAATCTATGAAAACATTTCTCTCTCAAGCCGCCATAACCTTCTCACATGGGAAATCCTATAGCTTTAGAAACCACTCAATGAAAATAGTAATTTTATAGACTACTGCTATAAAAGTTCATACAGCCCATCAGGTTCATTGAATAACACATATACTTCGACTTAGAATAAATAATCTTATGGACTTTTCATACATATTCCCTCATTAAAAGTACCTTAGCCTTCTGGCTTCCATTATTATCTCCAGTTTCACTTATCACATGCTATGTAGAGTTTTCATCCTTAGGTGACTTTCATTTCTTGTGGGAAAAAAAAAAAAAAAGCTAACCAGTAAGCACTTTGAACCATTATCAGCAATTTTGAGTTAATTTTAATAAGTGTGTTTTCCCATAAACAACTTTTCTTACTTGAGAATTTCATACACAAAGAGAATACATTTTGACCATATCCATCTCTCACTTAGCCCACCTCCAACTCTTTTCAGGGCTTCTCGGTATCTCTCCTCTCAAATTTACATTTTCTTCTGTTGGACACATGACCTACTAAGTCCAATTAGTATTGCCTGTGTTACATGGGTATAGGGTTGACCAATAGAGCATGAGCCATCCAACAATGGCGATGTCCCGGAAGAACACTGACCCTCCCCACTGCAGCTACCAACTCCCTGTGGTTCCTCAGCCAGGTTTAGGGCCTTGTGAGCCCTTCCCCCCATCCTAGCTGGAATGCTGACTGGTTTTATCTTGTGCAAGTCTTGTACAGACAACCATAGTCCTGGGCACAGCATTCTGGTCAGATCCAGAAGACACTGTTTGCAGAAGTATTCCTTGTCCTATGACAGTCTTTCAATCCCTTCTTCCACAATGTCTCCTGAACCTTGAGGGGAAGAGGTATGTTATAAAAGTCCCATTGTAGATGGGCAGTACTTCACAATTATTATCTTATGCACTTTGACCTACTTTAATTAGCAACCCTATATACATTTAGCTAAGTTCAACCATATAAAAGCAAGATGCCAAAATATATAAACTTTAAAGTTATATACTTAATAATTAATATCTTAATAGTTTAATTTAATGAGCAATAATCAAGACACCAAATGGACATCTATTACTTCACTTCATGTCAAAGCCTCAAGTTACTACAAAAGTTTCTAGAATATGAAATGTTCATTTATGAATGTTTATGTCATTTATATTTACCCAATATATTCATTTTTGATCGTTAAGTTTGAATTTCTTGTGTTAATTAACATTCATCTTAGTTATTAAATTTCATCTTCTTTTATTCTTTGAAAATAGCAAAGTCAAGCTAAAACTCCATCAGCCAGCCTTGTTCTATGCTCTTGAGAAGACAGACACAGATACCGAGTGGGTACTCCATACTCTCCAGTTTTCTGGGTCATGGACCCTCATATGGCATCTAGGATAGATAAAAATGAAAGGGCTTGTCCTTCTTCTCCTCTTCTCTCTCTGTGCACAGGGCCCTTTCTCTTTTTCTCTCTCTCCCTCCTCTATCCCTCTTCCACTCTTTCCCCCATGATGACTTCTCTGGCCTTGGTCCTTGGGGTCAGTGAACTTTGACTTATACACAAGATGATAAACCCATGATTAAGGACAAGAAGTGGTGATGATGTCTAAAGGATCTAACCCAACAGTTTCCAGCAAGGGCAGCAAGGAGGCAATTCTAGACAGAAAAAATAGAAGCAGCCACACCCAGTCTGGTTCACTTGATAGCTGGCAGCCCAGATACTACAGAAACATTCATATTCCAAGACCTCACACTGAACACCTGCCCACATCCCAGAGCCTCCCAACCAAATATACAAACTTGTATAAGATTCATCCAAGGACTAAGGAAGCCCTGTGGCTGGTCCTACTTCTGTAGATCTCAGCTCACTAACAAATCAAAGAAATATCAAAAGCACCATAAATGGAGTCAGCCATGTTTGTGCATGCCTGTCATGTCTGGATTTGGAATGTGGGTACAGGAGGTTCAGTAGTTCAAAGCCAGTATTAGCAGATAATAAGTCTCATGACAGACTGGACAACAGGAGACCTGATCTAACAGTGATCAAATGCACACATCGCAGAGGAAAAGAGACTCAAGTCCAACAGTATAACAGAAATCCTGCTCCTCTTTTCACTCTCACAGATTGTATGCATGAAATATGTAGGAAAGAATTCATTCTTGTACATTTCTCTGCATGGTTAAACCCTCATCTTTGTAGCCTAACATATAAAGGGTATACTACAGTTTGTTTAACTAGTAAATCTAACTTACAAATCTGTAATTAGGAACTGGAGAGATGGCTCAGTGGTTAAGGCCCTCTTCCAAAGGACTGGAGTTCGATTCCCAGCACTCACACAGCAGCTCAAAACACTAGCTCTAGTTTCAGGGAATCTGACACACACACACACACACACACACACACACACACACACACACGAAGTATACAATGTGTAAAATAAAAATAAGTCATTAAAGATTGTTTTGAAAAATCTGTAATTAATAACTAGATTTGAACACTTTTTTTCCTTTAAGTCAGTTAAACAGAGCTCTAGGGAGGTTTGAAGAGAAATGTCCTCCATGGGCTCAGGTATTTGAATATGGTTACCAGTTGGTGGCACTGTTTGGGAAGTGGTGCGGCATCTGCCAGAGGAAATATGTTACTTGGGATGGGCTTTTAGAATTCACTGCCTCACCCTACTTCCAGTGCACTCTCTCTGTTTTCTGCCTGCTGTTGTCTGTCTGTCTGTATGAGCTCTCAGCTTCCTATTCCTACAGCCACGGTTCCCTGCCAAGATGGAGTCTTATCCCTCTGGAGCCATAAACCAAAACAAACTCTTCCATGTATAAGTTGCTTTGGTCATGGCATTTTATCACAGCAAGAGAAAAGTAAGCAATATAATAAGCTCTTCAAATATTTTAGTAGATTCACACATACACATCCCACATGTTAACATACATAACCCAGAAATGCATGCAGACAGATGCAGACCTGATAGCTCCCATTACCATCCTCAATTTGCCAGGGTTTAATAAGTCTGTCACACTTCTCCACAGGCAAGAAAAACAGAGGCTAGAACATGAAGTCCCTGCAAATTCTGGAAAGCCAAGATTCACATTTCCCTAGGTAAGTACACTTATTGCCAGTGTCTCTTTCAACGAGTCAGACAGCCTCCAATTGGATCCAATCCACTTACTGATGGGATTCAATGCAGTTTTGGAGCTACTCCAGTCTTTACAGGGGCCTCCAATGCTCACCGGTCTCTTCTCAGTGCAAAGGAGCACTAGACTCAAAAGCCAAAAGTCAGAAAAGCCAAAAAGATTTGATGCTTATTGCAGAACACCAATGCTAAGAGGAAACCAACTCCTTAAGACAGACCCCAAAGTGGCCAGATAATACAGGTATGACCTGTGAGGTGGTGGAGTACAGCATCCTGTATGGTTTTCAATCCAGACTTTTATTGCTTGTAGTATTGCCAGCCAAACCAAGAGCTACAAAATCATGCCTCTTCCGTATCCCTCAAGGACTCTTGGGAGTTATCAGCATTTCCTTTCTGGCTCCCCATCTGCTCTAACATCTCTGAAACTGTTAGGAGATTACAACCAACATGATTTTGTAGCTCTTGGTTTGACTTGCAATAGTGCAAGCAGATAGAAGTCCAGATTGAAAACTGTACAGAATGCGGTCTGTCCTACACCACCTCACAGTCCATACTTGTCTTATCTGGCCACTTCAAGTTTGGCTTAGACTCAGCAAAACATTCTAAGGGGGAGTTATGATATTGATTTCAGTTCTCTGGTTCATCGTGAGTGGAGAAACCCTTAGGCCCATCTTAAAACACGATGAAGGCAGCCTTAGCCAAACCTAACAAGTCTCTGTTTGGTAGTCACCATGTTGACTATGGTGTAGTGGATCTAAGCAAGACACTAACAGATCTGAGAAAGGCAAGGAGCGGAAAGCATCAGACATCCCTGTGCCCCTATGCCACGCCTCCTCAGTCCAAGCCCAGTACACTGATTTCAGCAAATCCAGACAAGCTCAGTTACCTGCCCACTACGCTGGAGAATATCCAACCATGCAAAGCTGTAGAGCCTACAGGTTTCTCAGAGCATAGCTTAACATCTCCAGGGCTCAGTCACCCAGCCTCATACCCTTCAGATGAACAATGGCCGAAGGCTTCTCAGCTTTTCCTTAATGGTACAACACACAGCCTGCTAATACAGCCCTTGAGCTTATTAGCTCTCTGCTCTTTGTCTCCTACCTCCCAAGTAAACAATCTGGATATAAGTCTGTCTCAGGCTTTGACTCCAGGAAACTCCAGTTAATACATGAATATTACATATGATATAAATATACAGTGAAAAATATATTTAAAAAAGCATGGGATCTCCAAATATTAACTTCATTATTCTGAACACTAACAGATTTTTTTTTTGCAATGGTTCTTATGGTACATAGACATATTAGTAAACAATGACCCTTATAAAGAAAGAATAAGCAGATATCAGCCTGTGAAATTTCGATCAACTGTATGCAAATATAGCATTTCATTGTGGTTCTTGGCTGTTGGGGAGTGAATATACCTTCCCACAGAACACAGTTGTTACTGCAGTAGAACCTGTCAGGCTGGGCTGCAACTCTGAGCTGCTGTGGACTTCTGCGCTGTCTTTTCCAGATGACTGAGCCTGCTGAGGGAAGCTCTGAGCAGCAGGGTGAGCTTCAAATTCAATTCATTCACTGCAAAGAGGGAGCACTGTTGAACGCACTCACCAGTCTTCTGGAGACCTGTGTCCTTGTTGGTAAGGAAAAGAAGAATAAACAATTTCCAAATTCAGAAGTTGGGGCAGGACCAGGTAAGGGAAGAAACCCAGAGAAGAGCTATACAGCCACCATGAAACATTTGAGATGAATTCTTATTGGAGTTTGGTGGATAAACAATGACACCATTGTTGGGAAAACCTTATGTTCCCATATATCTGCTGGGTTTTCTCTCCAGAACTTAATGGTAAATATTCCACTGTCCTAAGACTCAAAAATCAGACAAAAAACCAGACGTGTATCCATTAACTTATTTATTCATCTCTCATACAATACATTCCCACTCCAATTTCCCCTCCCCACCTTCCCTCTCCCCAGATCCACTGCTCCTCGGTTTCATTTAGGAAAAGAACAGGTCTCCCAGGGATATCACAAAGACAGGGTATAACAAGATATAATAAGACTGTGCATTTTTACACATGAGTAAAAATATCTCTGTCAAACTATGAGTAAAGATAGTTTGAGTCAAAAGAGTGCATCCCCCTTAACGAAAATACAAATCAGCATCTCGGTCAATGTGCACTGATTAGCTATCCCCAACAAGAAGATGTTACCCTGGGCATAACAGAGTACAGGAATGAATGTAGCAAGGTAACCCACCCCCACCAGTATCCTAAAACACCATTTTATCTACATTCATGAGCACTAGGCATGTCTTCAGTGGTTGGCATTAATAAGCCTAAGATTTCCAAGATCTAGGTAAGTATCATATTTTAAAAATACAAAACATCTAGAAATGATTTAATTTTTCAGTGTCTTGCACTGAAGTTATTTTTCAAATGAGAATTTTTAAGTATGCTGTCTTCACAGTGAATTTAACATACCAATATTTCTATTAAAGTGACATTTCCACTTGAAGTTTTGATATGGCTATGTATGAAACCAAATTCCTATGTTTTATCAACTTTTTCAAAATCATTGGAACCCTTTCTGTAAACCTTGAATTGGGGTCTCTATGTTCCTGACAGTGAAATCCGGTGCATAGTCCTCAGATTTGAAACACACATGCCACCAGGATGCTTTCAGGTCAAGGTGCTGGGAGGATAGTAGCTGGGTGGGTAACTTCATTCCTCTAGAAGGTTCGGAATCTCTTGAGTCCCAATGAAAGTCAAGCTTATATTCAATTAGGCATTTCCATGCTGGCTGGGGGACACCCACCAAATGAAGAGATCTCTAAAAGCAGAGATGCAGAAGAGAGACAGATAATAAGATAAGGAAGCCAACAGTTTTAGACCTAAGTCTTCCAGGATTGTGATTTCTTCTGAATGGTACAGAGGGGAGGCCAGAAGGTTGGGAAATGTTCTTATGGCTGAGTTTGAAAACATCAAGCATCCATTTTACCATTTGAGGAGCAGAGAGGAGTAAGATGCTTTATTCTAATCATCTCTCAGCTCCACACACACTCACCAGGGCTTACAGGCTTGCCTGCTCCCTACCCTTCACTTTATCGGACTGAAGAGGATGCCAAAATAAACAAAGCTCTTAATACATCCATGGCTCAAAAGCTACGACACCTCATGTAGGAAGCAGAAGCCTGAATGGACCACTTTATGTTTAGACAACATGGCACTGATACAGATATTGGGCATGAGTCAGCCAAAAGATGGCTAACACCGTATACCCACAGAACTGAGTCAGCTAATGATGCCTGACAGCAGATTCCTGAGGAACCCAAAAGGAAAACAGGGGTATAATGATAAATGACTATTCCTGATAGAATGCCACTTTTGTGCGACTCTACAGAAACATGAACTTAGGGTGGGAGGTGAGTATCTTTGCCTTCCTTTTCTATGGTGGTTCAAATAAGAAACGTCCTCCAAGTCTCAGTATTAGACTGCTTGATTCCCCAGTTAGGAGTGAGTTGTGAGTTTGGAGCAACCTCACTGGAGGAAGTATGTCACTAGGGGTGGGCTCTGAGATAGAAAAGCCTGGCATACTTCCAGTTTGCTCTTTCTGCTTCATGTTTGTGGTTCAAGATGTAATTCCGAGATTATTTTTCCTGCTGACATCCCTGCTGCTTGCTGCCATGCCCTCAAGCCTTCACAAACCTTTATACCTCTTGAACCATAAGTCCAAAGGAACACCCTCTCTTATGAGTTGCCTCGGACATGGAAAATCACTATGGCAACAGAAAAGCGACTAATATACCCTCCTACCTGCTGCCTATGTGATAGTCTGCTTGTATGCCTGTGTCCAACTGTGTGTGACCCGTGCATACCAACCTGTGTGCCAGTAATTACATTATGTCTTATCTGTATACAATTCCTTACATTCTCTTCAGCTTCTAGTCTTCTATAACCACTCCCCCCACCCCCAACCCCACCCCCCGTTTTCCTGGCTCTGGTGTTTGGACCTCACACCCCATTTGTATTTAACCACAGGGTAAAAACTGGCACCTGTAACAGGTGCTTGAAAACTACCTGGAGTTGGTTGGTGGGCAGACAAGCCACACTGTTGTATAACCTTCATTTGTGGATTCTGTTTTTCCTTACAGCAGAGGAATGTCTGAGTTTGTGGGGTATGGGGAGGGGTGTCAATGTACTGCTAAAAACACAGAAAGGACTCTAAGGTTTAGAGATATAAAAGGCTCTATCAGCCTTGAGCTTTGGGGATCAATGAAGAGTGAGAAAAGAGAAGGGGAATACAATTTAGGTAACTGGCCTTTTAGTTTTAAGTTTGAACACAACAGAACACAGAATGGATCCCTTAACTCCATTGATAGAATGGAGTTATTGATAGAATGCTTATTTCCCATGAGCACATTGAAGTTGAACCCTGTAATCTCTAAACAGTGTTCAAATTTTGGAGTCCTTTTCCTACACTAAAGATTTGTTTATTCTTATTTGTGTGTGTGTGTGTGTGTCTGTGGGTGTGTGTGTCTGTGTGTGTATGTGTTTGTGCATGAGTGCAGTGCCCACAGAGGCCTGAAGAGGTCATCTGAACCCTTGGAACTAGAGTTTCAGGTGGTTGTAAGCCACCATGTGGATGCTGGGAACAAAACCCTGGACCTTCGCAAAAGCACCCAGTGCTCTTAACTGCTGAGCCACCTCTCTAGCCCCTTCCTATACTTTTTGACTAACTCATTCTCAAATTAACCTAACTTTATTAATTACACAATTCCCATTGTTTTTCTCTCCCTAGAATAAGGATGGTATGAGGAGATGCTCCCTCTGTGAGACCATGGGAATTCACTTAGACACCAACCTTTTACAAATTAGATAACATTTCTTTAAATAGCATTCTTGCTATTTACACATAGCTATCCAAAGATGAATAAATGGGAACATGCATGGAGTAGCATAGGGGGAAATATTGAGACAAAGTATGGAGCTGAGACTCAAGGAAAGGCCATCCAGAGACTACCCCATCTGGGGATATATCCCATATATAGCCACCAAACCTGAATGTTCTTGTGGATGCTGGGAAGTGCTTGCTGATGGAAGCATGATAAGCTGTCTCCAGAGAGGCTCAGGAAGAGCCTGACAATTACAGGGGCGAATGCTCACAGCCAACCATTGGTCTGAGCGTGGGGTCCCGGATGGAGGAGTTGGAAAGGGGACTGAAGGATCTGAGGGGGTTTGCAGCCCCATGGAGGGAGCAACAGTATCAACTGGCCAGACCCCCACCCCTGAGCTCCTGGAGACTGGACCACCAACCAAAGAATACACATGGAGGGACCCAGAGTGCTGGTCACATATGTGGCAGTGGAGTGCCTTGTTGGCCATCAGTGGGAGGTGAGGCCCTTGGGCCTGAGGGTGTTAGATGCCTCAGTGTAGGGAAATGCTAGGGAGGGAAGAGGGGAATGGGTGGGTGAGTGGGGGAGCACCCTCATAGAGGCAGGGGGGATGGAATAGGGGGTTTCCAAAGGGGAAAACATTTGAAATGTATATAAAGTAAATATCCCAAAATTTAAAAAAAAAATAGCAAAATGAAAAAAAAAGAAAAAGAAATTAAATGCAGCTACAAGAGTTCTTAGCTAGGTAGAACTCTCAAGGAACTGGTGAAGACAGATGCATGCAGCTTTCACAAATGTCTCCTTTTAGGTGTGGTAGGCAAGCTGTTGCAGAAACAGTGAATGTTGAATCAATTCTGGGGAAAAGTATAATATTTACCTTGAAAGACCAGGATCCAGTTTTTTGGTTTGGTGTGGTTTAGATCTGTTTTAACTTTAATCTATGTGTATGTGTGGGGTTCTGCACAAATATGCACAGGTACCCACAGAGGTCAGTGTAGAGAGAATATCTTGTGTCTGTATGGATGTGGCACCTGTCAATAGTAAATCTGATGGCCTATCATATAGGCAGGAAATAGGGAGGTGGAACATCTGGGAGGCAGAAAGAATTATGGGATAATGGCAGGCATGGGAGATTTGCCTGGGGGAAGATGTGACTAAATGGATGCATGGTACCTGAGTACAGGCCACCAGGCACATGGCAGAATGTAGATTAGAATAAATGGGTTATTCTATGCTATGAGTTAGTCAGAGAAAAGCTTAGCAATATGGTCAAGGTATTTGTAAATACCTTTGGAGTCTGGGTCTTATTTCTGATAGCATGGGGCTGAGAGGAAGAACCAGGCTTAATTTCTACAGGCAAGAAGAGGGCAAGATATCCTGAGCTGGAGTTATGATTATACACCATCTGATGTAGGTGCTTGAAACAAATTCCAGTCATCTACTAGCACATGCTCTTGACCATTGAGCCCTCTCTCTAGCACCAGGACCCAGTTTTCAGAAAGCCTGGCACTGACCTTTGTTCTGGCAAATGCACAGCAGGCTGTTTAGTGCTTTCCTGAAGGGTATTTAATACTCCCCTTCACAGTAAGCTTCTGAGAGATCTTCATCATTGATGCTTGTTCTCAAGACAGAGTGCAATTTATTAAATGGAACAGCTCTATCACATCCCTTGTAAGCCTCATGGATCACTGAAGAAAGAGGGGGGTAAGAATGTAAGATCCAGAATGTGGTAGATGACCAGGAAACTCTGCTTCCTAGACATAACAGGGATGCTGAATATATGAACTGACAGTGGTTAAACCCTACCATGGAGACAGGTGGGGGTGGGGTGGGGTGGAGTACAAAGTCTCACCTCTAGCTGAGAAGCTACTGGTAATTGATAGTTGCTACCAGAAGACAGCTCTCAGCATATATATATAAAATTCTGTCTGCATGTATGCCTGCATGCCAGAAGAGGGCACCAGATGATCTCATTGCAGATGGTTATGAGCCACCATGTGGGTGCTGGGAATTGAACTCAGGACCTTTGGAAGAGCAGAGAGTGCTCTTAACCTCTGAGTAGGTCTAACATGCTCCAGTGAATGGCCATACACACAAAAACATATAAGCAGTTCTAATTGGACTCTGTATGTTTAAAAAAGAAAGAAAAGACACAAAGTTGAGTCAATAAAGAATGTGGGGGTGGATCTGGGAGGTGAGGGAGAAGGGTGAATATGATCAAAACACAGTGTAGGAGATTCTCAAAGAATTGATAACATTTTTTAAAAATGCAACAAGAGAGAAGGAAAAAACTGTTAATGGAAAGTGCTGAAGTATACATATCTGTAAACATATTTTCTGTAAACATATTTTCTGAGCTGCTTATACACTTATATAATTCCCATTGAGAGATCACAAGGAGTTTCATTTACTCCTTCATGCACTGAACACAAATGGCCTTCATAAACAGCCTGGTGAGTTCAGAGCCTCAGCCTGTTTAAATAGCATGGTTCATCGTATTTCCAAACAGGTCTCCACACACTTGGGATTCAAGTTGACTCTTCCTCATTCCTTATGGCAACGATCTCTACAGTGTGGTACCCAGGCTCCCAGCAGTTAGAGGTACCCCTGTAACTTGTTAGAAATGCAAACATGGGGCTCTTTCCCAGAACTGTTGGATTGGGAACCCTAGGGAGGAGATTGAACAATCCATATTCTGCAAACCCTCCAGGTTCCAGGGTTCTGAAAGTCACGTTAAGCCTGAATGGTAACCTTTTCCTTTCTGTTTACTGTCTTTACTAGGGTATCAGTTTCCCTGCATCATTTCAAATGGATCTATGACAACATCCAAAACAAATCATTTCTAGACCTACAAAAGACCTCTCTGTACAGAGTCAAGGTCAAATGTAAGGTAACCACTCAACACGTGGCTATATTGAAAGCCACATATTTAGAGTTTTATGTTGTATCTTAGGTCATGATAGTGTTTACAATTCTAAAAGCACTTGCCTGCATTGGTAATGGGTCCAGGAGACTGCATTCACACTTATAAAGCACTAAGATAATACATAGTTGAATCTCTAAGAGGGCAAACCACCTGAAGGAAAAACATAAAACGATTACTTGTCTATAAAAGATGCATGAATCGCTAACTCCACTGAGTGGTTGGCATGGTTCTGTTGCTTTTGAGGTATAAAATGCTTAGTCAGGAGACCAACACAATAAATGAGAATCTACGTTTTCAAAGATTTATTTTATCTTTATTTGTATATATATGTATATCTCTGTCTCTGTGTATGTCTGTGTGTGCATGTACATGTGCATAAGAGTGTGTATGTATGCCCTGACAGGCCAGAAGATAAGCAGACACACAGATACATTCACATATATATAAATAAAAGCAGATCAAAATTCTCACATTGTTATCTTAACTAAAGGAAAAGATATGAAAATATATTACCCAAATTTAAATATTTGAAATTCTAGTGGAATTTTTCTCAAGTACCCACTGAAGGCAAATTTTTGGCAATGGTTAAATAAAAGTTTTAGGCATTTACTAACATGTTGAGTTTTCTTCCATGGCTAAGTCTAGAATCTGACCATCTGTGGTACTTCAGGAAAGAAACTTCTTAAGTCTGGCTTTTGTTGTTGTTCAGAAACCAGCTGAGTTATGTTCATGCTAAGAATATTTGCCCAACACTTCCAATGTCAAAACAGTGAAAATAATGAGCTGCATTATTTATAACAGATTCAGCTTTTACACTTACAGGAACAAGAGTGCATACCTAGAAAGATAATTCATTAAAATATAAACATGCTGAAAATTCCTTAAATACTTAACACTTGTAGATTTTCTTCCCAATTGTAAATACTTGTCGGACATAGCTTCAGAGGTTCGAGAAAGATGATGTCCCAGCAATCACACTGCCAGGACGGAGTGGAGCTGGATCGAACTGGAAGCAGTAACAACCAGGGTGAGGGAATAAGGCAAAGGCAGGCACAAAGATGCTGCAGAGATCTGGGGTCTGGAGAGCACATTGACCTAGATATTCCTGAAGGTGAAACTTGAGACACACCTTGAGGAAGGACAGGCTTTAAATAAGCAGGCAAGTTATCTGAGGGCAATTTAGAGCCAGTGTACCAGGAGCAGGGAGCATAGGGGGTCTGGGGACAGCAGGATAACCCCTTGAGGTGGGGGAGGTTGCAGAAGTACAGCTGGGGTCAGATTATGGAGAACCAGGGGTCCTGACAGGATAAGAGGGGCTGACCAGCAGCTATGGTGTCAGGTTCCTAATGAGAGAGTGGCATTCACAGGCTTGTTCCAGGAAAACTCATCACTGCATAGTAGTAAAGGTGGAGAAAAGAAGAGAGCAAGTAGGGGCTGGGTGAAATGGCAGTAAACCATCACCTGGTTCCACAGGAGAGAATGAAGTTGGGATGCCAGAGTGGGGGTGGGGTGTGTAAAAGACAACCCCAACCACCAGGTGTCTTGGAGGGTAGCAATATAATATATCAAAGAAACAGAATGCCCAGGGAGTGCTAGGATCAGATGGAATTACTGACGTCCATTTCGGACTTTTTGATTTTGAGTGGACATTTATTGTTACTGCTGTTTTTTGTTGCTGTTCATGTTGGTCTGAAGCCCCAGGGGTGCTAGAGAGCCATATGTAATCCCAGGATGTCCTCAAACCTCTTCAGTCTCCTGAGTACTTGGATTACAAATGTGAACCACCACATCTGGCTTCCCTTTGACTTTTGAAGAGGAAAACAACCCTCTCTTTCCCTCCTAGAAGTCATTACAGGCCGTGCCAGAGCAGGCTGGAAAACTGTCCCTGTTGCCAGGAGCAGGAGCTCTGCCGTGTATTCTTGGTTGCTATCAGCTGCAGCTCATGAAAATAGAATGCTCTCGCCCTGGAATTTGGAGAATGCAGCAGGCAGGCATAGCTTCAGAGACACCATGTATTGAAGCATGTCTATTCAAGTTCAAGGTGAGGTGGTTTTCCCATTATCTCATCCTCCTAAGAAATTATTCAAAAAGATAAAAATCAACTATGTGGCAGGAATATGGATTCAATCGTTCTGAAACTTTAGGGCCTATCAGGATACCCTGGGGGAGTTGGGAAGGCACAGCTCACCGCACTTTATCCTCTGGGTTGCTGACTCCAGAGGTCTGGGACAAGACAGAAGAATCTGGGTTTTGTGCAGGTTTCTGGGTAGTATTTCCACTGGTGGTGTGAACCCCACAATCTGGAAATTGAAAGTCTAGGCTTTGAATTTAGTGAAGAGAAGGAAGAAATACATGCTGGGAGGTGTAAATGTATTATTCCTCTTAATATTATTGCACAAAAATAATTCAATGGCCACATGCAACAGTAATGGGCATGGCACCAAGCTTTTGACTGGGGATAATAGTAAGCATAAACGGGAAGGACGAAAGGCAGATGCTCTGTGCCGAGTAAGGAAAATCAAATGAAAGAAAGACTCATTACCTTGAGGTCCTACAGCAGAAAGTATGAGCTGTTTCAGCCAAAGAGTGACAAGCAGACAGAAAAACTGTCAACTTGGTATTGGAGATTTAATGCAGGATATTGCAGGCTACATGGCTCTAGACTTGTCTACAAGTGAACATCTTAGTCTATCCCCTAAAATTCAATGGTATAAAATAACTTTTGGAGTTTATGGTTCTTTGACTTCAGGGAAAGTAGGGATGATCTTGCGAAGGATCAGTTTGATTTTACAGCCAGGATTTACAGATGAAGATTTCAAAAGGGAAGTTTAAACTATGGGCTATGTACAAAGAGACATGTAATTTAGTGCAGGGGATAGGATTGTTCAGCTGCCACTCTTTCCTTCATCAAAGGCATAGCTGCTCTAGTAGGAAGAACAGGAGGGTTTGGAAATACTAAAAAATGTGTGCTCTGCCAGTTGTTAATGAGCAGAGGCCAAAATTAACATTGTAAGTAAATGGCATTGAAATAGATTTGGTGGATACAAGAACTGATCATTTCACAAAATGTTAAAATTCAGAATGGCCACTTCAAAAGGTTTATACACACTTTCTAGGAATTGGAAAATTATCTCAGATAAAACAAAGTATGTGATGAGATAAATGCGTGGGACCAGAAGGTCAAAAAGGAAAGTTAAAGTCTTATATGGCTGATATACACATACATTTATGGGGAAGAAACCCTTTACAACAGTTGGGTACTCAGGTTAACATCCGAAATCCCAGAGATATTGAAATGGTAGACTCCTGGTGAATGTATTGATACACACCATCAAAAAACAACCCCAAGATGTGCCAACGGTCCAAACACAGAACTTAACAACTATTGAATTTCAAAATTTATAAGGGGTGGTCATTGCTAAAGTACCAATGGTCCTATCTTTAAAATGGCTGACTGACAAGCCTGAGTGGATAGATCAGTGGCACTTAACTAAGGAAAAAAAATTACAGGCGCTTGGGCATTAGTACAACAGCAACTGGAGGATCAACATATAGAAGAATCTACCAGTCCATAGAACTCCCCTGTATTTGTTATTTAAGAAAAAAAGAAATCAGGGAAATGATTATTTAAGAATCACTCCCATCTGAAGTTCACTCCTTGGAAACATCAGAACCTGGACTAGCAATGAGTCATCAGACATCTACAGGACCAGTTAAAAAGTAAAAGACTCTGGAGACTAGTTCTCTATTTGGTGTTGCCTTGAGCTGCTGAGGTACACACTCCAGTACAACACATAACTTTAATTGAACTTTAATTAGAACTATAGACCAGAGCTTAATTACTAACATCACTGCCTATGGTTCCCCTACCCTCACATTTGACTTATGTAAATTGTTTGGGCCCAAATTGAAGAGGCACCCAAAGACTGCAAACATATATGTTCTCTTATTCTCTAGGTCTTTTGGATGTGGGATCCAGAGTATGAAAAATATTTTGGCCACCCTTCAGGTATACATCTGTTCATTTTTTTTTTTTTTGACTCACTGGAACAACTCTAAGGAGGGGAATGTTGAGGTCTGCCCCTACCCCCAGCATAGTTGTAGCCATTTTGTTCCATGACTGACAGCTATTTCATACTGTTGCTGTAATATGCCTGCCAGTCATTGACATAGAAAAAAAATTGACTTACAGTAGGGTCATGCTGACCACATACTCTGTTATGTTCTGTATATTCTGAGTTTTGTTAATCTTAAGAAATTCTCCAACTGTAAGTTCCACTTAGCTCAGTTAGAACTGTTCTGGCTAGCTAGCCAAAATAGCTTGAGTCAGAGCTTACCACCAAGCAGCACTTCTTCCACCTGCACAAGAGCTCATTGTGAGTTTTTCCTTTATAAGCCAGCCCTGAGAAATGTTTGAGGTCATACCCTTAGCCCCTGAATTCTGTGCTACAGCCCTGATTGATCAGTCTTAGGGTGTGTGCTTAATAAACCATCTTTGTCTGGCTGAGATTGGTGTTTGTGTGGTTTGTGGGGCAATTCCTGGACCCTAACACTCTTAACAATTTTTTAAATATAATGGGAGATATTAATTGGCTGTAGCCTACCATTGGATTAACTACTTAAAGGTAAGTAATTTGTTTCAAATGTTACAAGGAGATCCAGAGTTAAACGGTCCAACATGGTTAACAGCTAAAGCAAAGAAAGAGTTTATTCTGGTACAACAGAGACTGCAAGATGCATATGTGAATCACACAGATCTCAAACTTGATTTGTGTTTTGGTTATTTTGCTTTCAATTCATTCTGCTACTGGGCTTATTATGCAAAGGGAAGACTGTATTATGGAATGGAATTTCTTAGCACACAACAAAGTAAAAAGATTCACCTAGAAAAAGTTTCTGATTTAATCATAAAAGACTATCATAAAAGACATAGAATAAGACTATGTCAATTGTCAGGAACAGACCTGGCAGAAATCATAATACCTTACACCAATGCTGAGATTATGTCATTATGGGTTATCAGTGAAGATTGACAATGAGCATGTAAGCAACTATTTGGGAGAAATTAAAAGCAAATGTATTCAGTTTATAAAAGGAACTAATTAGATTCTCCCATGTATTGTAAAAGGAATGCCAATTCCTGAAGTACCTACATTCTATACTGATGCAATGAATAAGTACCTACATTCTATACTGATTCAATGAATAAGTACCTACATTCTATACTGATACAATGGATTTGGGAATGGCAGGCTATAGGTCATACAAAAGAAAGTAATTAATTCAAAACCCATATACCTCAGTTAGAAAAATTAGAACTGTATGTAATCCTTATGGCATTATTAGATTTTCCTGAATCCTTTAATATAGTTACTGACACTCAATATGAAGAAATAGTTGTTCTGCATATAGCAACTGCTGAATTTATTCCAGATAATTCCAAATTAACTTTTTTATTTATACAGCTGCAACAGGCAATCAGAAATAGAAACTATCCAATATGTATCACTCATATTTGGTCTCATAAAGTCTTGTCAGGTCTATTAGCCCAAGGAAATGAAGAAATGGATAAATTATTAATAGGGAATGTGTTAGAAGCCTAAAATTTTCATGAAAAACACCATGTTAACAGAAAAGGTTTAAAGAAAATTCTTTCTATCACCATGAAACAAGCCAAAGAAATTATAAGAAAAGAATGAGTAGGCTCATTCTTTGTATAATCAAACTCCATTGCCTACTTGAACTAACCCTAGAAGAACAAAAACAAAAAACAAAAAACAAAAAACAAAAAACAAAAACAAAAAAACCAACTATGGCATATGGGTATGGTTCATTTTGCTGAATTTGGACAGCTAAAGTATGTATACAATATCATTGATACATATTCAGGTTTTCAATGGGTAACTGCTTTGAGTTCTGAGAAGGCTGAATCGGTAATGGCTGGAACTAATGATTATTATGGGCATACCTGTACAATTAAGACTGACAATCCCTTGCATATGCCTCCAGTGAGATGAAGTAACTTCGAATATTATAATATAAAGCACATTTCAGGTATACCACACAATCCTACAGGACAAGCTGTTCTAGAAAGATTTAATCAAACCTTAAAGGATATGCTTATAACAGCTTTATTTGTAATAGCCAGAAACTGGAAACAACCTAAATGTTCAACTGAAGAATGGGTACAGAGAATGTGGTTCATTTACATAATGGAGTGCTATTCAGCTATCAAAAACAGAGACATCATGAATTTTGCAGGCAAATGGATGGAATTAGAAAATATCATCCTGAGTGAGGTAACCCAGACCCAAAAGAACATGCATTGTATGTACTCACTTTAAGTGGGTATTAGTCATAAAGTACAGGATATCCTTGATATACCCCACGGACCTAAAGAAGTTAAAGAGAGAATATCTCTCTCTTTCTCTCTCTCTCTCTCTCTCTCTCTCTTGTTTTTCAAGACAGGATTTCTCTAAGCCCTGACTGTCCTGGAACTCACTCTGTAGACCAGGCTGGCCTCAAACTCAGAAATTCGCCTGCCTCTGCCTCCCAATTGCTGGGATTAAAGGCGTGCGCCACCACTGCCCAGCAATGCTTGAATCTCACTTGAAAGGGGGAATAAAATAGTCATAGGAGGCAGATGGAGGGAGGGAATTGAGTGGGAGAGGGAAGGAGGAGGGAAATTTGGGGCAGGAACAAGTGTGAGGAGAGACAGAAGAAAATGCCAGAGGTGCAGAAGAATGAATGTAAACCTGCAGCTGCTGGGGGTGGGAAGGTAGGGGGAATCTCTAGGAACTCCCAGAGACCTGGGATGGGGGAGGCTCCCAAGAGTCAATGTGGATGACCTTAACCTAGATGGGGACATGGAATCTGAAGAGGTCACCTTCTATAGCCAGGCAGGATCCCCAGTGGAGAGATAAGGACCCCAAACCACCCACAAAACTTCTGACCCAAAATTAGTCCTGTCTAAAAGAAATGCTGGGACAAAGAGTGGAGCAGAGACTGAGGAATGGCCAATCAATGGCTGGCCCAACTTGAGACCCATTCCATGGGCAAACACCAATTCCTAACACTATTAATAATATTCTGCTATGCTTGTAGACAGGAACCTAGCATAATTGTCCTCTGAGGGGCTCTACCTAGCCGTTGACTGAAGCAGACACAGATACCAATAGCCAAACACTGGAGGGAGGTTGTGGACTCTTATTGAAGAGATGGGGGAAGGATTGGAGGCCCTGAAGGAGATAGGAACTCCACAGGAAGATCATCAAAGTCAACTAACCAGAACTCCTGAGAGCTCTCAGAGATTGAGCCACCAACCAAAGGTTGTCCAACCAACATACACAGGTTGGACTGTGGCCCCCAGCACATATGTAGCAGATATGCAGTTTAGTCTCCATGGCTGCCTTGTCTAGTCTCAGTGGAACAGGATTGCCTAATCCTGTAGAGACTTGATGCACCAGGATGCTGGGATAACCTGGGGTGGAGGCTGACCTCTCAGATATGAAGGGAAGGAAGCTGTGATGGGGGACTTGGAGGGGGACAGTGTTTTGAATATAAATAAATTAATTAGTTTTTAAAAAGAAAATGCTTATAAAACTAAAAGGAAGAATAAAGACCCCCAGGGATAGATTAAATAAGGCTCTGTTTAAATTTTCTGAATGTTAATGAAAAAGGAACAACAGCAGCCAAGAGACACTAGGTTATAGGAAAAAAGTGTGTAATTAAATCAGCTTATATACTCTTAGGATGTGTTAACATCAGAATGGCAGTTATGGAAAGTTTTGTGTTGAAGACACAATTTGCTTATATTTCCACAGGAAATGAAAAGCTGTGGATACCATCAAACTTAAAAAGATTAGAACTAAGCAGGAGAGGTTTCCTGAAAACCTTGGCCTCTGACCCCAAAAGGGCTTAGTTCATTGAAAATTTCTCTGTTTATAATTTCCCACTATATCTAGCATAATTAGTGACTTAAAACAGAAAAGGGAAAATGTAGTGAGAATTTTGGAATTTTGGCGTCCTTACAAAACACAGAAATATTATAAGAATATGTTTTCATTTTAATCCCAAGTGTGAGGATATGGAGCTGTTTCCAAGCAGCTGACTATGATCTGACCCATAATCTAGCAGAGTCATGGCTTTTCCACCTGCCATGTGACATTTGGACTTCTGGGAATTTTTCATAGTGTATATAAATGCCAGAGTCCTATTAGGTGGATTGGGTGGTTGTTGGTCATTCACTGGGTTGGTTGTGATTTGTTAGTAGTCATTCTCAAGAGAAAAACAAGAAAATAGAAATTAGATTTAGAGATCTCTGTGACCCCACAGACAATGGGAGCTGGAGCATTAGTTAGTTTTGCTCCTCCTCCCTATCCTTTGCTAACGACATGCATGTATTGGTTTGCTTTACATAGCATTGTTGAGCTCTGCTTTTGGTAACACTGCCATTGATAGAAACTCACCAAAGAACTGCTCCTGAGGTTCCTGTAGCTTTTTGCCCTTTCTTCAACAGCATCAGGCTAGTTGGGGAACCTTGTGGTTTCTTCAGGATTGAACTACAACTGCTGGTTCATGCATGATGTCCGCCTGCTGAGAAGACTGGACCCCTGATTAGTATTTGGTGTTTGCTACAGGACTGAACTGATAATAAAGAAGACTGAGCTAGCCCCCTAAGAACTATTGCTAAACAGATCAACTTTCCCCAAATCCTAATAACTTTTCTCTTCAACTATCTCTGGTGGGTGGTGGGCAAGAGAAAAGGTTGAACATTTATTAAAGTAGGTTGAAAAATGCACCACCATGTCTGTCTCTAAAAGCTTCTTTCTGAACAAGAGAGATATGAAAATCACTAAAGAGCACTCAGAAGCTCAGTAAAATAACATGAGACATCCACAGGAAAGAGGTTTGAGAAGAAGAGGATACCCCACCGGAAGTGTCTCCTTTCTCTCCATTGCACCACAAAGGGTCCAGGGTTCTATCTCACATATGAAGAGAGAAAAAGGATCTTCTCTGAAAATTTTGCTCAGAAAAGTACATGTTTTGTTTTGGAAGCATCCTCATCTAAGTGCTAGAGAACACCCATGAAATGCTGTAGAGCTCTCGACAGACTTAAATTTCAGCCTCATGGTGAAGTATTAGAATTAAGTGACCAGGAGAATAATGACCACCATTCTACTAGTGGCTTCTGTGCTCTTTTCAGTGAGGCATCAATCCTTAGCAAGGCACTGACAAGAGAGAAGCATGGCTTAAAATTAATAAGGCGCTCTAGTAGCCTGGCTCAGAGCCTTGGCCCTAATGACACATGCACATCACCTGCCCTCATTCCTAATCCATTTTTATAGACCCTAGCAGACATGCCCATGCTCTGTGAAAATATTAGAATGCATTTCTAAACGTTAGGGAAATGTTAAAAATTATTTATGAGTGAATGCTTTCATTTTGTTCTATTTACCTAATGGAATTTAAGAGACACTTTTTTTTTTACAGAACACATTACTCAGAATAACACGTAATTTCATTCATTGTCCATTAAATTCATGGGGATTTGAATGTGCTCATTCTTCAAAAGCAATGTGTCATTTTAATGCATTAAAGGGTAAAAGCTATTCGTGACCCATCTCAAATGCAATATTATGCAAAAATATTTTACTGACTAATATATAACCATAAAATTATATTATGTACATTATAAATGTATAGAAACAAATGTGCTTAAAGCTTCACAAATCCCAAATATATAATAGCTTTGATATTAACATACAGGTATGTTGAACTCCTGTGGGTGCTTTTTAATTGTTTTTAATTGCTTTGTAGACTGACAGGAAGACAGAGTCTTTATTGAATTTTTTTTATTGATTAAAAAAGCCTTTCATAACTCCACACTGATATAGAAGTTATTTTACATGTAAATACTCTGTCATTTACCGTGTGCCATCTTCCTTTAAGTAGGGCTAGAGTTTTATTAAATGTCTGTGTGTGTACACATGCATATAGAAGACAGAAGCACATGAAGGTCAGACACAATCTTTGGTAGCCAGTCCTGTCCTTGCACTTGTATGTGAGTTCTAGGAATTGCACTCAGATGATCAAACTGGTATAGCAAGTTTGAGTCTGGAGAAGACCAGGGCTAGCTTTGTGTCTCATCACATCCAATCTCTCCAACCACATTAAACTATTCAGGAACATTTTGTATCTTTAAATCTGCAGTGTTTAAGAAAGTGACCTGAGTTAGGACACAGACCAGTTCTATGGAGAAAGGGGTTTAGTCTGATTTGTTTTCAATGGTAACATTAGTTCAGAACCCTACGATGAGACATAGCATACATTCAGAAAGTAGTTACCGAATCAGTGAGTAGTTGTGTTAATGCTTGTTGCTCAAGATCTGTTTCATTGGTTGACTAATAGTACTTCTAATCAATATTAACTGGGTCCTAACAGTACTTCTAATCTATATTAACTGGGTCCTGGCTCATTTTTCAACAGTTTTATGGTTTCCATTAGTAATTCAAGACACATCAATGACTTCGTAGCTTAGCATTGCCCTGGGATACATGAACAGACCTCCTCACCCCACCCTGTGTGCAACACACACACACACACACACACACACACACACACACACACACACGAACTATGTAATATTTTATGTGCCTAGCCCTTTAAATCACCCTATTTTCTCCAGTGTCAATTGCCCCTTGGACTTCTGGGAATAAGAGAGGATATAAAAAGCCAGCAGAAGCTGAAAGTAGGAGAAGGTAGAAGGATGGGGGGGGGTAGGCAGGAGTAGGGTCCTGGAGACAGAAGAGTAGGGTCAGAGAAGACAATTGATGCGGGAAGAAAGAAGATTGAGAAGGGCTAGAGAACGAGGAGAAGGGAAGGGAAGGGGGAAGGGGGAAGGGAAGGAAAGGGAGGGAAGGAGAAGGGAGGAGGAAGGAAGGGAAGGGGGAGGGAGAAGGGAGGGGGAAGGGAAGGGGGAGGGAGAAGGAAAGGGAAGGGAGGGAGAAGGGAGGAGGAGGGAAGGGAAGGGGAGGGAGAAGGGAGGGGGAA
>JADRCH010000153.1:5278226-5308898 GCA_019843965.1 Rhynchomys soricoides | reverse complement strand
TCACTTATCTATCTATCTATCTATCTATCTATCTATCTATCTATCTATCTACCTACTTTACCTATCTACCCACCTACATACCTATCTCTCTCTCTCTCTCTCTCACTCAATCTCATGTTTCTCCCTTATGAAGCCACAGATAAGGGTGTGGTTCACACACAGGCTATATCCAGCTCACTGCTTTATTTATAAAGTTCTGCCTTCCAATAAAAACATCAACACTCCTCTGTAGCTGGTTTTCCACTACAATGGCAGGAGAGAGAAGGCTGCAGCCGAGATTTTATGGTCCATAAAATCTAGAATACAAGGCTTGGTATGGAAAAAGTTTACTCCTGCGCACAGGGCAAGAGGAGAATGAGCTATTATTGGGTTTGCTCAAAAGGTCAGGTTGTATTCCAGCCCCGGAGTTTACAAGTGAGATAAATCCTGTGTGGTCTTCACTGCCCTTACCACTTCTATATCCAGGTCAAGTGTATGAGGCCTAGTGTACTATTTTAATAACCTCATAAAATACATTTTATTAAGAAAATGTAGACTACATGACCAGGGGAGAAATATACTTATTTAGAATGTCTCCTGCAGTGGTTATGTTTACTTCCTCAGAGAGCATGTGCCAACAGATGTGTCAGGAACTCTGTTTCCTGACACTTGGTTTCTACATCTTCTCTTTTCAAAAAGAGTTCTAAGAAGTTGAGCTCTCCCTCCTCCTGCCCTTCAGTAGCCATTTCTTTATCATAGAGAGATTGTTTCCCTCTCCGACATCCTGTTTTTCAGTTGGCTCTATTTTCCCTGTGGTACAAACATCTCCTGAGTACCAAACAGCAATGGCAAATAGGTAGCATATGGTGCCTAAGTGGAAAATCCCTTGGAATTCAAGTACAGCACTGAGAAAATCCTGACAGCAGATGTGTGCCTTTCTGCCTGTTTGTAAACCAGCCTAGCTCAAGAACCACCCATCCACTGCCACATATGTCTTCCTACATACTAAAGGAATTAAAGTTCATGTGAGATGTGGGTCACAGCCACCTATGTGAACTGAAAAATAATAAAGACACATTCTTTCCTATAGAAATGAGTTAGGTTGGTTGAGAACTTTGATAGTGAGAACTGGCTTTGGGGACTCAATAATAGGTCAGCCATTTTTGATAACGGAATGGACCAAATGCAACTGCTGGTATCTCAGTACTTTACACAGAACAAGAAAACACAGACAGCTTCGAGCAATCTATATCAACCTGAAAGGGGGTGAGGGACTTCTAAGACGTACTGAAGGGAAAAGAACATGAAGGAGGAAAGAAAAGGAGGGAAGGAAAGCCCTTGGGTGGTATGGAGTAAGAGATGAATGTCTCTCTATAGAAAGCCTGCAGTGGCAGAAAGGAAAAGGTATTGGACCTGCTGCAGTAGGCATGATGAGATGGCAGCTGTCAATTTCTAGGAAGAGAGAGTGCTTAGGAGAGGCAGCAGGAGATGGGGATGCCCCATGGTCCCTGGAACCCTGGTTCCTGGACTGGCCTTCTCAGCATCTGCGCTCTACCATTTGCATGTTCTGCATCCTTTTCTGCACTGGGCTGCCTCAGTGCATACTACCCACACCACCTGTTCTAAGCACCAGTTCTATGTGTCAGCTGACTTTATCAAAACATTAAAAGCATGAGACAAAGGAAAGGTGGAAAGGTAACGCTATACTGTGTCTGGAAATGACTTACAATGAAAGGTCTTGGCTGCCATTCAGGCTACTAGAGATTCTGTCTCATTACATAGTTGTCAGTCACTGGCTGTAGAGCTAAGGTTCACCCAGAAGCCTATGGCCATGGCAAATTGAAACAGGGTATGCTGATGACCAATTCTAAAAATCAAAGATCAGAGACAGGCTTTAGACCAGTTTCTTTTTGATCCTGAAAGCCATGGAAGACCTAGTCAGCTAGGACCCTTAATAAACAAACAGATACTGCAACAAGTTAGCAGGATCCTCTGCTTATGATCCTAAAGCTAACTTCTGCAAAAGACCAGTTTCTCCTAAGATAACTATTTATTTATAGAAATTAGATCTATACAAATTCACCAAACATTCCTTCCTTTTTTTGCTGTTGTTTTAGTTCATAATAAATATTTTTCTACTAGACCAAAGGTAGGTGATGACCACTAGTCAGGGTTAATGCTCCAAATCAGAAGGGATAGCTTCCAGTCAGAACCATCTGGTCAATCATCTTCATTGTATACCTGAAAGGAATCACCAAAGAGACATCCACTGGGCCTGTCTGTGACAGCACTTCCACAGATGTTTAACTTAGGGAAAAAGACACATCCTCGATGTGGGTGTCATCCCAGGAACTGGAGTTTCAGACCAAACAAAAAGGGAGAAATCACACAGCTAAGCTCCAGTATTCATTTCTCCCTGCTTCCTGACCACAAACAGGATGTGTTTCTGCTACCACGCTTTTCCTATCATGATGGGCTGATCCCCTCAAACCTCATCCAGAATAAATCCTTCCTCACTGAAGTTGCTTTGGTCTGATATTTTGTCACGACAGTGAGAAATCAGTAACTACTACATCTCCCTGTTCTAACACATGGCATGTTTCCAACCTAGAAGTATGAACTTGGTCATAGTGCAATTTCTGATCTCCTTCATAGGATTAAAAACTACAACAACAACAACAACAACAACAAAAAAAACAAACCAATTTTTTAACCCTAACTATTGCTATTAGACTATTTGCATTGTGGAAACATTTTACATTACATTACATAATACAGAACTGAAAGCGAAAGCTTGTTTCTAATGGAAAATAGCTAAAGCTGTGGCATGCCACTGTGTATACGATGTAGAAAACAAGTATTTTAATTGTATACTTTTAGTTTCTGAAATACCAATGTGATGTGGGAAATATAAAGTAGCATTCCTGGATAAGACAAAAGAAATAAAAGAAACATTCTGTTTTCAAACATCTTTCTGCTAAAAGACCATTTTTGTTAGAATTCTCAGAAATGGCTTTGCACCGGTACTGTTGGGATTTCTGTGCTCATCTGTGGCATGTTAGTCCAGTCCTGTGACTCTAAATTTAGAAAGCTCCACTTGGGAGAATTCCAAGGTAATCACCAGAAGGGCTGGAGCCCAACAGAGACAGAGACCACTCCAGAGAGCCCAGGGAAGGGGCTAAGGGGGATCTCAGGCAAAATTTAGAAACTGTCTGTTTAACTCTTGGCATAAATGCAATCAAAGCAAATCTTGGGATATTTGAATCCAAATAAAATAAAGGATGATTCTTGTACTCAGAAAGTAAAAAAAAAAAAAAAGGAAGAAAGAAAAGCAGAAGCTTGTAATGTATCCATTTAGTTATTACATGAAAGTCATAATCACATGAAGACTATAAACTATATTTGTTAAGTATAAATGGTGGATTTAAAAGTTTGTTATTTCAGTTACTAACACACTTCAGATGTGCTATGTATCTGCTGAGATAAGTCTGTGCCCCGCCCAAATTTACGTCGCAAAAATACTTTTTTCAGATTTTGACTTACCTCAAGAAATTCCATTTTACAAGCAGATTCTTACTCCATTTTGACATACATAACTATCCCTGGGTGGACATGTGAAGAGTTATCTCTACCTGCCATCACTTACACTGTATAGACTGATAAATGGCTTATTTCTAGGAGTTAAAAGGGTGCCACCCTATGCTTTAGTTACATTTTATTTCTGATATAATACCATGATAGAGGTGAATTATAGAAGGAATAGTTTACCTAGGACCTGTGGTTTCAGAAGGCCATGATAGTGGAACAAGGATGTGCATCACAAAACAGCTGAGAGCTCACATCTGGATCCACTAGTAGAAGGCAAGGAGCATACTTGGAATGGTATGAATCTTTTCAAAACTTAAAGCCCACTGCCAGTGATACACCTCTAACAAGACCACACCTCCTAATACTTCCCAAACAGTTCTAAAAACTAGAGAATAGGTATTCAAACACATGAGCCTATGGGCACCATGTTATTTCAAACCACCATATGCTACAAATTTACTGAGGTGAACTGAGATTGTTGGGTCAGAAGAACATATTAAATTCATATTAAGGAAACTAGGTCCAAGAACTTATCAGACACACCTGACCAAGTAAAGGATACAACTCTCTCACCTAGACCCCATTAGAGGGGGCACACAGAACTCTGTACACTTGGCCCCACCCACTTGTAATGTGACACCCATGTCAAGGACCAATAGTTAGAGAACTCACAACTGCCCCCAAGGCTTCAGCTTAGCTCTGCCCTCACTACTCAGACAGCCCACCCTTCTGTTTGCCTGTCTAGACTAGCAGGTGACCGTCTGTCTGCCCATTCCTTCACCTGGAACTGGTTCTGGCAGCTCTGAAGTTGAATTCAACCATACAGTTTCATGTCCAGCCTGTGAGAACTGCAGTAGCCTGAACTATAATAACAGCTAATTCCCAACAGTTCTGTTCAGTTCATGTTTCATCTTAGCAATACACACTCTATTTAGATTTCTATCAGCTTCCTAGCTTCTCCAGACTTCTGAAACATCTTGAGTTCTGTGGCGGGCATTCTGCAGCCTATACATAAATATAAATAAATAAATGTATAAATATAGATATCTATAGATACAGATGATATAGATGATTATGTGGTATGTAATGTGTGCTCTGAGAGTATTATTAGTAATTAAGACTAGAATAAAAGTGAATCTTGTTCACCTAAGCCAATATTACCCAGAAAAGAGGAAATGTCCGGCAAACTGCTACCACAAGATTGGTATGCCCTGTAATTTATTGTTAGTCAATGATTTTGGCATTGAGCAAGAACACAAACACGATCATGTGGTTCTAACAATGAATACTCATAATATATCTGTGTTATATGTAGCCTAAATGGATGCTGTAGGAGCTGAAGCAATGTTAATAATAGATTGGCCACTTAACATCAAAAAAAAATATATTATGGTCCTTCATATACTCCAGTATACTCCAGTACTCCAGTCTCAGACAAATTAATGTGCCCAACTGTGAGACAGGCTTTTCCGTCAAAGATGGCCAGTGCAGAAAGGCCAGCCTTCTAGAACCCTCTTCCATCTAGTGAAACTCTCATGCACATGCTTGTTTGCTTAAGCCCCAAACAAGAAGATATTTCTGAAACTTCACTCTATCACACCCTTTCCCTTCCTGATGATTACGAATTAGCCAATCCCATCAGACTGTGAGGTCAAGCTCCCAACAATGGAGTGAGCCATAGGTCCCACCCTGCGTTAGAATAAAACCTAAGTGAACTTCCCATCCAGGTGTGCTTGCTCCCCCATTTTAGGTCATCACACATCCTTTTGCAAAAGTAAAGGTCTTCTTGAACAGCAACTTTGATATTGTTTGTACATCTGTAATGTGCGACATCCTAAGTATTCTGATATTCTCTTCCAACAAAGAGAGACATGTTAACAGTATCACAACAACCTTTTAACAAGAAGCCACACACGTGCTAATATGTTTTCCAAAGAAGAGCATGGAGTCAAAATGACAAAAGTCATAGCCTTAAAGGGTCTTGGACACAATAGCACAAGACAATTTATAGGGATATAAATAACTATAACAAGCCGCAGAGCAGAGGATTCAGGAATCAGTGGAATTCACCTCCTCTCGCTTGTGGCTGGAATTCATATAAGCCTAGAAGGGTGGGTAGGAGTCACCCAGGCAGAAAGAAAAGGAACAGATTCTAAAATAAGTCATGAAACTATAATTTCTTGGACTTAAGAAGGAACATGAGTCAACCAGAACACCAAAAGAGGACTTAAGAATAATTCCACTGCTTTTTTTTTTCTTCACATTTTAAGCCCCCTTCCTCACCCAAATGAATACACATACACACATAAGAAACATGTAGAAGAAATGTTCCTTTAGTCCTAACATTAGGTAGCTAAACAGACATCAGCTGTCTTGGAGTACATTAACCTCTTGTTTCCCTGGTAACAGGGAAAAAGAAAGCATCATATTTTCCCTCAAGATTGAAAATATCCTGTGAAAAGGTGGGCTTTGATGAGGTCTAGTGAAGAAAATCTAATTCCTATTAGTCAGAAACAAATGGATCTGGGTGGAGACATGTCATTCTGATCTGTCTCAAAGACTAGAAGTTTACATACCATAGTCCCTTTCCTTAGAGTGCATATAACACCTGTCAATCACCTGGCCAGGAGACCATGCCTCAAATAAAACAAAGAAAGAAAGAAAGGAAGGAAGGAAAGAACGAAGGAAGGAAAAAGAAAGAAAAGAAAAAAGAAAGAAGGAGGAGGAGGAGGAGGAGGAGGAGGAGGAGGAGGAGGAGGAGAAAGGATTCAAACGATTCACTGGAAGACAAGCCAATGGAATGGGAGGAATAATTATCCCTTAAGGAGAAAATAATCTCTATCTCCCCAAGAAGACCTCCCTCAAGGAAGTCCCACCCAGCACTTTATTGCTAAGTGTGCAAATGAAAACTTTTCCCTCGTCTTTCTCTGTTTTTCAGAGACTGGCCCAAATCCTAAACACGCTTCCCTTAACATTATGATCTTTCTCAACCCTTGCTCTCAAGTCCCTGCAGCTTCTACAGCTGCCCTCACCTACCAAGCTCCTCTGCCAGACCCAGCCCAGAGGCAGGACATAACTCCTTCCTTTTCCCTTCATCCTCCTCTCATCCTCTCAGCTGTTGCCATGGCTTCAATAAAGCTTGCATGCTGGGCTCCTCTCAAACTCTAATAAAAGACGGTCCTCAGTGTTTTTTTCTGACCCTGTTTTTAAATTCCTTTTATCAGCTCCCCAAAAGGGAACTCCGATTGCCTAGAATGGAATAACAGTCTGTAAGAGCCTAAATAATAACTGAGGAAAGAGCCTGTGTTTCAGCAGAAGGTGGGGAAAACGGTGGACAGAGCTGAGTCATCCAATTCAAAGAGATGGATCAGAAAGTAGGTTGTGAGGTAAGGTTGGGCAATGAGGTATTCCCTTGTTCCAGGCTCTCTGTATTCTAGGGCAGGTGTCACTGTATTGTCAAGAGAAAGGGAAAGAAGAAGAGAAGCACCAGACAAATTCCCTGGAAAGCTAAAGCTCCCATTCCTACACAGCCCACAGGTTCCTTCTTGACTTTTGAAGTCCTGGACACTCACTCCTGTTTGCTCTCCTGCACAGAGGCAAACATTCTATATTCATAGGCCAGCTTGCTTAAGACCATTAAAGTTGAGATGTGTGCATTAAGGTCAGTGTCCATGAAAAACAGTGGCTGGCAGTACAAACACATGATAAAACCTCAGAAAAGCAGGAGCTGGTGTCACACCATCCAGTAATGATTCCTACCAAAGTTGGACCTAGAGATCTACTTTCTAAATTTTATAGTAATGTCCCTTTTTTTTAAAAAAAGAAGCCCAATGAATAAAATGTATTTTAGACTCCCTTCCCCCATGTTAATGAGTGTATATAGTGTATTTGTGTGTGTGTGTGTGTGTGTGTGTGTGTGTGTGTGTGTGTGTGCGTGCATGTTATTGTTTTCATTTGGACTTTTAATCTGGAATAAATCACAATCCAGAAAGGGAGGACATCAGCTTTTGATCCAGATCACAAGGAATAGTGGCCATGAAAAGTTTAGGTCCATGCATGGTGGTACACAGCTTTAATCCCAGGAGACAGAAGCAAGCAGATGTCTGAGTTCAAGACCAGGCTAGGACAGAGAAAGTCCCAAGTAGAGAAAAGCTTAGATCCAGGTGTGGTGGTACATGACTTTAAATCCAGAATTAAGGACACAGAGCCATGAGGATCTCTGAGTTCAAGGTCAAGCTATAGAGTAAGTTCCAGGACAGCCAAGCTTAGGCAGTGAAGAAGTTGGAAAATGGAAAACTGGTGATAATGTAATAGAACAAGGGGGCCAGGTTTCAGCCCCAGCAAGCAGAATAACTCAGCAGCTTCAGCCATGTGGCTCCGGTGTCAGAGCAAGAATAGAAGGGACTACTGGGACAAGTGATGCTGGTCAGCTGGAGCTAAGACATTAGCAATGATTAGAAAGAGACCAGCATCACTAAGGTGAAATATTCCAGGAAGTGTTCTCTAAGAGCACAAAGAAGTGTGTTCCAGAGATAGCCAGAGATACCTCATGCTGCAGCTGGACTTGGTAATGTGTAAGAACCACCCAAGTGGTACTGGTTTTAAAGGCTTGAAGGGGTCAGGGAGAGCAGCTCAAGTTTAGCACTGTGAGAAGCCAGGGAAAGCCACTGGTGACAGCACAGGACTGAAAGGGGTTAAGCAAAGAAATTGAGGATTGGCACCATGAAAGGAACTTATGAGAGGCTATTGGTGAATTGTAGTTACAGTGGAAGACTCCAGCAACTTGGAGATGCTAGTTTCGTGGAATGATCAACAAGAACAGCAGCAGCAGTGGAGTGGAATCAGCCATAGCTTAAAGTACTACAGAAGGCAGGGCTAGAGAAGTGACCCAAGCCCTTTAGAGGAGCCCAAAAGATCATGTGTGGATCCCAGACATTGGAACAAGAAACTATAAAGCTGAAGTTACCTTGGATACCCCAAGATGTTTGAGATGCCAGAGCCATGGGATATCTGATGAGGAAAGCTGCTAACAGGGAGTGGAACAAGCCCAAGAGAAAGAAGTTGTTACAGTCAACAAAGATGAAGGGAGTTGTAGCTCTGAAGAGTGCTTTGACATTGTCATGGAGATGCAGAGTTTGGAGTTTGCCCAGCTGGTTTTCTGTTTTGCTTTGGTCAAAAATTTCATCACTATGGCATTTTAGAATGGTAATGTATATCCTGTGATGTTGGAAGTATGTGATCTGCATTTTGGTTGATCTTTTTAAGGGTTTACAGTTAAGACACTGTATGAACCTCAGAGGAGGTCTTGAACTTTGGACTCAACTTGTTGAGACTGTTATAGACTATGGGACTTTTGAAGTTGAACTAAATGTTTTAGCACTGTGCTATGGCTGAGTACAGCCCCCATAGACTCATGTGTTTGAACAAGCCTATGGGGGCCAGGGAGTGGAATGTGGTGGTTTGAATATGCTTGGCCCCTAAGAAGTGGGACTATTAGGAGGTGTGGCCTTGTTAGAAGTGTGTCACTGTGGGGATGGGCTTTGAGGTCTCACATATATGACTAAGTCTGGTCAGTCTTCTCTTGCCTGCCTTAGGAGCAAGACATAGAACTCTCAGTTCCTCCAACATCATGCCTGCCTAAATGCTGCCATGTTTCCTGCCATGATGATCATGAATTGAACCTCTGAACCTGTGAGCCAGCCTCAATTAAATGTTGTCCTTCTAAGAGTTGCTTTGGCCATAGTCTTTCTTCACAGCAATGGAAACCCTAACTAAGACAGCCCATTATCATGCACGGATGTCTGCTTAACTGGAGTTCTCAGGCTGTGTATGCTAAAATGGCACCATCTTAGCCTCAGGGGTAAGAAGGGGGAAAAGATAAAATATATTTAGGCTGGAAAAGATGAAATTTAGGGTAGGCCAGATGAAACCTCTTGCTTTTGTAAATAGTTAGATACAGTGTTTAAGGCTGGCGACTGAGAAACACTGTTGCAATAAACATCTGTGTAATTGATTATGTCCTAGGCCCAACCCAGCTTATACAGGCCAGACTAGCAAAGGAAAATGAGCCTTGTGAAAGATTTCCTGTATGATATGCATTAGCCTCTAAACCCCCACATTAGATTCAGGTTATCAGATTTCAAGTGGGAAGGGAGACTTTTTAATAAACTCCATAACTCCACTGGGGTAATCTTGGCTCTATTACTTGACTTGTTTCTTCATTATTTGGGGCAATTTGTCACATAAAGGACCAAAAAGATCCATTCCAGTCATAACTCTGGTTATCAGCTGAAGAGTGCTGGCGAGCTGGGGAAGAGTCATGAGTAAGATTTTTAAGTCAGCTGAAGCGGCAAGATGGAATCTTTCAAGAATGCTGTCATTGGCTGGCAAGAGTGCAGGGAGAATGCATCCAAGTGGAAAGAAGCTGTGTTAGTGTGCAAGTGATGCTGGACCACTACACGTGGAGTGAACTGAAACAGGACCAGTGAGCTAATGAAGCCAGGGAGGGAAGCACCATGGCCACCTAAAGCGTCACTCTGGGGCTGGGCTTCATTTGGATTTTGCTAGTTTGCAGAAATCTTTATATTTATTGTCAAAGTCAAGGTCATTCTGTGTTTGCACTTGACCACCCTACAGTGTCAGGATGCTCCACTGAGATCACGGTTCTAGTACACAAAACAAAAACAAAACAAACAAGCATAAAAATATTGTTGACTGTGGGTAAGATTTCTCTTGTTTTCAAAGTCACAAATTTCGTGATAACAGGATGAAAATTCACAGCTCTACTTCTGAATCTAAACCAACAGACTATATATATAATTTCTTTTCAGTCTTAAGTTCATGTACGGGCGTGTGCTCATGAATGCAGGTACCCACAGAGTCCAAAAGAGGGCATTGCACACCCTGGAGTTTAAAGGAGCTTGCGGATCATCTGATGCGGTACTGAGGTTGGCACTCTCTGTAAGAACAGGGAGGGTTCTTAACCACTGAGATTTCTCTCCAGCCCCCAACTGGACATTTCTGCAAGTGCATTTTATGACTTGTACTTCAAGGAATCAGTCCCACCTAGGTGTATTTGTGTTAACGAATCCTATTCCCTGTAAATCGATGGGGGGAGTGGGGGGGTATAGATAGACTCAACAAGTGATTCTTGGTAATAAATAAATATGTATACATGAATGCATACATGCATGTGATAACAATTGAAGAAAGGAAGCCAGGAATTTGAAGGAGAGTGAGGAGGGGGTATGGGAGGGAGTGGAGGGGGGAAGAGAAGGAGGAAATGATGTAATTAAATTAGAGTCATAAGATTAAACAATAAATCTCATGTTGGAATAAAGCATCAGATCACATTACAGGTTGAAAAGGGAGGTGCTGTGAACGCATGGACCCATGGTTATAAAATGAAGTGAATATTTTAAAATGTTGATAAAGTAAAACATAAGGAGTATGGGGGAAAAAAAATCAGACACTAATGATTTTTCTCTGCCCGCTGTCTGCTTGTTGTTAAGACTGAGCAAGCATTGCTGATGGGCAAATTCCCAGCGAGGAACTCCTAAATGAGGAAAGAAAATGGCCTCTAACACAGTGGACACAGAACCTAAATATTGAAAGCACAGATTGTTTTAGGTCACCTGCCAAGGAACAGGAGTACACCTGCTGATTGACTAGGCATTTGTGGTCCAGTGGTACTTCACTGTTATCTTGAGAAGACAATGCACGGTGAAATGAATAGCTGTTTCAAGAAGCATCTAAACATGGGCTTCATCATTTCACCAGGATGAGGAAAGTAAACCCCAATGGTGAATCAAAAGCCACCGTGGTGGTGCAGCCTGTGGCCCCAACACTTGGAAGGATTCCTTCAAATCTGAGGTAAGCCTGGTCTTCTCTAAGTTCAAGGCTAGCCAAGGATACAAGGAAAACCCTATCTCAAAAACAAAGCAAAACAAAAATGTATGTTTAAAAGAATAAATAATAACTAATATGCAATTTAATATGTAGCTTAATTTAAAGCCAAGAGATAAGTAACTTAGTTTTTTTCTTCAGTTCTGTGGGCAAAGCAATGCTCACCCTTCTGAGAAGAGATGAAACTTCATAGGAGAAAGACATTTGGGGGAAACTTCATTGAAACAGAGAATCTAAGTCTCACTGAACTATCAGTTTGTGGATTCTTTCATTAAAATAAAAACAACAGAGGGAAAGAACATTTGTTTCTGGCTAGCACACAGAGACTTCAGGTAATCGTTGCATTATGGTTTAAAATCGCCAGCTGTGGACTGGAGAGACGACTTGTCTAAGCTAAGAAAGCTTGCTGTCCAAGCTCATGGATTGAAGTTTGGATTCCAGAACCACAGCAAGCCAGGAGTCCAGAGGATGCCTGTCACGCCAGCACCAAGATAGGTGAAGATGGGAGGTGCTTGAGAACTGCAGGTTTCCAGGCTAGCTAGAAAACACAAGCTCCAAGCTCAGCGAGGGACCCTGCCACAGTGAACAAGTGGAGCTAGGCAGAGAGCACCTGACACCCTCTGGCTGCTGCATGTGTTCTCTGTAGAGCTACTAATACACACACAGAGAGAGAGAGAGAGAGAGAGAGAGAGAGAGAGAGAGAGAGAGCTCTATGACTGCACACAGAGAGAGAGAGAAAGAGAGAGAGAAAGAGACCTATGACTGCACACACACACACAGACACATACACATGGACACACACATACACACACATGGACACATACTTACACATGAATACAAAATAAAATAAGAAGCAGAAAAGGGGGAAGGAAAAGCTAATGATTGATTTGCTTGGCACCAATTTCAGATTTCACAGACTGAAGTTTCCAGGGACACAATGTCATCTAGTGTCCCCTGCCAGTGTCACCGTGTGCTTGGCGTTAGTGGGTGTACTGGGCTTGCCAGACTGTCTGTGGCCTGGCTGGGAGCACAGTTTCTGGCTATGACTTCCCGGCACAGCACGTCCAGCCCTTCTGGAAATCCCACAACATTTTAATAAATTTATTAAGACCAAAACAAACACACAAAAAACAAGCCTAGATCTGCAGGAGTCAGCTCCTGCTGGAAACCCTGCTGATGATACACAGGCACAAGCAGAGCCAGAGATCTGGAGAAGGAAGTGGAGCTGGGTGCTGGGAAATGAACGGAGTCACAGGACAGAAAGGAGCATGCGTCACTACAGCATCAGAAAAGGGAGAGAGGAAAATGAAAGGGATGGGACAAGATGCATCTCCCCCGAGTATCTGCTGTGATCTGCCGAAAGTGAGCTCTGCATATTAGAAAGTTCTAGAAATGACTCGGGAACAGACGGCCAAGTACAATGAAAAGTTGAAGTCATGAACTGGACAAGTTCTTGAGGTAAGAAAAAAGGGGTGGGGGTAGAGCATATGCTTGTCAGGGGAAAGAGAAAGGCCTCAGTGGAGATGGACGGAACCCTGGAGTTCCTCTCTCTACGTGGTGAATCCATTGCCTACACATTCTGTTGTGGGATAGACGACAAGGCCTTGTTAACATAACTGCAGAACCTGTGGGCACACAGTGTGGTCACACCTGCTTGTCTCTTCCTCTAGATTCCTACCTGTCTAACCCTAAAGGGCTTCAAGTCTTTGCTTCAGATCTATCTTGCCAATATGGCCAAACCTGATGGCCTAATCAATGCACCTTCCCATCCTGGCACTGGTGGTTATCCACATTCAACTCTGTTGTCTTTTATATTCAGTGTTTGGCACCTGCTAATAGTCTTAGTTTATTTATGTATTATGTTCATCATTGTCTTTCCTCCCAGAATATAGGCACCAAGAAGAATGTAACCATTGTCAGTGTTTTCCACACTTCTAAAGCAGAAAAGTAGGGATCTTTGTTCTGGGGGGTGCTGGGAGAAACATCTTTAAAGGTCCGCCTTTGCAGCCACCCAAGGCAGGGGACAGTAGATGGGAGAAACAACAGGTAAATTACAAGGATGAGATTCAAAGTCTAGGGAGCCAGGTGTCTGTAGTGGCTTTGAAAAGGTCTGTTTTCCTATACAAACAAAGGCCTTTTGTTTGTTCAGGGCTGTACTCACACTCAAGAAAGCTCCAAAAACACGCTAAGCTCCCTGCTGGGGCTGCCCATGAGGCTGGAGAGACAGCTCTGTGGTTAAGAGCTCATGCTGCTGCTCTTGCAAAGGATCCAAGTTCAAATCTCAGCACCCACATCAGATGGCTCAGAACTGCCTATAACTCCAGCTACAGGAGATGTGACTCCCATCTGTGGGCACCTGCTCTTGCATGCTTACACTCAAATGCAATTACATGAATAGCCATATATTTTAAAAGTAAAAATAAGCTTTAAAACTATAAAATAAGGACCTTTTTTAGATCTATCCATTTATCATCCAATTAAATACTTAACTTATCATCTATCTAACCATTTCCTAGTGGTTCTGTTTTTCTGAAAAATACTTGATAATACAGCACACTCTAATTTTCCTCCTCTGACATGTTGCTTTGTATAGATTTATGAATATCTTCCTCAATATTATGGCCTCCTGACCTCCCCCACATCTAAATTTCTGAACCATTACTACATCTTAGCCATAGCTGGTTCTGGAACTATTTTATTTATTCAGAGATCCCTGAGATCCTTGAGTATATGCATTTTTTTAAGTTTTACATTTTCATGAGTTGTTTTCCACCCAACAGTAATGACCTAAAATGGAAAACATCAGTACAGTGCAGCTATTACCATGAAACCCAGTTTGAAGGAATGATTTCCTGTTAAGAGAGAACAACAAGTTTTGAAAATAAGTCAGCATAAAGAAGGAGAAAAGGGTTCTGTCTCCTTACACTGAAGCTGTGTCTAAGAGCTCCGAAAACAAACCCTGCAGTCACTCAAGATTAAGGTCACACTCCAGTTGTGACCTCTGGGTCTCTTGGGCTCTTCATATCATGCCTACCACTCTCATTCTGGCCTTGTGTTCTCCAAAGGCCAGGAATCTAGAGAACTGAATGTCAGGAAAGGTTTCAGTAAATGCTGACAGAGTGTGTGAGCCAGGGTGCTTGCTGTTTGTTTATTTGTCTGTAGATGCATACTCACCTGCAGACACATGCTCACTGTAGACACATGTTCACTGTAGACACATGTTCACCTGCAGACACATGCTCACCTACAGACACATGCTTGCCCACCTGTAGAGACATGCTCACCTGTAGACACATGCTCACCTGCAGACACATGCTTGCCCACCTGTAGACTCATGTTCACTGTAGACACATGTTCACCTGTAGACACATGCCTGACCACCTGTAGACACATGTTCACTGTAGACACATGCTCACCTGTAGACACATGCTCACCTATAGACACATGCTCACCTACAGACACATGCTCACTGTAGACACATACTCATTGTAGACACGTGCTCACCTGCAGACACATGCTTGCCCACCTGTAGACACATGTTCACTGTAGACACATGCTCACCTGCAGACACATGCTCACTGTAGACACATGCCTGACCACCTGTAGACACATGCTCACCTGTAGACACATGCTCACCTATAGACACATGCTCACCATAGACACATGCTCACCTGCAGACACATGCTTGCCCACCTGTAGACACATGTTCACTGTAGACACATGCTCACCTGCAGACACATGCTCACTGTAGACACATGCCTGACCACCTGTAGACACATGCTCACTGTAGACACATGCTCACCTGCAGACACATGCTTGCCCACATATAGACACATGCCCACCTGCAGACACAAGCTCACTTTTGGACACATGCTCACCTGTGGAGGCATCCTCACCTGCAGACACACACACCTTTGCACATCTCTATCAGCTGTGCAGACCTGAAGCTCTGTGTAGGTGCCTTTCCTGATACTCACCAGTGTGTTTCTGGAATCCCAGCTGTGAACATTGCTAGTTCTAATGATTCTAATGCTCACATCTCCACATGATAAAAGCATAGCACTTCTGGGTTCACCTTCCAGGCTGGTATGACCAGGGCATTGCTTAAGTACCTATACTAGTCATTTGTTTGGCTTTGGGAAAAACTCCAAACAAAATATTTTCAAAATGATATTTTTAGCTATTATGGAGGGACAACTTTAACCGGCATCATATCTTATATAATAATATACTTTCGAACAAAAATTCAAATTGTTTTTAATTTTTCATATCACAGCCCATGATTTTATGTTAAGCACTAGGATTACAACCGTGTGGCACAATTCCAAGACTTTTTTTTTTTTTTTTAATGTGGGTGCTGGAGATTGAACAAGTGTAGGTCCTCATGATTGTGTAACCAACATCTCATCATCTGAGCCATGTCCCCAGTCCTGATCCCTGATTTTAAAACATGGTAGACATTTGAGATCAAACCCATAGATACTAAATGTATCCTTGATTATGTAAATTAATTTAGTACCTGCAGTGCCAAACACAGAAGATATGCTTTCTAAAATAGTCCTGTGGAGATCAGGATAAGACAGGATATATCCAAGTGTCCAGAATGCAATTTGCAAAAGAGGAACATACAACATGAAACCATCTCACAAGGCAAACACAGGCAGAGTTAGTGTTAGCTATAGACAGCTGAAAGAAGCAAGGACAGTGTTCTGGTCAACCTCAGAAGCACACTAGTATGAGCTGGAGAGATGGCTTAACACTCAAGAGCACTGGCTGCCCTGAAGGACACAGGTTCCATTCTCATCACCACTCAGGGCCATCTGTGATTTCAGTTCTGGAGGATCTGACGCCCTCTTCTGGCCTCTGTGGACAATGCACACATGTGGAGCTGAGACACATGCCAGCAAAACACCCATACAAATAAAATAAAAATAAAGGAGGAAAACATTTTTTATAAAGAATGCTATAAACATCACCACTCAAAACAACTTTATAAACAAGAGTATCCTACACCTCTTAGAGGTCAAATCTATAATTGACTCTGTTGTTGTAGTTTAGCTATGGTATTTATAGAGAGTATCTTTGCTGAACTAGGGAAGGTTTGGGATGGTGTTTACTAACAAGCAACATAAAATGTCATGTAAGCATACATTACAATTCAGAACAAATCATAATACTTACGAATGTTAACATAATGTGAAAATATTGTCATGATTTAATTTCCTTAAATGAAGCAGCAGAGAGTGGTAGCATATGGCTATAATCTCAGCACTAGGAAAGTAGAGGCAGGGGGATTGCTGCAAGTTCAAAGACAACTTGGTTTGCATGTGACTGTCATAGCAGCCAGGCAAACACAGCAAGACTATGTGGAGAGCAAGAGAGAGAATGCGTGAGAATGAACCAGGAAATTTTCTTCTTGCATGTGAAGCGTATTAATTTTAGATAATCTCAGGAAGCCAAACTTAAACCTCATTAAGTAAATTATGAGGATCTAGAGAGGTAGCTCAGTGGTAAGTCACTTGTATGGTGTGGACAAACAAGGCCATGGGTTCAATACCCAGCATTACCCTCAAATTAAAATAAGACAAAGTATGAGCGTTCACTACAAGAAAAATAAAGCCACATTGTCACCTAAGCACATCTGTAAATTCTTTCTTTTTGGACGATTAGGATTAGTTGGTATATAATGTAATTTTCAATGCCCAGTGGTAACTCAAGATAATATATAAGTGATTTCCTACTTGCTATTCGTAGGAGCTTGAAACCTCAGCCTAGGCTTTTAAAACCAAGCTGAATGCAACTGCCTCCAATACAGATTGGACAGCAAAGATCTCTATTGGAACCATAATAAATTATAAATGTCTCGTATTGAGTATGCTACATCCATCTTTTCGATCGGCTAAGGATCCTGCTTCTACCCTGGATCACTCGGCCAGCAGCTTCCGTTGCTTCTGTGAATTAGCTTTTTTGCCTGCACTCATTTCAGTCCCCCAAATAAATGCTCTGTAACGGTCTTCACGCTTATGATTTTATTCAAGGGCTAATGTGTTTTTGGAGAAGTACTTTTCTTCATTCCTAATATTTATCAAAGTAAATTTGTTCGAATAAAAAAGAGTCTTTCATATCTTCCCTATATAAGATGTGTAAGATAAAGCTATTCATCTTAAAAATGCACTTCCTGCTGAGGCAGAAGTTTTTGCTTCTAAGGCTAGACAACACAGGGATGCATAAAATCCTGAGAAGCTTGGACTTTCCTTCTGCTTCTTTTCTTATAAGCATCTACTGTGTTAGAGAGACCATGAACTTGAGAGGTAATGAAAGTGGGAACAGGAAAAATCAGGGGACACGGGTACTGCAAATACAGTGCTCGTGTATAAAATTCTGAAAAATAAAAGAATTTAAAGAAAATAAATAACCGTAAGTGGCAAAAAAAAAAAAAAAAAATCAATTCTGAGGTGACCGAGGTAACACACTTTGTATAACTTAAGTCTTTTTTGTCTCTGTTGCTTTGGTGAAATGAGATATCCCTTGAAATGATCGACTCCTCCCCCGTGTGGTCAAAAGAGGAAGTGCAGCATTGAAGGGTGCATTAAGCTGGAAGCACAGGGGTGGACAGCCTGGACACAGAGAGAGGAATGAGAAGACCACGGACCCTGCCATGCAGACATTCTAGGGCAGCATCTGGATTAGGAAGGGCTCAGCCTGAAGATTATCCAGATCGTCTTCACACAGTGCCCAGGCCATTCGCCCCTGGGTCCTCCCTCAGGTTCTTCCTCCTGTGAGCTACCAGTGGAAGGGCTAAGCTATCAGATTCAGTCAATAATCACTCCACAGTCAGTTCATCGTATTTTAAGTCAGAGTCCTCACTGGGAAAAGACTTCTTGTGATGCTCCCTGATCTTCAGCAGCACAAGAGGGGCTCAGAGTCCCATGTGCCTGACTGGTTTTGAGAACCACAAAAACTGGGTACCATTTATTTTTTATAGCAAACACTAGAATTCAGGTCAGTAGCAAATGGCTGCACAATGGTGTCCAGTGCCTTTTCCCTTCACAGATTTCTCATTTTTAAAGTCTGCTGTTTTCTACCTTTAAGACGGAACTTTTGACGATGGGTGAGCCAGCTAAGAGGTTAACGGTACTTGTTACTCTCGCAGAGGACCTTGGTTCAGTTCCCGGTACCCATGTAGCAGCTCATAATACCCAGAAGTCCAGTAACCTGATAATGGCTGACCACAACAGGCACTAGATACGTATATAGTACATACATGTGCACATAAAACACTCATGCATAAAGTAAAATAAATAAACCAAAACAAGACAGTGTACTTTTCATATAATGGTACAGGATGGTAATCCCAGCACCTGGGATGTGGAAGCCAGAGGTAAGGAGTTCAAGACCATCCTTCCTGACATAGCCAGTGTGAGGCCAGCCTGGGCTAGGTGACTACATGAGACTGTGCATCCTCCTGCAATAGTTAAGGGAGAAGAAGTACTTCTTTTTTTCAGAAGTTCCCAAGAGGGGTTCCCCAGAGTTGCTGCAATATCAAATCACTGCATGGAGTGGTCAGACAAAGCTTCCGTTCCATCTAGCTCCAAAAGTCCATTTAGTATGTTGTCCTCAGATAGAGGACTTATCTGATATTAAACTGAGAAGCCTTTGATTTCAACAAGGATGTGGACACCAATGTTGTTAAGCACTTTTTATTCTTTCCAGTAAAATCCTCCTAACCATTCTCAGAGGCAGTGCAGATGAGGACACCGATGCAGGCTGGGAGAGGTTAAAGGACGATGTGGCCCACTGTCACCCAGCGATGGGAACTGGCTTCGGATCTGATGCAAAGGCCTTTCCAAGGTCTCTGCTCATGCTTCTAACGGCCTCTGGGAGGTGCCAACAAGGAAGGTCCAGCAAGATGAAACTTTCAGTCATCGTCAGACACATCCTTACAGACCTCTGTGTCCGATCAATAGCGCTTTGTGTGGGTTTCTTCAGGGGGACCTTTCTGGTGAGATCCTGAGAACTAACCCTCTGACTGTGGCTGTCGTGTGGATGTTTCAGAAGTTGCTCTTTAATTTTGATGGAGCTCAGTCAGTTAGTTGAGAAGAGTCAAAGAATGTCAGAGCATATAGAATAGGAAGAAGCATGGGCTCTTCACGTGACTGGCAGTGATGAAATATATATTCTCATGGGTGGCACATGTTTGAGTAGCAGTGTTGGAATATCTGTCTCTGTGCTCTGGTCTTTACAGTGGGTTAAAAAAAGTAGACTTACTGTGACCTAGAAATCTCCTTCAGAAACAGGAAGAAGAAATGTATAATACTTACACATTGGTTTTATTTCTAGTTGTTAAAGAAAGGGGGGATGATCACATTAACCAGAGATAGGTGGAGTGTTTCTATTCCCTCACACACAAATGCACAGACAGCCGTTCTTACATTACAGCCAACATAAGGAAGCAGAACTGACAAAACAGAGAACTGCAGACGGATCTCCTAGCTTTAACCTAGTTCATAGTAACTCTGAAAGAACATACACACACACACACACACACACACACACAAAGAGAGAGAGACAGAGACAGAGAGAAACAGAGAGAGACAGAGACAGAGTCAGAGAGACAGAGACTGAGAGAGAGATACAGATGGGAAATTTAGGGAAGAGGAAGGAACTAAGTAGACATGAGGTCAAGAGGAGGTAATGAGGATGACCATAAGCCATGTTCAATGTTACACATGGATAAAGATGTCCTAAGGAACCCCACTATTTTGCTCGCTTAGTAAAAGAAAAATAACAATCATAAATGGCTGCCCAATACTTTGTGTCCTGTCTATAATTGTAGCCCTAGAGATTGCAAATTTGAGGGCAGCCTGGGGCTACATAGCAAGACTTTGTGCATCAAAACAAACAAAGACTAAATTAATTAGTCAATTAAAACACGTACATAAAAATAAGCGGTTTTATAGGTCCCTGTTATCTTTAGATATGCAATGAATTCGAATGTCACAAGCCCCATTCATAGAGAACCTTGTAGAACTTAGGGGCCAACAAATGCAAACAGTATTGGTACTCAGGAGGAGAGGGAGAGCTCACATTCAATGGACACTGACTAGTGCATCTTTAGCATCTTTAGAGCATCTTGTTGGATGAACACAGAGACTGTGTAGGCAAATGAGCAACCCATGCCTAGGATCCCGTCAGAAGTTTTACATTCATGTTCACATTCTCTCTCTCCCTTCCCCCTTCTCTCTACTTTTCCTGGAAAGGAAATGGAGATACAGAGATTTTCCATAGCTACTGCTATGGCTGGAGATAAGCAATTCCATAGGAATATACCAATTCCAAGTTGGTATATTCTCACCTTGGTTCAAAGCTGGGGCTAGGCTTTGTCCAACTGCACAGAACACAGCATACAGCCTAACAGAGTCAGGGCTCCTTAAACAGTACACAGAGGACCACAAAGACCAAGTTTTCCTAGGGCAAGTTGCATGCCAGGGGGAAGAATTCTCTCTGGGTGTACAGTTTTCCCCCTTAGTATTTGGGGCTGGGGTTTTGATGTGTATATGTGAGTGCTGTGTGTGTGTGTGTGTGTGTGTATGCACATGTGTGCCTATGCATAAGCATGTGCAGACATGTGTGCACATATATGTATGCTCTTATCTATAGAAGCCAGGGGTCGATGTCAGATGCCTTCCTCACTGAGACAGGGTTTCTCACTGAACCCACAGTTCACTGAGTAGGCTTGGCAAGCTGGCCAGCTTATCCCAGTGATCCCAGGTCTCAACCTCTCAAGCAATGGGATTGTATGCAGCCTACTACACCCACCAGGATCCATGAACTCTGGTCCTGTGGCTGGTGAGGCAAGCATTTCACCCACTGAACCACATAGTCATGCTCTATCAAGCATTCGCAAAACAAAAAAAAAACACCCTTATATCCCAGTCCACTGTCATCTTTTTGTTCCTCAATGTGAGTGAAGAATTGAAGACCAAAAGAAAAAGAAAATGATGCAAAACAAAAGCTAAGCAGATGAAAGAGAGCCTCAATGTCTCCCATGTACTTACAGGAGCAGCATTGGCCAGAGCAGCCCAAAGCATGACCAGTCCGTAATTTGGACTGTGTTGACATGTCTCCATCTCCACTGTTTCCAACACAGCCTGCAAGAGGGTCTGGGAGGGAAATGACCACAGCTATGTGACGAAGACCAATGTCCACAAACAAGAAATTATTCTATTATTTTTCCTTTGCAGTTGGTCTATACACTTGTGAGTGTGGGTCTGTGTGCAAGCACATGTGCACAGAGAGGTCAGAGGTCGACACTGATTGTCTTTCCTCCATCATGTTCCACGACTGTCTTGGAGACAGAGTCTCTCACTGAACCTGAAGCTTCTTAGTCCTGCTACTCTGGTTGGCCAATGAGCTTTAGGAATCCACCAACCTCTACCCAGTGCTCCCTATACTTGAATGTATCTAAATGCGTAGATTTGTGTGTGTGTATGTGTGCGTTCTGGGGATCCTAAACTCAGATCTTCAAGCTTGCTCATTAAGCACTTTGCCTAGACTGAGCCATGACCCTGAAATCATTCAGTTGTCTTTATTCAAGAGATACTGTGTCTGCATTCTAGGGCACATATACACGGGTAGTGTCATGGCACTGGGAAACAAGATCTCCAGCAGAGCTTAGCTGTATTTCTGCCTTTTGGCTTCACTATTGAGGAAATGAATGGTCTTGTATAAATCACTTCAATATTCCACTGACTGGATTTCCTCATTCACAAGATAGCCATGATATGGTTCTTACATCATAAAAATTTGACAATTAAATTAATTAGTACAGTTGCCAAGAAAATCAACTTTCTCTGTAGCTGACAGTGACCTTGAGCTCCTGATTGATCCCCCTGCCTCTTGCTCCTTAGTGCTGAGATTACAGGAGTGAAGCATCATACCAGGTTCACTCAGCGTGAACCTGGGGCTTTCAGCATGCTAGGCCAGCACTGTCCTAACTGAGCTACACCCTTAGCCCCAACATTGTTCCCCCAACCCTGGGATTGTTTGATTAGTTGTGAAGTTTGTATTTTCAAAAATATCATGTTTAGTTTTAGAGACAAGGTCTCACTAGGTAGCCAAGGCTGGCCTTGAACCCACAGAGATCTTCCTGCTTCTGCCTTCCAAAAGTGAAGAGGAGAACTAGGAATATTCCAGAAGCAGAGGGCACGCCTAGCATCTGTGAGGACCTACGTTCACCCTCCGGGAAAAACAAACAAACAGGTAAGTTTTGACTTAAATGGAAGCAACTCAGAGCAGAGCCTTGCCCACCTACTCTGGCTGTTCCCGGGCGGCTGCAGAAATCCTATGACCTGACTTTATTCAGAGACTTCTCTTAATTTGCTTTTGCCCACAGTTGCTTCTCCACCAGAGGGCAGAAGCTTGGTGATAGGAAACAATATGGGGCTCTGAGCTGTCCCCTGCTTGCCTGGAAACAGGACCATTTGAAGGGACTCTGCGGGAGTTTAGCTCATTTGTATGTCAGCCACAGCTCTGAGAAGCAGCTACAATTGTTCACATTCAGTGTCGCAAGAGGAAACAAGCACAGTAAAGTCACTGTGAAAGAAATGCATGCACAGGCAGGATCAAAATGGAGTGGCTTCTGTCACTTGCTGTTAATGAGGCTCATAGGTTTTCCAGATTGATTAGCTCCGCCAGTGCATCTTCTTGGCATTCAAGTTGTTATAAGAGACAGGAAATGACTTTGTGAGCTGGGTAAATATGTCTGGCATTTAGTAACCGCCCCCTGATATTATATTAGCTGGTGTGCTGTTATCAAGTTCATAATGGTGGAAAAGCAGAACAGATCATTTGAGTTACGGATTTCACTTTCTGCTACTCTCTCTCACATCTAGCTATTTCAAGTGCCTATGCCTCGTCTATGTTAATTTCCAGCCCACTGACAAGGAAGCAATGCCCGTGAAAGACTCAAGTCTTCAGCAAGCACAGTTCTTCAATGGCTTCTGCCTCCAGTGTCCTGCCTTGGGTTCTTGCCCTGACTTCCCTCAGTGATAGATTATGACCTGGAAGCATAAGAGGAAATAAAACCTTTCCTCCCCTAAGTTCCTTTGGTCATGATGTTTATTACAGCAATAGAAAGGATACAAGGACAACAAAGACAAGGAGAAAGATATTTATGTTGGTTTCATTTTCTGTAGCTGGGATTTTTTTTAAAAAAAGAATGCATTTTAGGGAAAAAAAAAGATTTTAGCTCATAAATCCAGATTGCAGTCCATTACTTTGGGTAAGTCAAGGCAATGATAACTTTAAACAGCTAGTCACATCCATAGCCAAGAATAAAGCACAATGAATGCATAATTCATATGCACTCTCCACTATAATACAATCCAGGGTCCTCTGCCTAGGAAATGGTGCCACCACAGTGCGTTCGAGACAATCCTTGGAAGACACACCCACCATACAATCCCTCATTCATTAAATCACTCTTTCCAGGTGATTTGAGATTATGTCAGTTTGAAAATTAAAAGTGACCATCAAAACCACAAATCATTTACACATTTCTTTTTCCTGGGGCCATCTTCCTCTCTAGAGTTAAATAGCATTGTTAGTGATACTTGATATATAACTAAGATCAGAAGCTTTCTGTATCATTTTTAAACGCTGAAATATTTGAAGTGTCTTGTTGTTGTTTTGTTTTGGGGTGTTTGTTTGGTTTTTGGTAAGAGAGATTGGAACCAGAGCCTGGGCATGCTAGGAAATCACTCTATCGTTGAGTACACCCACAGCCTTCTCTCTTTATTTTGAGACTGTGATGATTTGTATATGCTTGGCCCAGAAAGTGGCACTATTAGGAGGTGTGGCCTTGTTGGAGTAGGTGTATCACTGTGGGTGTGGGCTTAAGACCCTCATCCTGGCTGCCTGGAAGTCAATATTCCACTAGCAGCCTTCAGCTAAAGATGTAGAACTCTCAGCTCTGCCTGCACCATGCCTGCCCAGATGTTATCATGTTTCCACCTTGATGATAATGGACTGAACTTCTGAACCTGTAAGCCAGCCCCAATTAAATGTTGTCCTTATAAGACTTGCATTGGTCATGGTGTCTGCTCACATCAGTAAAACCCTAACTAAGACAGAGACAGTCTCTCACTAGATTGTCCAGGCAAGCCTTGAACCTGCCATCCTCTTGCCCCAGTTATTTGAGTAGCTGTGATTATAGATCTTCAGGCCTAGTTTTTAAATGACTATGTATTCTCTGAATGCGTATTTACAACTGTGCAGGTGCAAATATAGGCACAGGTTTGCACACACAAGTGTGTGGATGTCAGAAGATAGTAGCATGTGTTGTCACTCAGCAGGAGCCATCTCCTGCCCTTTCTTTTAAAATATGAAGTCTTGCATTGGCCTGCAGATAAAAGATTAGGCTAGTCTGTATGACTAATGAGCTCCAGGGACTTGTCTATCTCCACCAGTGTGGGATTATAAGAACTGGACTCCATGCCCAATTTTATTACATAGGTTCTGCAGATAGTACTCTGACCCTCATTTTGGCAAGGGACATACCTAAACATAATCAAGATGGTTTGCAGCAAGCATATAGCCAACATCAAATTAAATAGAGAGAAATGCAAATAAATTCTACAAAACCCAGGGACAAGATAAGGCTGCCTGCCCTCTCAGTGTTTACTCATCATAATACTTGAAATTCTAGCTAGAACAATAAGACAACTAAAGGAGATCAAGGGGACACGAATTTGAAAGAAAGAAGTCCAAGTACTGCTATTTGCAAATGATATGATAGTATACATAAGTGACCCCAAACATTCTACCAGAGAACTCTTATAGCTGGGTACAAAATTAATTTAAAAAATATATATCAGTAGCCCTTCTATATATAAACTATGAATAGGCTTAGAAAGAAATCAGGGAAACAATATCCTTCATAATAACCACAAATAATATAAAATATTTTTGTGTAACTTCAACCAAGCAAATGAAAGATCTGTATGACAAGAATCTCAAGTCTCTGAAGATAGGAATTGGAGAAGTCCTCAGAAGATGGACAAATGAGTTATTAAATGGTGACTGAAAACAACCTCAGTTTAAGTTGTTTGTTTTCTGTTTGTTTCTGAGTTTCCTATTTCTCTAGCTCTGTTCTATAAAACCAACCTTTTCTGCTCGGCCTATGAGAATATTTTGTCTGTGCATGGAGTGGGAAGTTGTCTAACTCGAGAATTACACTGGAAAGCAACAAAAGCCATTAAATTATAACTGCGTCCTTTGACACAGCCAGCTGTGAGACTACATTTAAAAAGCCCCAAGATTCATTGTTGTTGCTGCTGTTGTTTGTAGCATCTGCTTTGTTATCCTATAGAATAGAGTGCCTTTCTGTTGTGAGGTAATACTATTAAAATAATGTATATACGCATGCCCAGTGTATCACTCGGGCATATCCAATCCCACATATTTCCTAGGAAAAATTGTTTTGTAATAATCACTTTTTCTTCTCATGTTCACCACACATACCATAGTGAAGGAAGAGGATGCTTACTCCAGAATGACCTGCAGATCCATGAGCTTTTATGTCTTCAATATTTTTATCAAACAGTGTCAGGAGCCATCTTTTGGATTTTGACCAGTTTCTGCATAAGAAAAAAAATCATGTAAGCAGTGATTTGCAAGGGTGTTTAGGGTGACAGGCCAGAACAGAGAAGGTCAGAAGGTCTCTGAGAGTAGAATAATTTCCCAAATTCCTTCTTGGCTTCCAGTTAGAATTTCCAAAGAGGCCCACTCCTGAATTATGAGACCACAGGTAAAACTGAGGGGCAAGACAATACATTTCACTGGCTTTGTAAGGAGCTACTGGGATTCCTAGTGGACTCCCGTTAAAGGAGAAAATGGTTAGCCAATTGCTTGGTTCATGTTCAGTATGCCTGTCCCAAGAGAGACAGGGTAAAGGTCCAGCACAGAGGTCAGATGCTGACTAAGCTGAGCCAAGTCCATGGGTGAATATCATTGCATTCCTTTCTGGTTTTTACCACCATCCACTGCAGGTGATCTGGGTTCTCTGCAAAATCAAATGCTGAAATTCTCTATTAGGGAACAGGGCATTAGCATGGTTATTTCATGATGGGGTGAACCCCTTACCAATGGGATTAGTGCCTTTACAAAACACTGGGAAACACTCGATTGCCTCTTCCACCCTGAAGGCACAGTCGAAAAAAAAATCCTCCCCAGAAACCACCCTGCTGGTACCCCCATCTTGGACATCACAGCCTCCATAACTATGGAAAATAGATTTTTATTGCTTATAAGTTACCCGTCCATGTCACCTTTGACTTGACTATCCAAATAGGATAGCACAAAGCGATTACCAAATACTTTTTAAAATGTAGTTATTTTTCACAGCATGATACAAATGTTTATGTGAGCCGAGGGTACCAAATGCATTTGATTACACATACTATGACCTTACAGAGGAGGGGGCTGATTCAGCATGGATTCAAACAGAATTAAGTCAATAATGGCACACACTGTACACAGGAAAGACCTCAGATACATTCCTCATGCCATCTTCTCTCTGTGTGTCTCTCTGTGTGTCTCTCTGCCTCTCTCTGTATATCTAACTCTCTCTCTCTCTCTCTCTCTCTCACTGTTTTTCAGGAAGGAAGGGAGAGAAGATAGGGAGGGAGGCAGGAAGAGGGAAAGAAAGAGTAGAGTGAGAGAAAGAAGAAGTCTATGTCTTCTTAGTCCTCCTTCACTTCACACATGCGCACTAAAATAAGCAGGCTACAGAGTCTGGTGAGCAGGTGCACTCCTGCAAAGTCAGCACCCTGTAAGCTGGGCCCATGAATTCCAGGGCCAGCTTAGGCTACTTAGTGGAACACTGCACCTTCTCCCATCACCATTACAAGGAAGAAGTCGCAGAAACAGCTTCTTCCCACCTCAGCTATATGACTGGGGCTATGAATTAGCGGATAAAGCACTTGCCACACAGTATTGAGGAGCATAGGAGTTTGATTCTCCAGAACCTACAAAAACCTGGATGTCATGGTAGCATCCGTGGATAATCCCTGCATTGCTGCAGAGAGGTGGGAGGTGGACACAACAGAATCCCTAGAAGCTTGGCCAGCTAACCTGAATTATGCTGAAATGCTTAGACTCTTTCTCAAACAAGCTGAGGCAAGCACCAAAACTCCACATCTCCCTCATCTGCCGACCTTCACACATGCACTACAGCCAGTGCAGGATATCCCCCCCCCCATATATCATGCACACACACACTTACCTTAAAGTAAAAATAAAGTAGAAAATAAATAAGAGAAATAAAGCTAGTAAAAGGCCTGATGTGCAAGCTTAAGGCCCTGGGTTCAAGTCACCAGCATGACATAAAAGCCAGCAGGGCAGCATGCATTTGTCACACCCATGCAGAGATGGGGAATGTTGGGGGCTCAATGACCAGCCAGTCTGGCCAAAATGGTGAATTCTAGGTTTGGCGAACAGCCCTGTCTCAAAAACTACAGTGATGATGACAAAGCAGGACAGCTGACATCCCTCTGGCCTCCACACACAGGCCCAAAGGCAGGCACACCTGCGCACACACATAGCAGAGAGGAAAAAAACCAAGATAAATAAGTTGATGAAAAGAACCAATCACAGAAGAACACCTACCTCAGAAACCATTCCGGCAGCTGAAAAGAACCAATCACAGAAGAGCACCTACCTCAGAAACCATTCCGGCAGCTGGGAGCCATACTCAAAGCCCTCGTCATAGGTTTTAAAATGCTGGTAGAATTCCTTGGTCTTCCTCTGTCTGTGAGAAACAGCCCTTTCATAAAGAGAGTGTTGAGTGTGGCTGGATAAAGTAGATACCTGCAAAGACAGGAACACTCGGGAAGTCAACCTAGCAGCCAATAGGAAAAGCTCTAGGATCGGTGTTCTCAACCTGTGGGTTGCGACCCCGTGGGGGTTCAAATATCCTATTTATAATATGATTCATAACCGTAGAAAAATTAGAGCTAGGAAGTAGCAACAATCTGGGGGTCGTCACAACATGAGGAACTGTTTTAAAAGGTCGCAGCATTAGAAAGGTTGAGAACACTGCTCTAGATACAGAGGAAGCATTCTCTTAAAATGATAATTGAGCAGGGGGTCATGTGACATGGGACACAGCTTTGGGGGAAAGGTATTCTCAGGTTTTCACATTTGCTGGTAGAAGTCATTGCTTCAGGGATGACTAAAACCTGACAGTGTTTATCTGAAGAGTTAAAAATCCTTTCTTAAAAACAAAACAAACAAACAAGAAAATAAGAAAAAAAACTGCTTTTAATTAAATGTATGTGCATGTTTCTCTGGATTTCAAAACTCACATGATGGCCACTATGAGACTTAAAAACAAAAACTCATTTAGATTCTAACTAATGGGCACTTTCTAGGTGAGCATATATAGAGATATGTGCATGTAGGTCGGATCCCCTGGGCACTAGAGCTATAGGCAATTGTGAGCTGTGTGATCTAGGTGCTAGGAACCAAACCTGGATCCTCAGGAAGAGCATGTGTGCTATTAACTCATGAGCCTTCTGCCCAGCCCTGAAGATTTAAAAATCCATTCTAAGGAAGTATCTTAGGCCTAGACAAATAAAAAACAAACAAACAAACAAACAAAACCATAAATAATAGGCTGGATGAATGAAATTCAGTAGGAATGTATTTAGAAAATAGTAACATTAATTAGAATTTAAAGTAGTTTTTTAAAAAAATCTCATAGTGACCTAGAGTACATTAATCCACCAGGTGAATTTTGAGATCCAACATGCTAGTTTCAAGTTTTTATCTGAAGATTAGAATAACCACGATTTACCTTACAAAGTCATTCAGGTCCATTGTTCCATGAGTGCCTAAACCTTCCGGTTGATCATGAAATTCTTCAGTCAGTTGCCCAGTAAAGTGATGTATGTTGAAAGTTCCCATCTTCCCTTTCATCTAGACATTCAGTTTTTCATGCAGTGCAAAGAAGACATTCTTTGGAATCCATGCTAAAGACAAAGGGAACTGTTCTCAAAAGAGGCAACAATCCCTTGTGGCATATATGCCTCCATTAGAGAGATTGGCAGCGGCCTCACCTCACGGTACATAAAATCATTAAATCTGTTTGCAAGTCCATCTATGAGTGAATGAGAGGGCTGATTTTTCTAGCCCCTTCTTCCTCCAGATCTACATTCAAGGTATATCTAAGGTGATCTGGGGGAGGGAGGAGGGATATTGGAACAGAAGGGATCAGGCAGGGGAGGATGAAGGGAGCGAGTGCTGGGAGAGAAAACTGGGATTGGGGAGCATTTCAGAGCAAGGTAGAAACCTAGTACAGTGGAAACTCCCAGGAATCTACAAGGGTGATCCTAGCTAAAACTCATCGTAATGGGGTACGGGGAGCCAGAACCAGCCACTTCCTGTAATCAGGCAAGACTTCTAGTGGAGTGATTGAGACACCATCAAAATCATCAACCTACAATTTGTCCTGCCTGCAAGATGGACCACTGTAAAGGTGGTGCAGAAATTGTGGTGCAGAACTCAAGTGGTGTGGTCCAGCTCAAGACCTATGCCACAAGAGGGAGCCAATCCCTGACACTGCCTGGAGGGCCAGGAACCAGAGGATAAATAGCCTAGAGACTTAGGCTAGAACAAACAGGACCAGAAAAAAAGTCAGGGCAGGCAAGATAGCTCAGTGCTTAAGAGCAAAGGCTGCTCTTCCAGAGGTCCTGAATTCAATTCCCAGCATGACCATTTATAAAGGGATCTAATGCCCTCTTTTGGCATGTAATAGTACATGTGGAGTACTCAAACATTAAAATAAAACATAAAATAAATAAATGTATAAAAAGGTCAATTAAATAATTCCTAATGATATATAGATTAGTGCCTAGCACAGAGAGGCTTCATCCAGCAACTAATGGGAACAGATGCAAAGACCCACAGTCAAACATTGGGCAGAGCTTGGGGAATCCTGCTGAAGACAGGGAGGCAGGATTGTAGGAGCCAGAGGTGTCAAGGATACCACAAGAAAACCCATAGAATCAACTAACCTGGGGCTCACAGGGGCTCACAGAGAGTGAATGGACAATCAGTGAGCTTGTCTCGGTCTGACACAGACTCTCTGCATATGTTATTCTTGTGGAACTCCTAACAGTGGGAATGAGACATATCTCT
>JADRCH010000153.1:5165726-5275726 GCA_019843965.1 Rhynchomys soricoides | reverse complement strand
AAATGGGCATAAGATACCTATTCTAGGCCCCACCCTCTCAGAGGCAAACGGTAGAGGGGGGATGGGAGAAGAGAGTCTGTATGGGAAGGACCCGGAATGGGGCAGCACTTTGGATGTAAATAAATAAATAAATAAATTTTTGAAAGGATATCTATCCCATCTTCCTTTCTTGATTATTAGGAAACAATAAACAATTAAAAATATATATATCACCATAGAGATCTTTCAATCTTATATTCAAATTATGAAGAAGCTTATAAGCAACATACAGCTCAACACTTCTCAAGGAAGCATACAATGCTTAAGGGAGCAGAAGGCCTTAGAGGCCTGTTCATGTTCAGACATCATGGTGCTAACATGGATACCAGGCCTAGGCCAAGATGGCTCATAAGGGGCCTATGACTCAGCAGAAATTGGCTGACACTGGATGTTCAGAGATGCCAAAGTAAGCAATAATATAGTCTGTTGTGTAATCATTGTAGAAAGATTGTCAACTTTATCTGATTCTGTGTAAGTATGGCCTTGGAGTCATTGGCAAGTCACCTTTTGCCTTTGCCAAACCTGTGTAGATCCCTGTGCCTAGCTGTAAGCTGTGTGCTGGTATATGTGTGTGCATGTCTGCATAAACCATCACATATTTACATGTGCTAGAATTTGCCTGGGTGTCTGCCTGCCTAGTGACCTGTTTGCTGGTATATATCACATGTCTTGTCTCTCTAGGACTCCTAGCGTTCTCTCTCTCTTTGTCTTCTTGGCTTTCTGTGATCCTCCTCTTTCCTGGCATCAGAGCTCAGACTTTACACATTTCACAGACTTCCTGATATAGTAGTAATTTCTTTCCTTCTCTTTCATGTTATTCCCTGCATGAAATCTGCCTTTTGGCAGTCTGCCCTCATTAGCTTCAACTGTCAACTTGATGAAACCTAGCATCAACTGAGTCTCAGTGGAGAGACTGTTTAGATCATAATGGCCGGTGGATGTGTTGGGGAAGGGGATTGTCTAATATTTTATTCATGTAGGAAGACCCAGACAACTATGGGCGGCATCATTCCCCGGCCAGGTGGTCTTAAGCTGTACAGGATGAACATGACTGTGCAAGCAGGGTTCCTCCATTGTTTCCACCTGTGAGTTCCAGCCTTGACTTCACTCAGTGATGAACTGTGATCTGGAAGTATAGGCCAAAAAAGTCCATTCCTCCTCTAACTTGTTGTTGGTCAGTGTTTTATCGCAGCAACAGAAAGGAAACTTGTACAGAGTTTATGACCTTATTAGAGGAAATGGGCACCATTTTCAGAGAGTTCTAATTATGCTCTAGCATCCATTACAGATGTTGGCAACAAACTACCCATCATGAAAACAAGCCATCATGGATTTATGGCCCATTTTAAGCCTCATAAGTATCTAAAGACATCGTTTACTCAGATTACGGCTTCAGTGTTACTCATTTTCACATTAATCATGAGATTGGCACTTGTTACAGTCTTGACAAGTGTTGGGTGCTACTTGACAAACTGTAAGCTCAAGAATCACCCTATACTGAAAATACACACACGCACACACACACACACACAAACACACACACACACACACACACCCCGACCGAAGTCTCATTTCTCAAATACACACCCACACATAAACACCCCTCCCAGTATTACCTACCTACAACCGTTTACTAGTCAATACTTAAAAGAAAGCGGATTATTCTCATTGTTAAGGCTGTGTTTAAATGCTCATTCTTAACTTTCTATTAGGAAAGCAACCTTCTGTAACATGGTTAGTTAGGGGCTTCATGTAGAGACCAAGTTCAATCACAGTGAGCCACTGAGATTACTGCTGATCTAGACTGGTGCTGTTTAAAAAAACACTTTCTAGTATTCTGCATGGTGAAAATCATTCTGTGTAGAGCCACAAATTCTACAGCAGTGGTTTTCTGTTTTATTTGTCTCTCCACTGTTCTCCTGTTCTTAATTTAATGGCAGCAGGTTTAGTGTTAGGTAGCAAAGACATGTGCATCCAGAAAGTTTCAAAGCTGTTCTTGTGCATTTTAAATTCAGTTTGTAATGTGGGATACACATAAACAAGGAAGTATAAAAAGCACTGCGGAGACCTTACAGGTTCTCAATACTCTCTTGTTCCTGGTGTTAATAACTTGAAGAACACCCAGGCTACAGGCACAGATGCAGTCAAGATACTCCATCACCACATGAAGTCCTGTCCTGTCACCCTCCTATAGTGACTCTAGCTCCTCTCACTCTGAGCTCTGCCTCAATTCTTAGGGACTTTCCATCTACCTCATGCTGGGACTGAATTTCAAGATCCTATATAAATGGAGTCTGACAGCATACAAACAGTTGAGAGTAGCGTTTACCGTTCATACCACTCTCCAGGGTCATCTAGATTCTGTGTGTTGTCAAGGCTTCATCTCTACACATTTCTGGACAAGATTCCACAGACCACCGAAGGACAGTTACTGAAGGACCTTCAGGGCCCTATTCCAAGGCTATTGTAAAAAGGGATCATGGATAAAGCTTCAGTCAGGTCCCAGTGTAAACCTGAGTTTCCATTTCTGCATGAAAACTTAAGTGCTGAGTTACATGATTAGCTGCGTGTTCTGCTTACAAACGGCTGACGAGTTTTCCAGAGTGGTTGGATTGTTAGGCATCTCCAGCAGATAGGAGTGGCTCATTTTCTCTTTACCAGCAGCTGTGACTGTCACTGTCCTTATATACTTTCCATCTGTAAATCCTCATCATGGCGTCTGTTTTCTAACTGGTCTGTACTTTGCCTTTGATTGTCTGTGGCTCTTCATATACACGTGACACTGGTCCTCCATGGGGTATGGGGTTCGCACATACTTTATGCCACTCGGAAGCTTTTCTCTTTGTCCTCCTTTTGGGTTCTGTCACAAAGAGATGTACCTGATGCCAACGAAGTTCAATTCATCAGCTCTTTCTTTTACAGATTGCACTTTGAGTGTCAATCACAGAGGTATTTCCTAGACCCAATGAGGATGATATTCTCTTCTTTCTGAATGTTTTCTCATTTACAGTTCTGGTTAAGATTGGGATCTATCTTGAGTTAATTTTTTTTCTCAAGATATGAGTCTTAGGTTGACGTTCCTATTTTGTTTTGTAAATTGTTGGGTTTTTATTTCCTCCTGGCTCATGAGCATGTAACTGTTTCACCATTATTTGACTATGTTTCGTGAAATGTTAAACAAAGAACCCGCCAACTCTCCATGCTCCTGCTTCTCTCAACCCACCAAATCTCCAGCGGGCTTGAGCACACTCTCTTCAGCTAGAACCCCCCCTGACTGAGCCACTAGTTCCCTCTCTGCCATCTGTGGTCCCACATTCCAGTAACCAAATAGAGCCGCCAACCTCGAAGTTAGATATCACAATACCCAGTAACCCAGTAAGATCAAAACTCTTAAAGCTTATAGTTAACCAATCAGATTTATGTATCAATAACTTCTCAATTTATAAGATGCCAATACAATAATTTCAGAATCAATTGATAATGATAAAAGCTTTATCCCAATTATTCTAACCTTGTGATATCATAACTACTTATGGTTGGTTAAAGCCACTCTGGTTCAAGTCCACCGCTATCTTCCTCTCTCCTCTCTGTCTCCCCATTCCTTGTTCTACCTCCCTTTTTCCTGTCCAATCACAGGCCTCCTGCTATACTAACTAATGTGTTTAGACAAGGAGAATCCTGTCACATGAATAGGTTGCCTTTCCCCATTAAATTGTTTCTGTGTCTTTGCACCAAGTCAGCTGAGCACACTTGTGTGAATGGTTTTCCAAAGTCTCTATTCTGTCCCATCTACTCCTCTGGTAGCACCACAGTCTTGATGACTATTAAGCATTGAAACCGAATGAAACAATTCCTCTTAGGTTTTGTTGTTGTCGTTTTCATTTTCTTTTGTTTTGTGTTCCTTTGACCTTTCCGCCTAAATCTTAGAATAATTTCCACGGAATCTAAAATAAAGCTTCCAGAGAATTTGAAAGCATTACTGGAATTCAATTTGAACACAACTGATGTCTTTACTATTGGCTTTGCCAATCCATGACCACTGCTCCAAAGGGATCTCTGACTCTTTTGGTTTTTCAAGACAGGGTTTTCCTATGTAACCCTGACTGTCCTGGAACTAGCTCTCCAGTCTGGCCTCAAAGTCAGAGGGAAATCTGCCTCTCCTGCCTCAACCTCCCAAGAGCTGTGATTACAAAGGCATGCACCACCACCACCTGGCTAGATCTCTGACAATTTTAAGTGGAATTTTGGGGTTCTTGGCAAATACAGAACACACCTATTGGTTTATATTTTTACCGAAATATTTGTTTGGGTGATTGTAAGCATTATTGTATGCTTAACCTCATATATGCAACTCCAAGTTCTGAGAAACATCCCAAATGGATTGTTAAATTTGGCTAATGACCTTGTACTGGCTGGTTTTGGGTGTCCACTTGCCACAAGCTGGAGTTATCACAGAGAAAGGAGCCTCCCTTGAGGAAATGCCTCCATGAGATCCAGCTGTAAGGCATTTTCTCAATTAGTGATCCAGGGGGGAAGGACCCAGTGTGGGTGATGTCATCCCTGGACTGATAGTCTTGGGTTCTATAAGAGAGCAAGCTGAGCAAGCCAGGGGAAGCAAGCCAGTAAGTAACATCCCTCCATGGCCTCTGCATTAGCTCCTGCTTCCTGACCTGCTTGAGTTCCAGTCTTGACTTCCTTTGGTGATGAACAGCAATTCGGAAGGATAAGCTGAATAAACTCTTTCCTCCCTAACTTGCTTCTTGTTCATGATGTTTGTGCAGGAATAGAAACCCTGACTAAAATGGCCCTGTACCTTAAATCCAGTCTACTTCTGAACTATGGCTAATGGTTTATTTCTAACACTCTCTCCTCTACCTTGAAGCTTGTACACGGAAACTTCAGCGTTTCTTCTTCAAAGTCATAATGTTATGGAGAAGAAAACTAAATTGTACCAGCAACACCGTCCTCAATCTCCCACCTCAGCTGAGGTCATATCACTTTACAGTCCCGGGTTACATACAGGTAGTTCCTTTCTTAGCCCACACCTGGCTCTCTTCAAGTGTGCCTTGTCTTTTCTGCTTTATTTATTATTATTTATTCTGCTTTATTTGTTGATTGAGAGAACACTGCTTCACTACCTTTTACTTCACCCCGTGTCATCCTGACATTCATGTTCAGTGGAGGACTTGAAAAACTGGGGTACAGCAGAGTAAAGCCCCACCCTGGTGCCCAGGAGTCCTTGGCCTGCGCTGCCAACCACAGTGAAGTGCATTTCCAGCTACTGATGACTGGTAAGAGAAGAAGCAGTGTAATAGAGCTTGGGAATGAGGGCTGAGAATTAGGCTGGGATGGGCACAGAATCAACAGCATTTTCCATTAGAGTGTGTCTACGTGCTTGCGTGTCCATGTGTGTGAAGAGATATGCATATAGAGAACAGAGATCAACATGGGTGGTTTCCTCCTTGGCTCCCATTTGATTTCTTGAGACAGGATCTCTCCCTGAACCAGGAACTCAGGGACTGGCTTAAATAGCTGTCCAGCAAGCCCCAGTGACTTTGTTTCCTCCACCTGGGATCATAGGTGCGTGGAAGGGTCTCATCTTGCACATCTAGTACTTTATGGACTGAGCCATCCTCTAAGTTGTCCTGACAGTTAATATTTTAAGATGTTGAACAATGCTAATACATCATCAGTTCAAAGATTAAACTATACGGAAGACTTTTGCAGCCCCCACACTGAATCTCATCACTGATTTCTGGAAATTCTTCCCTGAAGGTCCAACAAGCCATATTTCCCATACCGTTTCCAGATAAATAAAATTCCCCATCAAAATTAAGACTGACTGCAGATATTGTGAAAAGGTAGGCATCTTTTCATATCTTCCAAAGTTGCATTCTAATGCTAAGACTGATGATGTCACAAACACGCAAAGAGGCTTCAAAAAGTTTAGCACTTCCACAGTGTAGTTTTTCTTGACTAATCAGTCTGAGAAAGCAAATGGTGTGTAAGTAGCCTGAGAAAGCTGACTGGGACCAAGGCATGGCTCTGCAAACCTGAATCTCTGTCCCCAGTGGGCTGAGTATTCAGGCAAGGGGACTTTAAGTTCAAGGCCAGGCCAGGCTACTAATCGAACTGTAAGAACTTGTACAAAACAAAGAAGCAAAAAATGCTGGTTCAGATTTTTTTCCTTCTGTGTTTTGTTTGTTAGGGAGCAGGTAGGCAGGTGATTGTTCCTGCCTTGAGTCTTTTAGTTCACATGATTTAAAGGTCTTCAATGCACTTGTATTATCTTGACCATGTAATAAGTCTTAAAATCACCTTCTAGGATTCAAACATCAATGGTGCTATGGCTTTTGAGAGAAAGAACACACACACCCACACACACAGTGTCACATAACATCATGGTAGGCTCTTATTGTTTCGTTGGACCCAGAAAACTACAGAACTCTCACACATACTTGATCTGAGATAGCCTTCTCAAACATTCCTCAAAAAATTACTAAACTTCTAAGCCCATGGAAAGCTGTGGGAAACGAAGAAATACTTTTAGGAAAGATCCTTTTTCTTCTTTCATGTACTAGACTAGTAAACATTTCACACAATTATCGTATCCAGTATGGTACAGAATTTAATACGGTAAGCAAACTTACACGTTTAAACAAAGATTAAAAGTATATATTACATCTTTTTCGAGGCAGTACTGTCATAAAAAATTAAATTGTGCATTTCCCCACAGACAAATCTATCTTTGGAGTTTATCAGGAGGAAACAGTCAAATTATTGGGGTCCAGGAGTCACCCCACAAAGGACACAAACACTGATCTCAGTTAAACAGAGATGGTTTATTGAACGAACACCCCGACTGATCAACCAGGAGAACAGCTCAGGCTCGAGAGCTGAGAGCTTCACTCTGGACATTTCTCAAGGCCAGCTTATAAAGGCTAAAGCAGAAAAACCACAATGAGCTAGCTCATGCTCAGGTGCTGGAAGTGCTGCCCAGTGGTCAGCCCTGACTGAAGTCATTTTAAACCTAACAGTTCATATTGACCTTTAATTTCATGGGTACTACGTGAAGCTTATTGTGGTGGAATTTCTTAACAAACCTCATACAGTACTTAACAGGGTACATGGTCAGCATGACCCTGCTCTGAGTCAAGTTATTTTTCTATGTCAATGACCGGCAGGTATATTACAGCACCAACATGAAATAGCTGGCAGGCGTGGAACAAAATGGCTACAGCTACACTAGGAGGGCAGGCCTCAACACAAATCAGTTTTAAATGTACAACTATACGCACATAAGAACACCCATTGAGGTATTGGTTCAAACAATGAAAAGCAGTTGGCTGCAACCCATATCATCCAACTATGGAATTTAAGTAAAATATCCAACCCTTATTTGATGAAATACAGCCATTAAAGACTAGAATATGGATCAGTAAACAAAGTGTTTGCTGTGCAAACAAGAGGATCAGAGTTCAAATCCCCAGAATCCATGTGAAGTCCAGGCATAGAAGCTCGCATCTCTATTTCCCAGAAGTGGAGGGACAGAGACAGGCAGTTCCCAGAGACTTGTTAAACAGCCAGTCTAGCTGAGAGGATGAGCTGCAGATTCAGTAAAAGACACTGTCCGAACAAAATATAGTGGAGAAATGAGCTAGGAAGACACCCCGGTGCAAATCTTTGAACTCCATATGCTCTTTCATGCATGGATTAAAGTACCTACACATGAGTGTATACACACACACACACACACACACACAGAGACAGAGAGACACAGAGAGACAGAGAGACAGAGAGAGACTTGGAGAAATACTAAATGATATGGAAATATTATTCATATATTGTATTTACATGTATATGGGCATGCATATATCACAGCACCCATGTGGAGGTCTGACAACAATTTGAGAGAGTTGATTCTCTCTTTCCACCATGCAAGTTCTGGAGTTCAATCTCAAGATGGATATAAAACTAACTCAAACAAATCAATAGCCTTCCTATACTCAAAGGATAAACGGACTAAGAAAGAAATTAGGGAAACAACACCGTTCACGATAGTCACAAACAATATAAAGTATCTTGGTGTGACTCTGATCCAACAAGTGAAAGATCTGTATGACAGGAACTTCAAGTCTCTGAAGAAAGTAATTGAAGAATACCTCACAAGATGGAAAGATCTCCCATGCTCATAGATTGGCAGGATTAATATAGTTGAAATGGCCATCCTGCGAAAGCAATCTACAGATTCAATGCAATCCCCATCAAAATTCCAACTCAATTCTTCATCGACTTAGAAAGAGCAATTCTCAAATTCATTTGGAATAACAAAACACCAGGATTGGAGAAAGCTATTATCAACAATAAAAGAACTTCTGGGGGAATCAGCATCCCTGACCTTAAGCTGTACTACAGAGCAGTAGTGATAAAAAACTGCATGGTATTGGTACAGTGACAGGCAGGTAGATCAATGGAATAGAATTGAAGACCCAGAAATGAGCCCACATGCTTATGGTCACTTGATCTTTGACAAAGGAGCTAAAACCATCCAGTGGCAAAAAGCATTTTCAACAAATGGTGCTGGTTCAACTAGTGGTCAACATGTAGAAGAATGCAAATTGATCCATTCTTATCTCCCAGTACAAAGCTCAAGCCCAAGTATATCCACATAAAACCAAATACACTGTATATAATAGAAGAGAAAGTGGGGAAAAGCCTCTAACACTTGGGCACAGGGAAAATTTTCCTGAACAGAACACCAATAGCTTATGCTCTAAGATCAAGAATTGACAAATGGGACCTCATAAAATTACAAAGCTTCTGTAAGTCAATGGACACTGTAAATAGGACAAAATGGCAACCAACAGATTGGGAAAAGATTTTTACCAATCTTATGTCCGATAGAGGGCTAATATCCAATATACACAAAGAACTCCATAGAACCAATTAAACCTATTAAAAATGGGGAAGAGAGCTAAACAGAGAATTCTCAACTGAGGAAACTTGAATGGCCGAGAAACACATAAAGAAATGTTCAACATCCTTAGTCATCAGGGAATTGCAAATCAAAACAACCCTGAGATTCCACCTCACACCAGTCAGAATGGCTAATAACAAAAGCTCAGGTGAGGATGTGGAGAAATCCTCCATTGCTGGTGGGATTGCAAGCTGGTACAACCACTCTGGAAATCAGTCTGGCTGTTCCTCAGAAAATTAGACATAGTACTACCTGAGGGCCCAGCTATACCACTCCTGGGCATATACTCAGAAGATACTCCAACATATAACAAGGACACATGTTCCACTATGTTCATAGCTGCCATATTTATAATAGACAAGCTGAAAACAACCCAGATGTCCTTCAACAGATTAATGGATACATTTACACAATGGAATACTACTCAGCTTTTAAAAACAATTACTTCATGAAATTCACAGGCAAATGGATGCAACTTGAAAATATCATCCTGAGGTAACCTAATCACACAAGAACATACATGGTATGTACTCACTGAGAAGTGGATATTAGCTCAAAAGTTCGGAATACCCAAGATACAATTCAAAGACTATATGAAGCTCAAGAAGAAGGAAGACCAAAGTGTGGATGCTTCAGTGCTTCTTAGAAGGGGGAACAAAATACTCACAGGAGGAAATATGGAGACAAAATGTGGAGCAGAGACTGAAGGAAAGGCCATCCAGAGACTGCCCCACCTGGGAATCCATCCCACATACAGCCACCAAAACCAGATGCTATTGTGGATGCCAGGAAGTGCTTGCTAACAGGAGCCTGATATAGCTGTCTCCTGAGAGGCTTTGCCAGAGCTTGTTAAGTACAGAGGTGGATGCTTGCAGCCAACCATTGGCCTGAACAAAGGGTCCCTGATGGAGGAGTTGGAGAAGGGACTGAAGGAGTTGAGGGAGTTTGCAACCCCAATGAGGGGAGCAACAGTGTCAACAGGCCAGGACCCCCCCCCCCCGGAGCTCCTGGGCACTGGACCACCAATCAAAGAATACACATGGAGGCTCCCAGGGCTCAGGGCACATATGTGGCAGAGGATGGTCTTGATAGACATCAGTGGGAGGAGAGGTCCTTGGCCCTGAGAGGGATCAATGCCCCAGTGTAGGGAAATGCCAGGACTGGAAGTCGGGAGTGGGTGGGGAACACCCTCATAGAGGCAGGGTGAGGGAGATGGGATAGGGGGTTTCCAGAGGGGAGACCTGGAAAGGGGATAACATTTGAAATGTAAATAAAGAAAATATCCAATAAAAGAAAAATATTAAAAAATAAAAAATAAACCCTTGTGGTGGTATCCACTACTTATCTCCTCAGGGCAGGGCGTAAGGGAGGTAGGGACTCGCCAAGAAAACTAGTATCTGGTGATAGGGATGGGGCGAGAAAGAAAAAAGTGGGGAGCCTTTAATCTGTAAAGATCAATTTAGCAAAACAAGTTTTATTAAATCGCAGAGTTACGTCTACTTGTGATACAAATTTATTACTCGTTTTCACAAACTGAAATCATGGAAACTCTTCTCCTCCCTCCCACCTCTCCACTCCCCCCCCCCCCAAAAAAAACTACAAGCTTATATCTGCGTGCTAATAAACACGCACTTAGAATTAACTTCAGGGAATTACTAAAAGGCAAAAGGCATTTCTTCTAACAAGCTGTGTAGAGAAACAGAGGAGAGGAATTGCTGTAAGTATGTGTACGTCCAATGTTCCAACACCGCGTTTAATAAAAGAAAAATTGTAAAGGAAAACACTATCTCCCTCCAAACTCCCTGTCACAGCTACATACCTTGATTCTTGCTTTTTCTATAACTTCAAGAGGGGCTTTCCCAAACTCAAATCCAGCTCCTATCCAGGGAATCCAGCCCTGGATGCACAGGGGTCCACCTGTGCAGGTCCCTCGGTGGAAGAATTTGCAGGTCCACCTGCAAATTCTTCCACCGAGAGAATAAGTAAAGAACACAGCTTCCCAGTACGGTGATTGCTATTGGTGAGCATAACTCCATAATGCCCATCTTCCAGAATCAACAGACGTTTGAAAACGTCCTTCTCCAGGGGCATTTCCTACTCTCCAGCCGACTGAGGAAAATGCACCCGGTCTTGCAAACTTTGAGCCGAGAAACTTTGGAAACAAATTCTCTTGCGTAACTGCAGCTGCTTTGCCCCGCTCCAATTTTTGTGTGATATTTGCATTGTGGCTGCCTTCCACCTTTGCATTGCTTTCAAATTCTGACCAGAAAAAAAAAAAAAAAAAAGCAACGAGTTGATCTGGGCTGGTCTGGGTTGGGACCGGTGGGCGGGAACATGACCTATGGTGGTAGAGCTCGAGTAAACTAGCAGTTTGCAGTGGGCGCCTAGCTACTAACCAATCAGAGAAGTCGCTGAGCCCCAAGAACTACATTTCCCAGAAGCCTCTTGGGTGCGGCTTTGTTTTTTTCAGCACCTGAGGCCGCGGGACCGGTCCAGCTACTAGGCAGGCAGCGCCTTTGCCTGGCATAATAGAGGCACATGGGCACTCCCTGACCTCTCTTGGGCTGAAAAGGGGCGGCGCCGGCAGGGTGGCAGGTTCTCAGGCGACTAGCGGTGCCCAGTGGTCCTGACCTGCTGCTGAATGCCTATCCCCGAGGAGGAGAAGCTGCTGCCGCTCACGCAGAGATGGCCCCGGACGAGCAAGTTCCTACTGTCCGGCTGCGCCGCAACCGTGGCCGAGCTAGGTACCAGCCGCCCCCGCCTTGGCCTTCCCAGCGAGTGGCCGCGGCATCGTGCTGGGGGAGGGATGGGCGGTCAGCCTCACTCCAGGCTGGAGCATCTTCAGAGGTTGGACCCTCGCGAGGATGTGGTCAGGTGCCCAGTAGGCCAGCTTCGGGAGGAGCATGGATTGGAGGTGTCCAGGGTCCTTGTCTTCCCATCCCCAGAGATCTTGTCTTATGACTGAGTGAGTACTCTTGGGCTCTTCATGAGCCCAATAACTCTCTAGGAAACATTTCCCCTTTCCTAAGGATGACCTTTATAGACCCATAATCCATTCGTTCAGGTTTTGGTTTTTTTGTTTGTTTGTTTGTTTGTTTTTTGTTGTTGTTTTCTTTTCATCTTCCCTGGGATCGTTTTTTGTGGTTTATAGTCTTATGTAGCCTCAGAGTCTTTAAGATTCCAGTTGGGGGAGGGGGTAGTGAGTCCTACCTTGGGGTACTTCAATTGTTAACCATTCCTCTCGGGAACATCTACTTAAAGTCAGTCAGCCACGTCACTTCTCTGAGTCTATACTGTGTTTTCCTATAAGGGGAACCCTGAGAAGTAATTTTTATATGTGGTAAATGCAAGGCAAGGGCAGCTGTTAATTGGGGCGTTATTACAGTTGATGCAGTCCTGGATATACATGCAAAGACCCCAGTGTGGCCTTCTTCCAGGCTTGGGGGGGGGGGTAATGCAGAGAAAAACGTTTACAGCTGCTGCCTGTTGCAGAGAAGCTATTTCTGTGTATCACAAGAACATCATAGAAAAAAACAGATCCATCTGCCTAAGTGAGTTCAAAGAAACAAACAACGACAATAAATAAATAAACAAACAGACCGTCTAGACTGGGTTATGGTACCAAGGCATGAGCAGATGGTGTGGGTTTTTTGTTTTGTTTTGCTTTGTTTTGTTTTTTCAGGAATGGGGCAAGGAGATATTGAGTACAACCTGTGGTCTCTATGAAGCTATTTCTGATTACCCTTACATTTTCTTGTCCATTAAAAAAAAAGAAAGAAAAGAGAATGTCTCTGGTGCATTAGTCATTTGAAAATGTTACTCAACCTTCTCTGTCGGAGGTTTATTTATTTTTATGCCTAGCATAGCCAGCACACTATCTTTTGCTTTGCCCTTTAGACTCTTCCCTTCTTGCCCTTTGGCCCATCTATCTTCTCTGCAATCAAAGCTAACAGAACAATTTTTCTTATCATTGATTTTCCTAAATAAAATTCACCAGCTTCTAAATACATCTAAAATGAATCAGCTGAGTGATGAGCCATGTTAACGGTTTGATGCCTCCCTGAAGCTCAGTGGCTTGTACAGAAACATTCCTGTGAAACGTGCTGAAGAGAATTGGGTGAAGAATAGGGACGGAAGGCCAAGGAATCAGAGTTATAGTTGGTAAAGGGAAGTACACACTGATTCAGCATGAGCACCTCGACCATGAAGTAACCGGAACAAAAAACGAAGCAAAGAATGTGCTTTGAGAAGCAGAATGTCTACTTAGGTAGAGGTTACTCTGTTTAGTTTCACGTGTTAATTAGATACTTTTAAAAGTATGAGTGCGCGCACACACACACACCCCACTGGGGTATATATATATATATGTGTGTGTATATATATATATATATATATATATATATATATATATATATATATTTGATAAGAACATAAGATAACATCTGTTTAGGGAAGTTATTGGTTAGATACTTTTTCAAAACCTAATGGAAATATGTAACACCCCTCTCTCTCTCTCTCATATCTTAGAAAAGGTATTCATGGATTGGGAATCAGGCAGTGGTCACTGACAATTTGTATGTACTGTAAGCGATGTTCCTGAGCTTGACTCCATATCCCTCTTAAGAGTTATTCGGGGCATTGTGTGTACGAAGTTTATTATGGGTCAAGTAGCTAAAATATGCTTTCAGATCAAAATAACTGTCTTTAATTCAACATATAAACAAGTTTTCCAGTTAACTGAAGTTGGGACTTACAAAGAATTTGTGAATAGGCCGTGTATAAAACTTATCAGTTCAGAAAAAATGAAATATTTGCCTCAGTTTGAAGAATGTTGCCACCTGTATACAGAAGACATTCCGACTTCATTGCATCATCTGCATCTCAAACATCAGTTCTGTGATTCATTCTCACAGAAGAAGAACCTATGAAATCATAGAATTCTGCTTCCATGTGGTCTAAATTTGTATTAGGTCTCAAATGATAGTGGCTGTGGTCAAGGAGACAGAACAGGATACTTAAAGCTGCTTCTCCTTGAGAAAATCAAAGTGGGTTTGCGATTCTTATTTTTTTTTTTTTATTGAAAAGAGATCAAGGGCTGTCCTACTTTTGTGGGATTGTTTTGTGTTGGCTTTGTACCTGGGGATGCTTTGAGGCAGGGAGTCTTAGATGTGGGAAGGCGTGAGATTGTATTTTCTAAATCGTCCATCTACAAGGTCAGAATGTGTGGGGATGGGTCCAGAAGTGTGTATTTTCCACAGGTTCCCTAGCTTATGCTGCTCCATTCTCCCACTTTAGAGTCTCCAAATCTTGGGGGAACGCTAATCCTCTGATTTTAGAGGTTTTTGTGGGTTTGTCTGAATGTTTTGGGGGTTTTCTCCCCTTCGTCTGTTTTCTATTTCATTAGCAACCTTTCCCCTCGATCTCACAAAAACCCGACTCCAGATGCAAGGAGAAGCTGCCCTTGCTAGGTTGGGAGATGGTGCAGTGGAATCCGCCCCTTACAGGGGCATGGTGCGCACGGCCCTGGGAATTGTCCAGGAGGAAGGCTTCCTAAAGTTGTGGCAAGGAGTGACGCCGGCCATTTACAGACACGTAGGTATTTATCTTGATTCTAGCTGGTAAGTTTGTTATGGGTTCTGTATTCTTTGCTTTTCTCTTCAGCTGGATCCAAAGTCCAGCAAAGACATTATCCCCCCCCCCCCATAGAAGACAATCTTTTCAAGTGTTTTTAAGGAACAACTGCCCTAAATGTTGAGACTATCATATGGGGGTATTTAACTTCCATATGGCGCAATGCCCTGGGAATTGTCCAGGAGATCCTTGGGACAAGCTGGCCAAGTAGTCTAGCTGGAAGTGGTGAGCACGATACAGTGTGTAAAGTAATAGAGGGGGACAGGTAGTCTCAACTTCAGACTTCTGCACATGCACATACATGCATGCATGCGGACCCACACACTAAGATGATTCTACACCCATGTGAGCATATCGACATACCATCTTCACACACACACACACACATTCATGAAAAGAGAAAGGTATTTCAGCAGTATCATCACTTAATAAATGCTGATATAAAGGGAGTTATAATTGTTTCTACTTGGCTGTATGTTTGAAAAGTTTCCGTGTGAGTTCTTTAGTGGTATAAGACAGACAGACACGAATGAGTTGCATCCTTTCTCCTTATTTACAAACCTTAAACACAGTGAAACTTAAAGTTTGAGATGGAAAGTTCTGAATGAGCTTTCAGCTGAATATTTTCACAGTCTTTGAAAGTTAAAATATAATTATCTTTTCCCTGTACATCAAAGACCAGCTAGGCTGACACAGCAGAAGGCAAGGGGCCTGGTGTCATCCAGATGTCGCACTGGATTGCAGCAGTGGTGGTATGGTAGAGGAGCACAGGTGAACTTGCCTGTGCCTCTGTTCCCAGAGGGGTTATTTGTGGTCACTGTCACAGAGAAAACCCTTCCTAACTGTGCTTTCGAGGAAGCGCTCAAGGGAACGGGTGTTGTTGCTATGTCAGCTTGTAGAGAGGAGACCGTGAAGTTGGTTCCAGAGAGACACTGCGATAAGTGCGGCCCTCTGCCCCTCTGCCTCCTAGATGTTTCCTTGGCCTAGAGAACATCAGTTCTAATCATGTTCAGGCTTGCCATTGCTAACATTCCACTCTGTAAGTTAGCGCGTGAGTTGTAAAAGAATCATGCACACAAACTTGCCCTGTTTCTGCGGTTTGTATTTACTTTTATGATATAGCAAGTTAAGCTGCCTTAAATATCAAGAAAATCTCTTGCATGGGCATCATGTACTGGTTTTAACGACGCCATTTTGCACCTCTTAAATTGTTTCTCTTTTGGACCCCGTTGTTCTCTGCTTTGACTTTTCTCATTTGTGTTAGCCAGTTTGTTGTTCTTCAGCTAAGTCCTTTTTTTAATGTGCTTTAAACCTGAAAGAGAAGAACTGTTCATGGATGCTCCAGGGCAGTTGCATATGCTTATCAAAAGAGATATCCTTTGTACACCAAGCTCCAGAGTTGCGTGTTTGAGTTAAAATCAGTGCGCAGGGCTATTTTGTGAGGTTGGTTTTCCCTCCTCTTTCTGTGGTTGTCTTAGGATTTTATTGCTTTGAAGACACCATGACCATGGCAACTCAGAAAGACAAACATTTCACTGGGGCTGGCTTATAGTTTCAGAGGTTTAGTCCATTATTGTCATAGCAGGAAGCATGGTGGCGTGCTGGCAGACATAGAGAAGAAGCTGAGAGTTCTACACTTTGATCTGAAGACAGCAGCAGGAGACTATGTGCCACACTGGGTGTAGCTTGAGCATATAAGAGCTCAAAGCCCACCCCTACAGTGACACACTTCCTCCAACAAGGCCACACCTCCTAATAGTGCCACTCCCTATGGGCCAAAGCATTCCAACACATTCAATGACAGGGGCCATTCCTATTCAAACCACCTCAGTGTTCAGAACAGAAACAAGAAGACAATTGTAGATCTCTTCTTCCCTAGCCTCACTTCAAGCTCCATAACTCAGAGACCCTTAAAACCTCAAGCTCTGTATACGTTAATAAATGAACTCAATCTTACTGAATTAATGTCTGTCAACAATAAATAAACAAATAAGCACTCAGAACCTGCATGGAGAAGCTCGGGAAGGAAGATAAAAATCTAATGGCTAAGGAATTTCATAGCTGCTGTGTCAGAACATGCCGTGTGGGACCAGGATACTAGGAGAAAGGTCAAAGAACAACTTTCTGAAAACATTGAGTTGAGAAGAGGTCTAAACAAAGCAGAGAAGGGAGGCTCTGTTCTAGAGCAATCAGACAAGAAATAAGAATTCTTCCTTTGGAGGTGGATGAGGTCAGGCCAGCAAGTTACTTCCTTAGACAAGGGACTGAATTGCCGTTTCTGCGGTCTGTTTCACACAGTGTACTCTGGAGGTCGGATGGTCACCTATGAACATCTCCGGGAAGTTGTGTTTGGCAAAAGTGAAGATAAGCATTATCCCCTCTGGTAAGTTTAGTTTTGAAAACAAGATGCTGTGACCCCAAAGGCTTTAAGGTTCCTTGATTATATTATATGTAAAATTATCCATTTCTACTAAAATTGCTTCTAGTAACAGACTTAATAAACAATAGAAATTGAAATAAGTGAGAGTTCTTTATGTATTGTGTGCAAACACCATAGAAGTGTCTATGTGCATTGCTCACGTATGTTATTTAATAATTTTAAGAAATTCGAAGGCTGGGGGGAGGGTACATGCCTATAACTCCAGCCCTTGAGAAATGGAGGCAGAAAGATGAGAGGATTTGAGACGTTGTTACGTGCAACCTGTCTCAAAACCACATATTAATGATGAAAATAATTCTGTTAGAGCATCTTCTGTTGGGGCTTCCTTTTTCAAATGCCATGGTCTTAATTAGCTTTCTATTGTGGTGTTAAAATACCATGACCAGAAGTAACTTGGGGAGGAAAGGGATTGTTTTCACTACAATTCCAGTCCTTCACCGAGGGCCATCAGGGTAGGAGCTCAAAGTAGGAACCTGGAGGCAGGAACTGAAGCAGAGGCTACAGAGCAAGGCTACTTACTCTTGCTCAGCATGCTTGCTCCCCAGGGCTTGCTCAGCAGGACCCCAGGGGTGGCACTACCCACCATGGGATGGACCCTCTCAGAACTGCAGATACTCATCAGGAAAATGCCCCACAGACTTACCTATGGACCAATCTGATGGGAGGCATTTTCTGAATTGAGCATCCCTCTTCTAGCATGTGTCAAGTTGATACAAGACTAGCCAACACATGATTTTCATTATAACTGGTCTGTTTTGGTGAATATATATAAAGTAACTCATTAATTCCTTGCACTGTTGTATACTTTTGTGGTTATAATCAAAAGACACCAGTCTCAGTTACAGTCTCAAATGCTTTGGTTAATTTAAGATGCTGGATATCTGATAAAACACTTTAAACCCTTACATCTTGCCGCATTACCTGTGTGCCTTTTATTTGGTCACCATTAATCACAAAATACTTAGTTTTCTGAACGAAAATATATTCTCTCAGAAAATGTCACCCAAGAATAAGCAAACCAGCATCTCTCTCTAGAGTCTCTAGAGGCAAGCTAACGGTGATTAATTTGTGGTTTGTTTCTTTTTTTCTTTTCTTTTCTGTTTTTTTTTTTTTCTTTCAGGTTCTGGTTTTTACATTATTAGAAACTTTTGTGTGGTCCAGTGTATAAAGCCTGTGTCCAGGAAGTAAACCATGGCTTCCATTTTTGTATCAGTCCTAATTAATAAATCCCTAACTGTAATGTTTGCCACCTTCTACACTGGGCAGCTTGCTGTCCTCAATCATAGCCTCCCTTACGAATTACTTGAAATTTCTGTAAAAAAAAAAAAAAAAAAAAACAACTGGAAGTGGATTTCACAGATCTATAAAGGATAGCAACTTCCTGCAGGAACTTGTTTTGGCTCACATGCCACGAAGTTTAGGCTGGCACTTCGTTGTTTTGTTTTGTTTTGTTTTCCATTGCCTTTTTTTTTTCCATTTTTATATTCTTTTTCTTTCTTTTGTTTTTAGGTTGTAAATGTTGAAGTTTGGAAAAGAGCGTTAACAGTTGTGGGATTTGAACCCATACACTAATGTCCTCCATTCCCGGGATGTCAGAATGATAAATGCAGTTGCTGTACTGTAGACCAAACCTCTTTGTCCCGGGTGCTTAAGTGCCTCTGATCTCCCATGACTCACCTCCTTAACTTCCTGGACACTGTGCTCTTTGTCTCTCCCAGCATCTCTTTGGCCCTGTCCTTTGGCCCTCTTCTTATATGGGCAGCGAAGGAAGTAGCTAAGGGCCAAGGCAAGGACCAAACCATAGCCAGAGGTGTTTCACAGGGAAGGAGCCCCATGCTGGGAGAAGAGCTGTTTTATCCTTGAATGTTGAGTTTTGTTCTCTTTTCTCTGCATGCCTGGTGTGTTCTTGCATCCCTGTAGCCTTGGCTGCATCTACAGGTTAAGATCCGAATCAACATGTATAGAGCTGATGCTCAGCTTCTGGTTGTCGCTGTGACTCACTTAGCACTAACATGTGGTTAATGCCAATGGCTTATATTTCCACCATGACACTGCTTATTAAGACCACAGTAGCAAGCCAAAGAGATGGTGGCTGCTGCCAAGCCTGATGACCTGAATTAATCTTGGGGACTTAAATGCTAGAAAGAGAGAAATGATTCCCAGAAGTGTCTGGTTGTCTACTGATTCTCATTCGTTCTTTCTCGTTCTCTCTCTCTCTCTCTTCTTCCCTTCCTCCTTCCTCCCTCCCTGTGTGTGTCTATCTATCTATCTGTCTGTGTATGTATGTGTCTCTGTCTATTTCCTTCCCTCTTCCTCTCTCACACACACATACACACTCAAAGTATTTTTTTAAGGAACCATAGTAGCTTTGTACCATCAGAACTCCTATCAGTAGAGCAGCCTGTCAGTATAGCCCTGCGTATTTTTCTTCCTTTTGAAAAATTCTGGGCTTTGAAGTCAGAGATGGGCTTGAGTCCCTTTCTGCTCCCTTAATGAATGCCTCGGACAGACTGCCTCTTCTTTTCCATGTTCAGGTCTCTATGTTACAGAGTGATGCTCACCTTTAGGCTTCTGTTTCCATAGGGCTGGAGGAGACTATGTACAAGTGCCTGCTGATTTAAAATTTAAAATTTAAAACAGAATTGTAGAGAGTAGTTCATAGGGGCTGGAGAGATGCTCAACAGTTAAGAGCACTTCCCGTTCTTCTCGAGGACCAGAGTTCAGTTCTCAGCATCCCTGTTGTACAGTTTATACCCACCTGTAACTCCAGCTCCAAGGGGTCCAATGCCTTCTTCTACCTCATGCACTATGTGTGCACACATGCGCGTGTACACACACACAGAGCGAGAGAGAGAGCGAGAGAGAGAGCGAGAGAGAGTTAAAGAAAGATATGTTTAAAGTATTTCATCGTAAATATGCATCTGGCACCGTTAAAACACCTTAAAAAAAAAACAAAAAAAAAACCAGATAGCACCCTAGAAAACTAAAGAAAAGGTGTTTAGAGACACAGTTCCCAAAAGAAATATAAATGCTCACCACGGAGCAGCATCACTGATAAATGGGGAGGTTAATTTAAACTCCCTTTAAACCTTCGTGAAATGTAAAACAATAGAGCCATTTTAACATATACTTGCCTGCAATGTGTGATTTAGAGATGCAGCTCTATACTAGTTATGGTTGAGTCCTGCTTACTGTTGGCTGAGAGTAGAGGAGCTTCGGCCTACAAAACAGAGAATGCTGTCAAACTTGTTCTGGGGAAAACCAGTGCCGTCGTGGGCTAAAATGATGCTTCCCCAGCCTCTGCATCCTAGGCTGATTGCATCTCTGTTGTTTCTCTCGTTACCCTGCAGGGAGATGCTGGCTGCAGAGAAATAGTCCAGTGGAAACATCCACACTTTAGAAGCCATTTTCCTTTCCTTTGGATTCAGTTGGGAGGGTTTCAGATTTTCCCTTTAGATCCTATTGCTCCCTGGACCCGCCCACCAATAAACAGTCAAACTGTCTGCTTTTCTCTCCTTTGTGTCAGTCCCTTATCTTTAACCTTCTACCCAGGGCCTGTAAAAGCGTGGTGTGGTTCCCTTACACAATCTGTGAAATTAGTGGCAATTTGTTTTTAAAAAAAAAAAAAAAAAGCAAAACTATCTCCTTTTGCAATTAGGAAATCGGTCATTGGAGGGATGATGGCTGGTGTCATCGGACAGTTTTTAGCCAACCCCACTGACCTTGTGAAGGTCCAGATGCAAATGGAAGGGAAACGTAGACTGGAAGGGAAACCCTTGAGGTGAGTTGCTCAGGAAACTGATGCTTTTCCTTCCCCATTTTCAGCCACCTGTTTCTCGGACATTTATCTGATGCGCTCACACATTTGTAATCTAATCTTCACTAAAGGAAATAACACTAATTCTTTTCCTTTGAAGTTAATGTGCAAAGAAGTGAGAGAGCCCAAACTGTCCTTGTGCACAATGATATACTGGGCATCTGACACAGCTGTGTCAGACAAACTATGTGTTGATAACTCTTTGCTCCTCCTCCTAATAAAAGACAGTTAGGTAAGTCCCCTGTTCCAAGCTGAAGTAAAGAATTTAGAAAATGGGGCGTTGCCATTCTGTCCTGTAATCTCAGCACATGGGAGGCTAGGCAGAATTGTACAGAGTATGAGGCCAGCCTGGAGTACAAGACCAGCCTGGTCTATAAGTGATACTGTGTTTCAAAAGGAGAGAAAGTGAGAGGACAAGAGGGAAAGAGGGAGAGAGAGAGAGAGAGAGAGAGAGAGAGAGAGAGAGAATGAATGAATATCATGTACCCTGGTATGAACCCTAACTTTGTCACTAGGGTTGGTATCCTGGAAGTCACTTACCACCCAGTCTCTGTATCTTCATTTCTAAAGAGGATTCTTGACAATTAACACTAGTGTCTTGAAAAATCTGTTTCCCTATTGACAAGAATATAGAAAGGTCAGGTGTTGCTCTTTTCTTGTAGCCTGTTTCTCCTGGGAAAGGGTGAGCTCTGACAGATAGACCCATCCCAGGAAAGAGAGAAAGCACAGCACAGAGTTGAGCTGAGTCTGAAGACATCTGCTCCTGGGAACACTGTCTCTAGCTGAGCTGGACTTGAATGAGGATGACTGGGACCTTCCTAGACTGGTCACCACTGACCACTGCTCTCCTGCCCTCTCTAGCCTCGGTTCCCCTGCAGACTATTGGGCCAAGAGACAACACTCTGACTTAGCAAGTGCGTTACAGCATCCTGATGCTTTTCTAACATCTAATACCCACAAATCAGTAAAAGAAATTTGTTTGGAGAGGCAAAAGCAGCCACAGACATGTTTTCAGCTGGGCTCTAGTTGGTTTTGGTTTTTTTGGGGCTGCTTGACTTTATTTATTTTGTTCCTAATGTTGGTTGATGTAAAAGAGGAGAAAGAGGAGGAGAAAGGAAGGAAGGAAGAAAAGAAGGGAAGGGAAGGGAAGGAGAGAGAGAGAGAGAGAGAGAGAGAGAGAGAGAGAGAGAGAGAGAAAGAACAAAACAGCATGTGGATCCCAGGACCATAAGTGCCTACACAGACAAAGCACAGAGCAATTATGCATGTCAAAATAGTAGTACATTGTCCTTTGGTGAGATTCAGAAACCACAATGCCTACATAAAAACCATGCAGCTAGCAAGTGAAAAACAGGGAATTCCAATCCAGATCCTTTGGGGCCGCATAAGCCTGGATGTTGCCTCTGTAACAGACATTGTTTCATAACAGACATTGTGTAACAGATATTGTTTCAAGTGCAAATTCGGCTTCGGTTAGCACCTGCACACAGAAGTAAGAGTGAAGTCAAGAGAGGATGGTCATTTTCACAAAGATTATATTATTTAATTTTAAGAGTTCTCAGATTGTCTTTTCTGTTTTCTAACCTTTAAAACATCATCTTGCTTATGAGATAAAAGATTTTTAATTTTCAGCTTATTATTATGTTATATGTATGGGTGTTTTGCCTGCATGTGAGTCTGTACACCACATGTGGAGGGAGCCAGAAAAAGGACATTGGATCCCTGACATTGGAGTTAGAGACTGACCTGAGCTGCCAAGTGGGTGCTAGAAATTGAACCCATGTCCTCTGGAAGAGCAGCCAGTGCTCTTTAAGCACTGAGCCATCTCTCCAACCCAGGGTGATAGAAGAGTATGCAAGAGTCAGTGTTTACCAGGTTTGTGTTACTTTGTTTTGTTTTATGATGCTAAGGGTCAAGCCCAGGGTCTTGGGCACGTTAGGGAAGTGATCTACCACTGAGCTACACCCCTGGCCCCACGTCAGTGGCTGGCTTTGTAGTACCGTTTGAGTATATGTGTATATATTATGAATATGTATGGTCCCTGTATCACCAACAGAATGAAGGCTAACAACTGTTGCTTCCTCCTGTAATTAATGTGAGAATTAGAGATATAAAAACACCAAGAGTGGTGCTTTGATCATTTTACTAGGCTGAGAAGAGAAGACCATGACAGAATTTGTGGTGCTGCCCATTGAAAACATGTAAATCTTGTCAAGCATAGCAGTACACACCTGTAATCCTAGTACTCTGGAGGTTGAGGCAAGAGATTTACAAGTTTGAGGCCAGCCTACGCTAAATAACAAAACTGAAGACTAGAAAAGAAAAGGAGAAAAAAATGAAACAAACAAACAAACAAACAAAACAGGAAGGAAAATGGCTAGAGAGGTGTTTCAGCAGTTTGGAGCACTGGCGCTCCTGCAGAGGGCCCACGCTCAGTGTCTGCTCCCATATGGTGGCTCACAGCCACCTGTAGCTCCAGTTCCAGGGGAACCCACTTCTGGCCTCCATAGGCCCCAGGCTTGTGCTGCACTTACATACATGCAGACAAACTGCTCATATACATAATAAAATAAATAGACCGCTTGTTAAGAAGAGATATTTGAACCAAAGGTTGGTCTTTCAACAATAGATTATTCAGTTATGTGGAAATGAGACTTTTATAATCTTTTAATTTCTAATGATTCTGAATAAATATTATTTCATTCCTAATTGTATCTGTTGACTTTTGTTGACCTGTAAAAATCTGTCCATGAGACCTGCGATCTGAGAACCTTAAAGGGCAGACTGCAGTCTAATGCTGGAGACAGCCTTACTTCAGTTCCAGTATACTCTTATACATGAATATAAGAATGAAAGCAATGATCCAAGGAAGGTTGTTTAAGTTTAGAAAAACATGATCAGAAAAACATGTAAATAAATGTCAGTAAGCTCATACTACAGATTAACAGAGCAGCCCTTGCCCAGAACATTCTCAGGACAGATCAGTTTAAGCACAATTGCCTGGCACTTGCCATAGATTGTATCTGGGAAAGCATGAAAGCAAATCAGAAAGCCATGTCCAGATTCAGAGCACAGGAAGGATGGCACTCAGCAGATCCTTTCCCCAGACTGGGTTCTAGAGCTGTGTTCCAACATCCAATAAGAATAAACATGTCTTATAAGTTGACTGCAAAGATTTGTCCCAGCAGGCACAAAATCACGTCCAAGAACAATCCAGGGAACAAAAGTGCCAGAGGTAAAAGGCTCTTTGCTTGTACTGCTGGCTCCCCAAGGGATTGTACACCATGCGTCATTCCTGTGTCCGTGTTCTGACAGTATCTGAAGTGAGAGTTTTTGTTTCTTTAAAAATACAGAAATGGCATAAGAATATGTTTGTTTGTTTTTTATTTTAATCTCAGATGTGGGATATGGGTCTGTCCTCAGAAGCTGACTGTGATTTGCCTCGTGCTCTAGCAGGGTCATGATTTTGCCGGCTGCAGATAGTTTTTGTGAGCATGTAACATTTGGAATTCTGGGGGTTTTTCAGAGGGTGTATAAATGCTGGAGCCTGGTATAAGGGATGGGTTGACTGGTTGATGGTTGCATGAAGTAAGTTTGTTGCAGTTTGTTCATTAGTCCTGCGTAAAGAGAGGAGAAGAAATTAGATATCCTAACAACAAAGATCAAACCTGCCCTAAGGAACTCAGCACCCCTAATGAGCAGGAACTGGTCTAATGGCATCGTCACTCCCTCTCCCTCTAGCCTTTTTGTCTCTCCTACCCAGTGTTAGTGGGTTGGAAAGGAAGAAGTAAAGATGTGCAGAAGGGTAGAAGAAAAAGAACTACAAAGTAGCCAAAGGTACCACTACAAGCATCCCCTGAAAGTGAAATTTGCACATCTGCTTTCCAAACACAAGAATACATAGAATAGCGTGTCTATGTTATTTTTCTTAGATTCCGTGGAGTACATCATGCATTTGCAAAAATCTTAGCTGAAGGAGGAATCCGTGGGCTTTGGGCAGGCTGGATACCCAATATTCAGAGAGCAGCGCTCGTGAACATGGGAGGTAACACAACTTCTTGAATGTCTAAGCCATAATCTCCGAGTTATGAGCTCTGGCACCAGGGTGCCACGAACCAGCGATGGTAACTGGTGCGTTTTCACCTCAATCAGTGATGTATGAAAAGGACCAAAGACAGAAAATCCGTTCCCATAAAGAGAAAAGAAAGAGTGGTTTCTGAGGCCCCCTACCCCAGTCCAGATCGTCCTTTGAGATGAAAACTGAAATGTGTAACTGTTGGACTCTGCCCAGATGTCCAGCTCTCTCTCTGCCTGAGGCTCTGCCCCTGTTCCGTTGGAAATGTTTCAAACAGCGTGGCCTGCAGCCTGGAAAGGGGAGCATCCCTCCCATAATGCATCTTTACCCTTCACTTCTCAGTTTTAATTGCTAATTTTTTTTTTAATACCATAACCATAAAGTTTCAATTGGTCAGTCATCAATTGGTCAGTCATCAAGGAAGCTAGAAGAGACCAAAACCCTTTTTTTTTGGAAGGCTGAGCTGGGAGGATCATGAAGGCCAACGTGAATCATAAAGTTATACCCTATGTCAAAAAAAAAATTAAGTCATGTTAGACAAATGTTCTTATTTAGGAAATGCTTTTAATATGGTAATTCATTACTAGTGAAGCTACAAGTTATGCTATTATATGAGGGAAAACATTTTAAAATTAAATTATAATTATGTTGACAAACTATGACAATGTAAATATGTTGACAGATACCTTTACTGAGAAGTTACATATAGCAGTCCCTAAGAAGATACATTATTTAAAATGTAACTCTAAAACATATAAACTTTCCATAACATCAAGAGGCCATTCCACTGCTAGAAGGATAGTCCTTGAAGTAGGCAGTGTCTATGTTTTCGGCATACAGTGAGTACATCTACACCGTGGTTACTGTTAAGCCAGCCATGTGTATTTGCTAAAATGAATATGAAATCTTCATGAGAATTAGCATATAGGAAAGATTACAAGCACCAGTAAATGGTAAAGAAGCAGCTTGACTATTTTGTTAAGAATACAGAATTTGGGGTGCAGAATGAAAGATACTTCCTAGGATTGTATCTCTGAGAATGGTCATTCTGTGTACATATCCACAGCTTCCTTGAAATGTACATGGCAAAGCTACCAACTACTCCCATCTTCTGGGATCATCTTAAGCCCAACCCCCTACACCAACACCCAAATACCTGTTATTTCAGTATCCCTATTGACCTTCCAACAGGTCACACCATCAGGCTCCCAGCTTGACCTCTGCCACAGCCATCTGACTGGCCTCTTTCACCATCCTCAATGTTGTACAGCAGCGTACCTATGCAGAGAGATTTATCTAAATCTCTGACCCAAAACGCCATGCATTATCACCTTCCGATAACCTCTCATTAGATAACAGAGTGGAAATTTTTGAACAGATGTAGGATGCTGCAGAACTTGTCACACGCTTTCAGCTCCCTGAGCAGTTCATCTTGTCTGCCAGGAGTACAGCAGAAAGCCTGAGAGGCCACACCCCCGTGCGCTGAGAGGCCACACCCCCGTGAGCTGAGAGACCTCATCCCTCATCCCATGCCTACAAAGCTGCTCCTCACCTCTTGCTTGCAGTCTTGTCCTGTCTTGTGATTAGTTTTCGTCTACACGTCCCTTTCATTCGAGCTAAACCGTTGTCTCTGCCCATGTTCCTAAACCTCTCGCAGGCCATCCCCATAGCTGGAGCTGGCCATCTTAGATGTCCTTTTCTGTTCTCTGAGGTCATTGCTGTCCTTGGCCTCTAGTGTGTGTCTGTATCTTTGACTGCATGGTGAGTCCCTGAAGGCAATGGCCGTAGTTTGTTTTATTCGTCTTTTCCCCACTGTCTTTCATGCTGACTCATCAAATGCTCAGGGCTTAGTCAGTGAAAGAATCCTTTCTAAGATGGATGATGTGGTGCTCAGGAACGAATATGTAACATTTCTGAGAGTTCCAGTAACAGTCACTTAAATGTGGAAGGGAGTAGATCTATTTTCGCCGCCATCACTCCATGTACGTCTGCCGTGTCTCGCCGGCAGCTAAGTCCCCGCCCCCACCCCCAGGAAATCCTCGTGACTGTAGTGTCTCAATTCTTTCCTTCAAGGTTTTATCAGAGCCTCAACTCACCCAAGTTCCGGTTGCTTTCTAGGGGTCTTCCGTTGGCCGTCTCTAGAGTATCACTTCGAATGTGTCTGAACCAAACCACTTCTCCACTCTTCGTCTCAAAATACCCAACGGTCCGTTTTGTTACATGGGTATGAATTTTGTCCTTCCATGTTCCTTGTGTCAATTAGCTGCTGAGTGTGATTTTTTCTGTCTTCTTATGGTCACTGGAGCTTTTGGATTCAGACATGACTTGTTGCATCCTCCGTAGCCACGAGACCCCTTCCCAGGCACTGCATAGCCCCTTTGTCCCACTGTCCCTGAACTGGCTTTACGAAGGTGACCACCGCTGTTGTCTTGTTAAATACAGACAAAAATAAATAAATAAATAAAAGCTAATCTGTTTGCATTTTCATCTCAAAAATAATAGCTCTTCCCTTTAAATTGTTCACACTTAGACCCTTGCCTTCTTCACCTTCCCTTTCTTTCTCTGTCTTCAATCTGCTGGCTATTTCTCCTTTCAGATTTTATCCAGAAGCCGAGCAGAGCTCCGCAATACCCTAATCAAGCCAGCATCATCTCTCATTGGGATTAGCGTGATTGTCTCATATCTAGTCCCCTGGTCTTCCTGCAGCCTGACCTCTGACCCTCTCCTGAGTCACGTGGGCCAGCGCCGGCCTGCTGTTCTCCTGTCTCCCTTGTGTGCTCAGTGACACCAACCTCAGCCTTTTGCATAGTCATTCATGACCCGAGCAGGCTCCTGTCTCACGGCAGATGCTTTCCCTTCATCAAGAGCACTTTCTCTCAGCCCTCTAAATGCTTATTTTCTTTCCCATGCTTCCCGTGGGTCTCTGGTGTCATTTTAGCGAGAGACCTTCCATTTCACCCAAACTTTAAAATCCACCCCCTCATCTGTTCTGGATCCCTTCCCTTTTTCTGTTTGCCTACAGAATACTTATTTACAACCCACTGACATCTAGCCATCCAGTAGTTTGGCTACCAGACAAGCGGGATAAAATTCTCATTTTACCAACAACTCCTCCCTGAGTTCTACAAAAGTATCAGTCACGTCTCGTTTCTGCCCTCTGACATGCCTGTCCATTCTCACCATTCGTTTGCCTATACTTCAGTGTGGCTTATCTTCATAAAAGCCAGCACTGCGGCATGACTCTCCATAGCTTTGGATTGGCCTTAGAAAAACATAGAACGAGCTTAATGTAAAACAGCAGTCCAGATCTGTTGATTGTAACTGTCAGGGTCTTGACTCAATCCGACTTAAGCACAGACAGAAATTTCTCAGTCCAAAGACCAAAATTCCAGAGGTTAGTACAAGCCTAGCTCGATACAATGAGTACCCATTTCTTTCCTAGCCTTTGTAGCTTTACCTGCCTCTGCTTACAAGCAAGAACAGTGTCTTCCATTCTGGCACACAGTCCGCTCCCAAGCCTGGCATAATTTTGACACAAGACAGTCACTACTGAGTGAATGCATAGTCAATGCTTTCTCCTTTGCCAGATTTAACCACTTACGACACAGTGAAACACTACCTGGTATTGAACACACCACTTGAAGACAATATCTCCACTCATGGCTTATCCAGGTAGGCAACTGGTTGGGCTCTTCCAGTTTTCTCTGTTTCCTGTTCTTTTTTAAGGATTTAACTTTATTTTTAATTATGTGTACCCATTGGAGTCTGTGTGCAGACGTGTGAATGTGAGTCCAGGTGGCCCTTGAGGCCTGAAGAGCTTGGATCCCCTTGAGCTGGAGTGACAGGTTCTGGGGACCACAGTCTGGCCCTCTGCAAGAGCCGGTGCCATCTCTCTGGATATCTCTGGCCTTGTCTTGAATTGCTGTCATAAATTCTAACCTTGGGAATCTTTGGGGCAAGAATGTCAAGCCATTGTGAGAAGGGAAGGATGATGCTATGTTCTTAAAGTGTCATTTTCTTTAAGCTTGTGGCGATTAAAATGTGGAAGAGATAAAAAGAAATCACAGCACATTTCAGATCAAACTCGGCAAATGCCCGAACTTGATGGGGCTGCCCCAGGGGCAGTTTCTGACAACGGTCTCTTTAACTCAGTTCAGCAGATATGTGTGGCCTTCTGGGCTGATTGTCTCAGTCTCCATCCTGCAGTGGCCCTGCCCGGGTCACTCCCCAACTGGACACGAGTGAAAGTGGTGAACAGTAATAAGGTGATAAAGGAGTCCATCACTTCCGGGCTCAAAGGACTGAAAAACAACAAAAACAACACCAGCAAAGCAAAGGGATGGGACGTGAAGGAAGCAGATCAGACATGAGGGTTTGAGTGAATTCCGTTCTTCTGGTATTCCTTCTCTCTGACACATCCTTTCAACAGCTCCATTAGAACGGGCAGCATTTCGATGTCTGCTGCCCTTCACATCACAGTGATGCTTTGTCTGACTCCTGATCTTGTTTCTAAATCCTAAAAATAATCTGCAATCCCCTATGCTACTGAGGTGACCCTAGATATGTGATATAATATTAATACTCTCAAGTTGATGTTATTAAAAATGCACACCCCCCTCCCCAAGAATATTTTTTTAGACATGCTACTCTTTGTCTGTATAACCCTGCCTCCAGATCTGTGCTGTCAGGTGACTCAGTTACACCCAGTGCCCGTCCCTACCTGCCTGTCACTCAGTTAACACCTATCACATTTGCCCATTTGAATGCTGTAGATGCCTCCAGAACAGGGTCTTCTTAAACAGTTGCTACTTTTATTCTTGGTGGTGGTGATGTGTGTGTATGTGTGTGTGTGTGTGTGTGTGTGTGTGAGAGAGAGAGGGAGACAGAGAGAGAGAGAGAGAGAGAGACAGAGAGACAGAGAGACAGAGAGAGACAGAGAGACAGAGAGAGAGAGAGATTGAGAATCTGTGCCATGTGATTGTATGTGTACATGCCACAGCATGCACGTATAGGTCAGAGGATGACTTTCAGGACCATCAAGCTTGCTGACAAGCACCTTACTTCCCAAGCTATCTCAAAGGAGAGAATCTTATCTCCTGTTCCTTACCTCAAAGAAAGCCTGGCAGCAGGAGGCACATATCTGTTGACTGGCCGTGCGTTAAAGTTTTCTCCCTAACTGAACTAAGCGTTAATTTTAATCTCAGAGAATATTTGGCGCTCCTTTCTTTTTAAATATTAGATGCCTTTCTTTTAGAATCTGGAAGCCCTTGAATATTCTCTTTAAATTTTATTTATTCGTGTCTACAGTTTGTGTTCTGGACTCGTGGCTTCTATTCTGGGAACACCAGCGGATGTCATCAAAAGCCGAATAATGAACCAACCTCGAGACAAACAAGGAAGGTAAGTAAAGCCCTTAGTGCCCACATGCTGGAGTGGCTGCAGCAGTGTTGGTGTTTAAAAGATGCTGTCTTCTAAAGGTCTGTGTGATAGAGATGTACTCGAGTTTTCCTCTTCAGTGAGGCAATTGTTCATGTGAAATTCTTTTCTTTGTCTGATGCAAATATACTAAGCCTTTGGGGACTTGAGATAAGAGTCATATTATTTAGACACAGAGCAGTTATTGTGACTTCATTGTTTTCAAAGCATTTTGAAAGCTTTGAAATACTCTGCAGAGAATTTGCAGACCACTCTGTTCAGAGCATGTACCTTTCAGGTGACAGAATTCGATGTGGTATAAAGTAGTGTGTTCTCTTTGGAAGAGGTCTTGTGGAATGAACTCCAGAGGGGACGGAGGAAGTGATGGGGAAAAAAAGAGTCAGCAGGGAATACCTGTGGTGAACTGAAGACACTTATGTCTTATGTCAATGGAGCACCAATACATAAAGTATTTAGCTCAGAATAGCGCCCCATAGATGGCTCTGTTTACATCTCGGTTTACACAGGAGGGAATTTGACACAGGTCCCTTTCTCCTTCCAGAGGACTTTTGTATAAGTCATCAACTGACTGCTTGATCCAGGCTGTTCAAGGGGAAGGCTTCCTGAGCCTGTATAAAGGCTTTCTACCCTCGTGGCTGAGAATGGTAACGATGGTGGGGGTTCTGTTTCTTCCTTTACTTTTGCTATCTTTGTATTTCAATTATCTGTACTTTGCAGATATTTCTCATTCCCTGCTCTGATATGTGGGATAGCCTTTCCTGCACAAGAGGCCCGTTCATTCTTCCTTTTTAAAATATGTATTATAGGGTTATTTTTCTTTTCATCTTTCCTTAGAATCATGTTTCCTTACCTGAAAGACTAAAGCTAAGTGACCCCCATCACATTTATTAATAAACATGTTGATAATCTATTACGTAAGTAGATAAAGGCAGATTTCTTTTTAAGTGATATAAAGCCTTTAGTAGTCTTTGCTAAAACAACCTAGGTTGGGATGGATATAGAGAGTTCAGAATTGCTAGGAAATGCTGCTTGTTTTGATGACAAAGCTCTACAGGTATGATTACCACAGAGACGCTGCTTTAAAAGAGTGCCATGCCCCGCTGTGCTTCTGCAGTTTACTCCAGTGTACTAGACAGAGTTAGCCATGCAGTAGCTGTAATTCACAGCAGCGTTCTTTTCTAAGTGCTTGTAACTACTTGAAAATGTGGATGAGTTATAGAGCTAGACACTCAATCAAAAATCAACACAGTATGATAACACACACAGAGAGACACACAGACACACACAGACACACACACACACTTGATTGCACACCCTGTAGAGTAGACTTAAATTCAAATAAGAAACTATAAAGGGTGGCTGTCCCAGGAAGACTTTCTAGTGCTTTGGAGATACACAGCCTGTAGGGTTCAGCCTACACTGGGCAATTCTGAAGGCCTCTCCCTGGGAGACACTTGAAGACTGACTAGGGCCTGGCCAAGGAAAATGGTACAAAAACGCTCTCTAGAGATGGGTGGGAGTGTATTGAGAACCCAAGGACAGAGAGTATGGGAAGCACAATTGGCCAACATGCAGAGAACCAGACAAAAGGCGAGACAGAGAGGCATAAAGCAGACAGGCAGGCGGGGTTCACTGTGCACATGGGGGTGAGCTGTGGCTTGGCCACTTCTGCACTTCTAGATTATTCTGGCTTTCCTGAGTTGAGAGAAAGGCCTGGAGTGATCAATGAAACATAAGGGTGGTGCAGGTCTGGCAGTGAGGAAAGAGGATACCTTTGAAGCCTGGCTGGATGAGGGTAGCTGAATGGCCAGAGAAGACAAGGAGAAGAAAAACCAGGACCTGAGCAACTGGCACTAACAACAGTTTATACAGATGGGCATCATTTGCAGGGCAAGAAAAAGTAGATTCAATAAAGATAATTTTTGATGCAGAATGTTTGGGGTACTTGTAGGGCATCTGAACAGACAGATATACAGAAGACTGTCTGAATATCGAAATTAGATCAATACCCGAATCTGATGTAGGGGAAGTGGGCATGGAGATGTAGGGAATATAAGAACATACAGATGGGACAGTAGGTGACTGTTAATAGAAACGTTAACAGCAAAAGCTCATAGTGATGCCTGATAGGAAGTGTGTCAGTCGGGCTTCTGTGGCTGTAACCGAATCCTCAACATCCAACAAAACAACCTGAAAGAAGACCGAAGGGTTTATTTGCTCTCCAAGTTTCAGAGGTTTCAGTCTGTGGTCAGCCAATTCCATTGCTTTTGTAGGCTGGTGAGGCAGAACATCTTGGCAGGAGCATGTGGTCAGGAAGTGGTGAGCTCCTTACAGGAAGGGGCCAGAGACAGGTGCACCCTTCAAAGACTCCCCACACGCACCCTGTCCAGGGGTGAAGGAGATGGATTAGTGGAGAAAGTATCATCAAGCAGGCAGCATCATGGTGTGTGTTACTGTCCTGTTGGTTGCTGCTATGCATGATTGAACACGGACATCTGCCTCATAAGAAACTTCAGGTACCCGGCTGGCTTCACTGGAGCTTATAATTATACCTGGTATATTCACACTGCACAACATATTTGATAAATTATGCAGGGACCTGGCACCTCCAGGCCAGCATGTTTTGAGAAGTTCAAGCCCTATGTGGGCCCAAGTCAGCATTAGAAAGTCACTTGCTAAGCATCACAGACGTAGGAGCTTTGTGTAAACTTAAGATTTAAGATTATCAAGCCAAGAGGGCTTTTGAATAGCCAGCTCTGCAGAAACAGGAAATGAGAAAGGCCTGCAGTAGGCTTGAGACAAACCTGAGGCAGCAATACAGGACCAGACACACTTGGATTATTTACAGTAGTCCTAACTGTGCTGGTGGGGAACTCAGTAAGCATAGACAGCATGCCCATTGACAGAGCACAGAGGCTCAGTCAATCCCACCCATTAGCTCCCCTCGGTCTTTGGCTAAATGCTCTCTATCTCTCTTGAGCTCATTTAAACCCACTAAACTCCACCACACTCCCCATCACTAAGATAGTCCCTAAATAGAGGAGGCCCAGCCCCTGTGGTTTTGAACCTGTAATGACACATTCATATGAAGAGCAAAACTGGCATCCACACCATTAGAGCTGGCTGCAGCATCCTTAAGCAGGACTCCTGTCTCCGTGGTGTCTCTGCAGTTGCCTCCTTGACCGATCCATTCTGATGATACAGGGATGTGGCACATTCACAGCTTAGTGTTCATTATTTCAGCCATGTGTGTGAAGCTCAGCTAACCACTACGTAGTACATTTTTAGTCTGCCAATGTAACGTTCAGAATTTCCAACAAAGGCATATGCATTCCTATACACACAATTAGCAGATCCAGTTTAGATTCCAACTAGTTAAGCTTAGCTCTCTGCTCTAGAAGGGAACTCCTCTCTAGTCACTGATCAGAACCAAACTAGAGAGGGATTCAATCCAAGCACCCCTACTCTAGCAATACCTACTTCCTAGTGTTCATGACTCCTTTCAGACACATCCTTCCTAGTTCCTGTGGGTAGAATCATTCAGATTAAGGTCAAGCCGTTCTGAGCTGGGGGCTCCTTTTTCTCTTCCATGTGAATTTGTTTATGCAGATTGCAAGACATCTAGGACTGAGATTTTTATGACCCAGCCCTTAAAGACTTTTCTGCATCTTCCTCACATCTTAAGTATCTAATTAGACAGCAGCTTAGCACAGAAGTCAAGGCACCCCAGGTTGCAGAAATGGTCAGTAGAAAGAGCGGTATAGTCTAGTTCCACACCATGTCAGTGGGCAGCGCACTGAGGCCCAGCATCTTCATCTGTAAAATGGAGATAAGACCTGTTTGTTTTGTTTTGTTTTCTACTGCAAGTTGTTCTTAGGGAAATGTGTGGTCAATATGACAGGAAAATGCTTTGTAAGTTTCAAGGTGATTTACAAAGGTACACCATTAAGTTATTTGTGGGGCTTTTTGTTTTGTTTTTACAAGTGGATTGAAAATGACTGTCACTCAAAGCTGTATATGTAAGACATTTATAATCGCTCTGAAATATGCACTAACCTCTTTGGTTAATCTTTCAGACCCCTTGGTCAATGGTGTTCTGGCTGACTTATGAAAAAATCAGACAGATGACTGGAGTCAGTCCATTTTAAGTCCTTAAGGCTAGAGTGCTCATTGTCACTGAACAAGAGCATCCGCAACACATGCCCCTGTTATTTCTACCTCTTTAGGAAGATACTTTACTCCACAGAGACTGCGATTTGCAGGGGCAGCACTTTCTCTCTCTATGGAAACCTGAGTTCTCTTTGACATCTCCTTTTATCTAAGAGCAATCTGTCTGGTCCAATCTCTCAAGACCAATCACTGAGACGCATCGAGGCGTTTGCTAAAGAATGGAACCCAGACCACTTTGACCTTGGGCCAGGAGGTTTGGACTTGGAGCTGCTGATCTGTGCAGAAGCATCTGCCTTAGAGGAGAAGCAGAGGGAGCCAGCATCTCAGACCTGGATAGACATCAGCGATGTGGAATACTGGAGTGCTTGGGAAACACAGTTAACCTTTGCACCCGCCCGTATTTACTGTCTGGTTTGACAACTGCTTTTCTGTTAACAGAGTGCCCATGTTGTAATCTACATGGAGGCAAATGAAAAGTCATGAATAAACATCTTGAGTTTTCCTAGTGCTAAAAGAAGTCACTTTACCTTTTCACAGAAGGAGGATGGAAAGATAAAAGAGTCTACTTGAAGTGATGTGGGGTGACAGGGAAAGAGGCTGCTGCTTCTGGGTCTAGCTTTGCAGGTGTGCTCACTAGTTGCCACTCCTTTATGCATGCTAGAGGTTAGTGACATCCCCTGACGGCCACAGTCTGTCAGTGAGAGCAGAACGCTTGCTGTGTAACATTCCATCACAACACATATTTGTCCGTAGCTCTGAGAATCTTAAGCGAGGGACCCACAACACACTTGCCTGAGATTCAGCTCCCAGGGTGTTAAGCGCCTCTCAGTCTTCATCTTTTCAGGGATGTTTTGGGGCAAGACTGATATGGAGACAGCACACTCTGTTGTGTCTCCCTCTGTATCTCTTCTCTGTCACAGAGAGGGGAGGGCAGAGATAGCTCGAGAGCTCAGATGCAGTTTTGAAACGTTCAGAAGCCCGAGTGTTACTCATTGGGAACCTTACTCATCCTTGCCTATGGTGTGGCACGTGCTCACCATCCACCGATAATCTCCCGATAATCTGGAGTTCATGATAATCTCTCCAGTCTTGTCGTCCAGTCTTTTTTTCTCTTCCTAGAAAGGTTTCTCTAGATTCACCTGTACACACCTGCTTCCCCAGCCTCAGACACAGGGCATGTCGGGATGGATGGCTGCAGCTTAGGGGTAACAGCTAGGGATATTACTAGCAAAACTCCAACCATTCAGGCCCAAGGTAGATCTCAGAGCCAGCCAAATAGCGTTATGTTGGACCGATGCCCGTGCGCAGAAACAGCATCCCCAGTGCTGCATGAATGAGCGGGTAGAAAATCACTGCCATTTCAAAGGAGGAAGCACACCTTTAAAGACCTTCCAGTGTGTGTAACTGTCTCATTTTTCTACTTACAGAAGGTGGAGTTTGATCCCTGTACATCTTCAGGTTACCCACCTTTCCGTTGCATTGTTGACCTGCAATTGAGTTGCTAAATATATAAGTAGCCTATATTATATGCTTAGGTCCCCAAGTATTCTGTTCCACAAACTGAGTCACCTTGGGGAAATTTTGGTTTTTCTATGTTTTCTAATGTTTATGACTAAGTAAAAATGGAATCAAATAATTACATGCAAACTCGACTATTAAAAAAACTGGCTCAGCGTTCTTCTTTTGGGGTCTGGGGACTGGGACATAGACATGTTGTTCCTTGGTTTAGAAGCTGAAGCCCAGAGAAAGGAGGGTGCTCATGCTGCAAAGTGCAAAGATCCCGATTATTATAGGTCTTACAATGGACAGTAATAGTGCATACTAATGAGGTACCCAAGCAGAACCCTTACATCGGCTTCACAACAGCCCCATCTCTGATTCTGAGTCATCTCCAGATTTGTTGTTGTTGATGATGATGATGATGATGATGATGATGATGATCGTGATGATGATGTTTTGTCTCATACATTTTCAGTAGATCTAGGCTGAAGTGGACTTGAACACTAAGAGTCTTCATTGTCTGGATGCTTGTCATGTTTCTGACAGATAACCCATTACTCCCATGCTTTATTAGCAAACTGGGCTTCTTGGTACCCACTTGGAATATGCTAGGTTCTTTTCAAAAGTAAACACATCAGAAAAATCCTGTCTGTAACCTTCTCACTTCCCACTGTGTAACTCTGTGGCGTTTCTCTGGCTTTGCAGCTCAATATTCATAATTCTAGGCATTTTTCTTTTTCTTTTTTGCTTTTATATTTTTCTCTAGTCAAATAATTTTTTCTTAAAATCTATGCATATTTAGTTATAAACTACGTTCTGATCTTTATAAGCAAGTTAACAAGCATATCTAATTAAAGGGATAGCATTTCTTAAGTCTTATTTTAATTAGAAGTAATAGGAGATTTTACATTTTTTTTTTTACATGTGTGGGTGTTTCGCCTCATGTGTGTCTATGTACCATCGCATGTAGCTCCTAAGGAGGCCAGATGTGGGCATTGAATCCCCTAGAACTAGAGTTACAGATGGCTATGAGCTGCCGTGTTGGCGCTGGGAATTAAGCCCAGACCTTCTAGAGGAGCAGCCAGTGCTCCTAACCACTAGACCATTTCTCTCCAGCCCTGGGAATAATCCATGTTTTTAAAGAGCTCCAGGCCCTGCTGGCTTATAATTCTTCAGGGTTAGGACTAGGTAGGTACTATGGTTTTATGTGAACCACAGCCTTCGTTATAGCTTTCTTCGTTTGGTTACTTGTTTATTCATTCGTCTGTTTACTCATTTATTTACTTTGGCTATCAGGTACCCAAGAAAAATTGTTTATTGCCGATATAATATAATATTAATCTATAATAAAATTATAGATTGCTAATATAGTGTATATTAGGTTTGTCATCATTATTTTAAGACTTGCTGTCATATGGGTCTGATATATGTCTCACCTTGTTAATTTAAAAAAGGAACAAATTGAAGAAGGTGTAAATAAAAATTTTTATTATTTAGGTTTCAGATTCTCAGCTACATTTATTTGCAGTGGAGAAAGTTATACTTTTTTTCCTCTCCATGAACAGAAGCATATTTCCGCAAGACATCACATGAGGAAAGTGCCTATTTTTAATATTTGATGACTCGAATATGGGTTTTGACATGTGCTTATAATATTAGTTCTTGGAAGGTGGAGGGAGGGAGGAGTATCAGAGTTCAAGGTCATCTTGACTATTTGGTAGGTTCAGGACCAGCCTGGGCTACATGAAAGACCGCGTAAGGAACTCATTCTCTTTTCCCAGGTTAAGCCAAAGCTCTTCTTCATAACAGTTGCCAGACAAACACGGACCATTACCAAGTGCCGGCTAGTTAACACGGAAGGAAGCCTGACCCTGAAATGTGAGGGCCACCCCGCACTTGCAGTCTGTACTTCTCTTTTATTCTCTGTGGTCTAGCCCTTCACACCTCTAGATTTCTGTTTCCTTGTAAGAAGGGATAGAGAAACCACTGCTGTCTTTATCTTAACCTACTCTGTCTCTGAGGGGACATCATTTTGATACTCTGTTTTTCATTTTTCTCATTTAGATTTGTCCCCCCCCCCCCATAATCATTTCCTCATATTCCAAGGTTGGAAAAAGCTCTAACCAAAATAAATGTTATTCATACAACATTTGTTATGTTAATATTGCGCTGTTAACATAAGCACCTGCATCTGGTCTGTCTCACCAGGAGCTTTGTTTTGCTCAGGACGGTTTCTCTCGGTAACTGGGATGCAACACTGCCTAGCATTGCCCTCACCTGCTCCATCATACCCACAATGGTTGGTTAAACTCCTTAGTGATGTGCTCAAGTTCCTCTCGGTCTGACCCCACCCATTTTTTCTGGCCTTCATCTCTCCCTATGTTTGCATCTCTTCCTCCTCTCAGATGCACAGCACTCGGCTTATATCCCTAGAGATGTGGTCCACTTGTCTGTGCATTGTGAGGTCTTCATTCCGAGTCCTTCACCTAACTTCTCTGATCACCCCGCCCATCCATCTTCGTTTAGATTGGCTAATTAGCTCCAGATATTGCCTATCAGAAGCCTTCAAGAGCTAAAGTAGCCATGGATCCCATTGTTTCCCTAACTAAGTGGATAGAAATGTTAATTTCTCCTACACAAGGGAGCTATCTGAAAGCAAGGACTCTATAATAGTCCTCTGTGAGCCACACAGCGGACATCTGCTAAATCAGGAGGGTTTTCTTTTTTTTAAGGAAATGGAGAGAAAACCATTTAAGGACAGATTATTATATTTTACTTTCCCTCTATCTTCGAAAGAATTATGCTGAGTAGCACCTCTAACTTCATTACGTTATTTACGAAATGCTTAACTTCTCACTGAAAAGATTATTGGTGCTCAAATGTATTATCGTTTTTAAGAAATGCCCTCTTCATCAGTTTATCAGTTTAAATAAAACCTTCCATAATGGGCTGGCAAGATCTCACAGTGAGTTACTGGCACCTGCTACCAAGCCTGACAGCCTGAGTTCTACCCGCGGCCCGCATGGTAGAACAGACACCTCTGACCTCCACACACACATTATGACACACTCATGCTCCACCACACACATCAGACACACAAAGTTTTAAAAAAAAAAAAAAATGCCTGTGGGGGAAGGAGTGCACCAGGAGGGGGTGGTGAAGTGGAAGTTTCTGGTATGTCATGTGATGTGTTTTGATGAGGCAAGACCCCTGGGAGGACACTTGATGTTTGGACTCAAGGGACAGTGACAGGGCTCTTGCATAGGTAGCTGTGCAGCTCTCCATTGGTCTCGAGTCTTCGATGATCTTCACTTTGTTGAGAGAGGTACAGCAGAGAACTGGCATTTCAGCTGGTCCTGGTCAAACCCGCTGACTTGTGCTAATTCAGCGGAGGCCTGGTGGTTTCTGCTGGATCTTGCCACCATTTCTGATTTGGTATTTGGTGACACTTTTGAACTGGACTGTTGATATCCTGACATGGCTGAACTGGACTGCTGGTATCCTGACAACGGAGATTGGAATCGCTCCAAAGAGCTACTTCTAAACAGGTCCAGATCCCCTTGTCCTATTCACCATCTTTTCTCTCCTACCCTTGGATGGGGGCCAGAAGGGGGGAAAGTGTTTGAAAACCCTTATTAAAGTGGGTTTTGAAAAATCTAAGCCTACGTGTGGGGAGGAGCGATCAGGATGTAAAATGAATAAATAAATTCATGGGAAAAAATGCCTCCCATATAGGCTACCCAATTTTATTATATTGGGTGGTTTTGCATTTAATAAGTTGTTTAATAGATAATAAACTGGTATGATTATGTCATTTTTCATTTTAGAGTGGGTCTGGAAATTTGGCCTTCATTTACTACCAGACAAATGCAGCGTCTTAGCATTTCTGAACTGTGAGGAGCACATGATTGTTTTTCCTCACACACACACCCCCCCCGTACTCTACCCCCACTAGCTGTTGTGATTGCCAACAGCAGCAGGAACCACTTTGAAGGTTTGATTAAAGCAGATGAAGGTGCCTGAAGAGATCTGTTTGCTGAAAAAATCTGGTAACAAACAGGAACATACATGAGTAAATGAAGCAAGCTATTCTGAATTTTGAAAATAACTGCTTTTAAGTGACTGGCTGGTGTAGTGATTATTTTCAGCCCCACTATGGTTTTAAGATAACAATAAAAATGTAGAGGGTTTTTTTTTTAAGCTTTAGTTGTTCATCGTGGAAATTGAAACTGACTTGTTTTGGGGTGTTGGGTTTGGGGTATAGCCAGAGAGATAGTTGTATTTCATGGCTATAATTTGTTATTTTATGAGTTTTCCCAGTCCACCCAAGTATTCTGTGCACAAGCTCACTGGCAGAGGAATGGCCTTGAACTGCTGAATGAGAACGTCTTTGTCACCACACCTACTCTGATTCCTGCGTTCCTAGATGGCATCCCATTGCCCCATCCACTTTGGGTTGGTAGCTCCTGATCTGTCTCTGTCACCTTCTCCTCATTTTGTCCCTTTCACTGCAAAAGAGCATGGTTTCTACGACTTTTGCATTGAACCTGGAAATCCCACACCTGTATTAGGCACCGAGTAAGTCTGGATTTTGGCCATTCACAGGTATCTCTATGTTTGAGAGTCGGATGTAGGGGCCGTCCTATGCAATCTCATCATCTTCGTGTGGCTTGCATAGCCACTGACACATTCACAAGTCCAAATGGTGATCTCAACACAGTTTCCTCCCTCCGTAGCCATCCCCATGCCTCACTTCCTCATTCACCTTTCTACAGCTGTCATTGTGTCAAGCTAACAATACTATACAATGACAGCTGTAGTCTTTGGAGCCTTATTTCCAATCTCTTAGCTGAAAGGTCTTGGATGAGGATTTAAAAGTGATATTTGTGACCAGACATGACAGTGCAGATGTTCCTCCATCTTGTATTCTTGCTGAGGCCATTTCAGGTTTAACCAGACCCAGAGGTTAAGATGCCCCAGCAAACTTGGCTTCTGTTAAACTGCTTGCTTGTGCAAATCTCCCCCTGCAGCTGCAGAGTGAGACAACTGTGGTTTTTGCCTTTAAAAGCCCCTTGATCTAAATGCTCAGGGCTACACTAAGATCCCAAATGCCTGGGTATAGTCTCAGCTGGATGGAATAAAGATTTATAACTGGCTGTAAACTGTATCTGAGTGATCATCTCTGGTGAGCTCCCTGTAAGTCAGTGGTTCTCTTTCTCAACTTTTAATACAGTTCCTCATGTTGTAGTGACCACCTGTTGAGACCTGCCCTCCTAGTGTAGCTGTAGCCATTTTGTTTCATGCCCACCAGCTATTTCATATTGTTGCTGCCTGTCATATTGTAACATACCTGCCAATCGTTGACACAGAAAAATAACTTGGCTCAGAGCAGGGTCATGCTGATCACATACCCTGTTATGTTCTGTATTTATTAATCTTAAGAAATTCCACAACTATAAGATTCACATAGGACCCTTCAAATTAAAGGTCAATATGAACTGTTGTATCTAAAATGGCTTGAGTCAGGAGCAACCACTGGGCAACACTCCCAGCATCTGAATGTGAGCTTTGTGGTTTTTGTTTGTTTGATTGGTTGGTTGGTTGGTTGGGTTGGGTTGGGTTGGTTTAGCCTTTATAAGCTGGCCCTGTGAAATGTCCAGTGAGCAGCTTTTAGCTCTCAAGGCTGAGCTATTGCCCTGGTTGATCAGTCTTTAGGTGTGTGTTCAATAGACCATCCTACTTAACTGAGATTGGTGTTTGTGTGATCTGTGGGGCAACTCAGACCAACTATAAAATTATTTCACTACCACTTCAAAACTAATTTTGCTACTGATATGAATTGTAATGTAAATATCTGATACACAAAATATCATATGATATGTGACCCTAAAGGAGTTGTAACCTACAGGTTGAGAACCACTGCTGTCAGGTGTTGTGATTGGTCCTTGGGGAGTAGGGTTTTTATAAGACTTATTTAACATCATGGACACACAGACAGACAGATCACATCATATCAGGGTCTGATGAAGAATTCAGACCCCATGAGACAGACAGCATGGTGTAGTATCTCAAGAGGAATCAGAGTCCACATGACAGAAACAGAGATCTCTTCTAATACTTTCTGATGCTGGGCCTGGCTCACAGCACACACCTAGAGTCAGGCTCTGATTTGCAGGCAGGGGGCAGGGAAGGGGATAGAGAACAGGATATGTGGCCACAAATAACTCCTTTGATGGCAGCTTCCTTCCCAGGTAAGAAATCTTGGCCTGAGGAAATTAGAGATTCACAGACAGAGCCCGGGGGGGGGGGGGGGGGGGCTGTCTCAGAAGAGTCTTCTAAGCCTTTATACCTAACAGACTGTTTCTTTATCTTTTTGTTGCTGAGTTGCCTCATACAACATGAAGACAAAGCAGTTTTTGTTTAACCATGTGTCTATTGAAAGCTATTTGGGTTATTTATCGAATGGACTATTAGGAACATAGCAACTATAAATATTAGGATGCAGTTTGCTGCATGAACAGGTTTTCACTACTGTCAGCTAAATACCTAGTGTAGGTCGTTTAGGAAGCACGAGTTTAGTTTTTGCATTTCAGCCATACTGTTCCCAGCAGCACTGTAAATGAGTTTCTCCATGTTCCTGTCATTGACATTACCATCGTTTTAAATTATAAAAAGAAAATCAGGTTATGTTTATTTATACATGTTTATACATTTATACATGTATGTATATGTGTGCATGCCACAGTACCCGTGTGAAGGCACACAGACAACCTGTGGGAGTTGCCTGTAATTGTCCTCTATATGGGTCCTGGGGATTGAACTCAGGTAGCCAGACTCAGCAATCTCCTTTACCTGAAAAGCCTTCTCACCTTCTTGCTAGTACATACCCTAAATTTTAGGGTAGATACTACTACCTTGTCTAGGGGTCTTGACTGATTCATTATCTAAGGGTTTGTTTTTCTTTTTCTTTTTTGAAAAAAAAAAAAAGTAGAAATAATCCTGAGCACAATAGGATGCAGGAGGCATGGAAATCTCAGACACGGCAGACAGCATCAACCAGGGGAGAAGGATTTTATTACAGGTGAGGAAACACACATAGCAAGTTACACAGCGCGGACACTCTGCAAGTCAAAGTGGGGGGACTCAGAATCAGGAGCCCTGGCTCTCCTGGAGGCTGGGAGATTTAAGAGTCTTTGAGGAGATCTTCCTCCCCCACTTTAGCTCATCTGAACAAAGACTAGGAGGCTGATGGGTCTACAAGTTTAGGGTAAACCAGTTCAGGTATGGCCTTGAACTTGACTATAGCTGAAACAGCCTACCATGAAGAAAATGCCTGTGGGGCCTTTGTTTTACACTGCCAGGCCTTTGTCTCAAGTCAGGAGGGTAAGAAAGAAGACAGCCATCTTGGAATCTCATCATCTTTATTGTGTAGTCACGTCCCCTCTGGCTGTGTGGGAATCCAGGGCCTTGTCCCTCAGCTGTTACCACTAATGTGATGCATCGCTATGGGTTTGTTTTCCCCAGCAGCTAATGAAGCTGAAAACATTTTCATGCTCTTTGCCAGCTGTAGATCCTCTTTGGTAAAATATCACTCTGACATTGTTCTAGATTGCTTTCCTACTGCTGGGATAAACACCATGGCCAAAAGCAGCTTGAGGAGAGAGGTTATTTGGCCTAGACTTCCAGGTCACAACCTATCATTCAGGGAGGCTGGTGTGATGGTTTGTATATGTTTGGCTCAGAGAGTGGAGCTATTTGGAGGTGTGGCCTTTTTGAAGTAGGTGTGTCACTGGGGGCGTGGGCTTTACTGCCTGGAATCGAGTCTTCTGCTAGCAGCCTTGAGATGAAGATGTCAAACTCTTGGCTCCTCCTGCACCATGCCTGCCTGGATGCTGCCATGCTTCTGCCTTGATACTGGACTGAACCTCTGAATTGTAAGCCAGCCCCAATGAAATGTTGTCTTGGTCATCACAGTGTCTGTTCGCAGCGGTAAAAGCCCAACTAAGACAGTTGTGGTATGAAAGCCAGCAGGAACCCAGAGGCAGGAACCATGGATGAACAGAGCTTGCTGGTTTGCTCACTCTGACTTGCTGGCTCTGTCAAGCTCAGCTAGCTGTCTTTCACCTATCTACCTAGGGATCATGCCTCCCACAATGGATGGGGGCCTTCCTGTTGGGCCTTGATCTGGTGTTCCTGTGTATTCAAATGCTAAATACTGGCCCCCAAGATCTGGTTGCCCCTAAGAAGAAATCCTCATGTACACTAAGTGATGCTGTGTAAACCCTGCTCCCTAGTTTGAGCAGCAAGTTACAAGGGGCATATGTATGGGATGTAAGTTAGACTAGCTCAAAACCTGCCCAGTCTAGACTCACAGCTTGTAAATAAAATACCAGGGTTGTGTATCTTTTATATGGGCTAGCTAGAATATATAATCCATTTTATACCCACCCCTATCAATCGGCAACCAAGGCACAGAAATGCCCACATGCCAGTCTGGTCTACGCAACTGAGGTTTCCTCAGATCTAAGCTGTGTCAAAATGGCCGTTGAGCTAATTAGACAATGGCATTTGCCCATTTTTACATTGGATTCTTTGTTTATTTGGTTGGTTGGTTTTGTTTTGGAAGGGGTGCTTGACACAGGACCTTTCTACATAGTTCTTGCTATCCTAGAATTCACTATGTAGAGCAGGCTTGAACTTGGAGATTGCCTGCCTCTGCCTCCAGAGTGATAGAAGTAAAGGCTTGTATCTTCATGTCCTGCCCTGCTTCACAGGGATTCTTTATTCTTGATTTTTGGACATTACATGTCATAGATATAAGTCCGAATGTGTCATAGATATAAGGATGAACATGTCATTTGTATAATTTATCTCAGAACATGTAGCTTGTAGTTCTCATTCTCATAACAATGTTTTCTTGCTTGGGTTATTTCTTAAATATTAACTGAATAGTAATCTAAGCATGGTTTAGGGCTGAGGAGACAGCTTAGCAGTTAAAAGCACCAGCTGCTTTTGCAGAGGATACAGGTTTGGGTCCCAGCACCTACATATGGTTCCAACTGTCTGTAACTCCAGTTTCAAGGGATTTGACATCCTCTTCTGACCTTCACCAGCACCAAGCCCACATGTGGTGCACAGACAGATGCACAGGCAAAACACCTTCACATAAAATAAAATCCAATAAAAAATTTAAAAACATAGTTTATTCATGGACTCGACTCTGTACCATGTTTGGCTTAGGGTTCTTTATGTAGATCTGAGCACAGAGAAAGGTATCATTTGATTTTTTTTCCCAATTTGGGAGGTTTAAAATAAAGTTCAGTATTAAAACCCCTTTCAGATATCTCCCGTCTCATCCCTGGCTTTCTCCTTATCCCATTAGTTATTAAATATAGGATTAAAAGTAAAATAGCCCCTGCTTTACTGAAAGCACATTGCTCTCAGGACTAATAGGGAGGGGAGCTTACACTTTTTAATAGAACTGAAAATACTTTCCATGATAAAGAACAGGAGATAACTTAGTTGGAGCTTAATCATCATAGTGTAATGGTCCAACTTAAAAGAAAAACAAAACAAAACACTTTTCTTTCCTTCAGCAGAATAAGACTGAAAAAATATAAAACAACCTACTCCAGGGACAGATGAAAGAGAACACTGAATCCTTAGCAGGATGTCAGCACTTAGTGACCATTCCCTGACATTTCAGGGTTCAGATCTTTAAGGGACCTGGCCAAAATGGAGATATTCTAAAAGTACACATTTATCTCTCAATTTGGCTGTTAGAAACAGTGGACCCCAAAGAAATGGGAATTTCCCCAGAAATCTCAAGCTAGGAGGAAATGGCCCCAACCAGGGGTTGGGGAGGAGGTGACTTGTCTCCTTTAAAGAGATTTCACATAGCTCTTACAACTTGCCAGCCACCTTACTGGATGAGATGAAGCCCAGACAGTAATAAGTCTATGTTGGGCTGGACACCTTGGCCAGGACTGCTGAGAGGTGCATCCTGGCCTTTTATTCTGTTGTGCTTTGTGTTTTGACACATTGAAGCTCTAGCTGTCCTGAAACTCACTATGTAGACCAGGCTGGCCTCAAATTCACAAATATCTGCCTGCTTCTGCTTCCCAAGTGCTGGGATTAAAGGCACATACTGCTACACCTCTATTTAGACTCGAATCTCACTTCAGGAACTGAAAGATAGACAGACTTGGGAGATTCACTGGATCTGTGTTCTCTTTCCCAATGTGGCCACAGTCCCTTTTCAGTTTTCCACTATTACTTTGACACTTAATACAGAAGAATACAGAGGCCCCTCCGGTGTATTCTTGTGGAAGCCATTTCAAGTTGAACTAGAATTTAGCTCCTTGATCGAGACATCAAGAAAATTTATCTAACTCTATTCTAGGAATCCAAGGTGAAGACGTCTTAGCTAACTTTATCTTAGATCCTGTCGAACTGCTGACTTTCAAGAAGTCACTCTTCATCCCTTAAAGTGAAGTGCCAGAATTTCTGCCTTCAAAAACCTTATGTTCTAGACACTCCATGTTACTACACTTAGGTCTACCTGAGTGTAGTCCCAGAGAGCTGGAATAGGACTTTCAGTTGGCTATAAACTTTGTCTGAGTAATCATTTCTAGTAGTCTCCCTGTAACATTAGCACCGTGCAAAAGGCGGAATAACCAAAAGGCTAAGTCACCAAGAAGAGACAGTCTTGCTAAATACTTTTAATTTTTTTTTTTTAACTCATGTGTATGAGTGTTTTTCCTGCATGTGTGTATGTGCTTAGTGTGCTTGCCTAGTGCCTTTAGAAGCCTGAAGGTGGCACCAGATTCCTTGGAACTGGAGTTACAGATAATCTTAAGCAACCATGTGGGTAGTGAGGACTGAACCCAGGTCCTTTAATCCAACTTTCCAGCCCCAAGATTTATTTGTGTGTGTGTGTGTGTGTGTGTGTGTGTGTGTGTGTGTGTGTGTAGGTGTTCATGGAGTCCAGAAGAGGGGTACAGGATTATCTGGAGCTGGAGTTACAGGCAGTTGTGTGCTACCCATGGTGGTGGGATTGGAAACTCTATTCTCTGCACGGGCAGTAGTTCCTCTTAACCTCTGAGCCATCTCTCCAGACCCTTCTAAATATTTTTTTTATCCAATGTCTGCTTTTCTTCCACAATGAAAATATAAAAGAATTACAGAAAAATGGTTAAGCTCATCGTGAAAAAGCGAAAGCTTTGGAAAATCAAATTTGTTTGTTCAATAGCTACTGTGCATTTCGTCTCCTCCACCCCATGTGGGCTAGTGGGAAATCAGGTAATAAGTTGCAACACAGTGGGGAAAGAAACCATGCAGGGAGATTTAGAGGTGTGAGTAGTTTCTAATCTGGAACACACTGCAATTTAGTTGGTCCAGGGGCACAATTAAGCACTGTCTTGTGTTCTTGTATTCTGAAACCTGCAGTGAGATGAGATATATAGGCAAACTAAAAAGTACTCTAAGGATGTACACAACTCTGTGAATGCACAACAAATCTAACGCAACTCTCTATTAGGTGCACCTCAAATTATACCTGCGTTTTCCACTTGGTAAACATTTCTACGATTTTCTTTGTTAAGTGAGGAGAAAAAAATCTGATTTAACAGACACGGCAAGAGTGTGCAGAAATAACTCAGTCCTCTTGGCTTTGGGGGCAGAGGAGGTCTTCGGGATGGATCTACTCATGTGCTCACTCTGAATCCGTAGAGTATCTCCAAAGTTGGGTGCCCTAGCTGGACATAGCTTTGCAACAAGGAAGGGAAGGAAGGAAGAAAGCCACACCCGACAAAGTGCTGAGAAGAAACCATAGACCTCAGACTTTATATTAAGCGCCTAAACGGATCTGTCATTCAGACATGAAACAGGACCATAGATTACAGAGGTTCTGGCAACCTGCTCCAGGTCTCCAATGCACCAGGTGTGGGAAAAAAATTCACCCGAGCCCTGCAAGGCGCAAGCGCACTGCTGCTGGGCCTCCTCTAGGCCTTGCCTAGAGCCATGAAAGTTCCAGCCTCAACGCCCATGAAGGCACCGTTGGCGCCACCATTTTTTTCCCTTACTGGTTTCTCTTCGGGAACTCCAATGGCTGGCACCGTGCTTGGCGCTCAGTGCTCCATCCACTGTGAGACCATCAAAACGGAGGGGACGTACAGACTCTGCGCTCCTATTGGATCTCTGCCAGGCATTGCCACTCAGCTCCCGGGAGTCAAAAGCATCCTGGGAAGAAGCAGGACACACCGTAACCCTGTTCCACCCAGGCTTCCTGACGGTCCCCAGGTATCCCCTTTGCCGGGAAGCCATCCCTCGGGTCTCCTTGAGACCCCCGCGCCGGGAAGACAGGCAGCCGCGCGCTACCCTAGACTGCGAGGCACCGTGGGCGGTTGGCCGGACGCTGGCTGCTACCAGTCGCGAGTCCCCGAGACCCTGCGCCAGGCTCCTGGCTGAAGGGTCACCTCTCCGGGCGTCCTTCCCCTTGCCTCAGTGCCCCGGACCTGGGTCGGTGGGACCGTCTCCGGACGCTCCGGGAAGCTCTCGACCGGCCGCAGCTATGAGTTCGACTCCGGGGCTGCCCACTCCGGGGGCCTCTATGGCCCTGCGGGTGTCCTTCGTGGACGTGCATCCCGAGGTGATCCCGGTGCAGCTGTGGGGGCTGGTGGGTCAGCGGCGGGAGGAGTACGTGCGGCTGAGCCGGGAGATCCAGGAGGCGGCAGCCACGCGCGGTCCCTGGGCGCTGGGTGGGGCATCGGCATCTCCGGGGGAGCTGTGTCTGGTGCAGGTGGGGCTCATGTGGCACCGCTGCCGCGTGGTCAGCCGCCAAGCGCAAGACAGTCGCGTCTTCCTGCTGGATGAGGGCCGCACCATCACGGCGGGCGCGGGCTCCCTGGCACCAGGGCGCAGCGAGTTCTTCCACCTGCCCTCCGAGGTGCTGGGCTGTGTGCTAGCCGGCCTGGTGCCCGCGGGCGGCGGTGGCACCGGCGGTGGCGAACCCCAGCACTGGTGCCCCAGCGCCGTGGACTTCCTTAGCAATTTGCAGGGCAAGGAGGTGCACGGAAGGGTCCTGGACGTGCTGTTCCTCCATCGCCTGGTGCTACTGGAGGTGCCAGTTGTGGCCCAGCAGATGGAGGAGCTAGGTCTGGCCCGGCAGGTGCCCTACAGCCTCTTCTGTTCCCTGCTCAACCGCTACCTGACAGCGGCCGGGCTGGGTGGCTCTGGAGCTCCAGTTCTCCCGCGAGCCGCGCCCAAACAAGAGCATCCTGGATTGGATTACTTTTATCCCCAACTGCAGCTGGGAGTGACGGAGCCGGTGGTGGTAACCCAAGTATGCCATCCCCACCGAATTCACTGCCAACTCCGGAGCCTCTCGCAGGAGATCCACCGTCTCTCTGAGAGCATGGCCCAGGTATACCGGGCGCCCACGGGGATCGAGAATGAGGACTCTGGCAGTGCCACCTGGGAGGAGAGGGAGGAGAGCCCTGACAAACCCGGGTCTCCATGTGCTTCCTGTGGCTTGGACGGACAGTGGTACCGGGCTCTCTTGCTTGAGACCTTCAGGCCTCAGCGCTGTGCCCAGGTGCTTCACGTCGACTACGGAAGGAAAGAACTAGTAAGTTGCAGCAGCCTTCGCTATTTGCTGCCTGAGTACTTTCGAATGCCGGTGGTGACCTACCCTTGTGCGTTGTATGGACTCTGGGACTGCGGGAGAGGCTGGTCCCGGTCACAAGTGGGTGATCTGAAAGCTCTGATCCTGGGCCAGGCAGTGAATGCGAAGATTGAATTTTACTGTTCCTTTGAGCACATGTATTATGTCACCCTGTATGGGGAAGATGGACTTAATCTCAACAGTGCGTTCGGGGTACAATCTTGTTGCCTGGCTGACCGGTTTCTTCAGAGCCAGGGGATAGAGGAGGAAGAGGAGGAAGATGAGGACGAAGTGGAGGCGGCGTTTCAGTCTCAGTCCCCTGCTGAGGAAATGGAGGAGGAAGTTTCCCTCCCATCCTTGAGATCCATCAGGTTGAAGATGAATACCTTCTATGACGCCCAAGTGGAGTTCGTGAAGAGCCCCTCTGAGTTCTGGATTCGCCTTAGAAAGCACAAGAACACCTTCAGCAAGCTGACGAAGAGAATGTGCAGTTTCTATTCTTCTGCCAGTAAGCTGGATGGGGTGATCTTGAAACCGGAACCGGATGACCTTTGCTGTGTAAAATGGAAAGAAAATGGCTATTACCGGGCCATGGTCACCCGATTAGACAGTAAGAGTGTGGATGTGTTCTTGGTGGACCGGGGCAACTCTGAGAACGTGGACTGGTGTGACGTGAGAATGTTGCTGCCTCAGTTTAGGCAGCTACCGATATTGGCTCTGAAGTGCACCCTGGCTGACATCTGGCCTCTGGGGAAAACTTGGAGCCAGGAAGCGATTTCATTTTTTAAAAAGACGGTACTCCACAAAGAATTAGTGGTCCACATTCTTGATAAGCAGGATCGCCAATATGTCATAGAGATTCTGGATGAATCTAGAACAGGAGAGGAAAACATTAGTAAGGTCATCGCTCAAGCTGGATATGCCAAGTTCCAGGAATTTGAAGCCAAAGAAAGCATCAGACTCAGTGCCCACTCCCCCGGGCATGTTTCGGGTCATTTTATTGTGGAGCCTAGCAAGATACCTTCTGCCAAGAAGGTCGAAGGAGACCAGAAAGCCAAGAAAGACAATAAAACTCTCTCTGTTTCAGAAACATTGGCTGACACGGTAAGCCTTTCAATCGTTTCCACAGGACAGACTGCACAGGACAAAGAGAAGGTAACATCTGACTCATCTCTCCTCATGCTGAATTTCTTAAAAACAAAACCAGACTGCTGTGGTAAGGGAGAACTGGAGGTGGGCAGCACCGTTGAAGTCAAGGTGTCTCACATTGAAAACCCTGGCTCTTTCTGGTGTCAGCTAATGAGGAACGCGCAAGTTTTCAGAACCCTGATGTGTGACATTGAGGACTACTGCAAAAGCGAGCCATCTCCCTATGAGGGGGACACCCGAGCTTGTCTGGCAAAGCGAACAGCAAGTGGGAGATGGTCCAGAGCTCTGATTAGCGGGGCCCAGTCTTTAGAACACGTCAGAGTGGTGTTCGTGGATTATGGAGACAAAGGCGTGGTATCTATGAAGGACATACTCTCTGTCAGTGATGTGTTCTTCAAGGTTAGAGCTCAGGCCTTCCGGTGCAGTCTTTATAATTTAATTCAACCGACTGGTGAGAATCCCTTTGTCTGGGATGAAAAGGCAATACAGGCCTTTAGTGGGTTTATAGATAATGCTTGGCAGAATAACTTAGAATTAAAATGCACAATCTTTGCTTTGGCATCAAGGCATGAGGAAGAATGGTTCAGTGTGGTGGACTTGCTAACACCCTTTCAGAGTGCCTGCCATTTTTTGGTAGAAAAGAGACTTGCTAGGCCTGTGAAGCTTCAGAAGCCCCTGGAACCTTCCGTCCAGCTGCATTCTTACTATTACTCTATGCATGACCTAAAAATTGGAAGTGAAGAATTGGTGTACATAACACACGCTGACGACCCCTGGACATTTTATTGCCAACTCTTGAGAAACACAAACATTTTAGAACGATTGTCATACAACATTATGCAGCTAAGTAAAGCCTTACTGAATTTAAAAGCATCCACCTTGGTCCCTGGAACCTTGTGCCTTGCCAAATATACTGACGGAAGCTGGTATAGAGGAATAATGATAGAAAAAGAGCCAAGTAAGGTCTTTTTTGTTGATTTTGGGAACACGTACGTAGCAAGTGATCATCTGCTCCCCATCCCCCGAGATGCCTATGATGTTTTACTTTTGCCCATGCAAGCTGTGAAATGCTCATTATCCGACATCCCTCATCATATCCCGGAAGAAGTCACAGCATGGTTCCAGGAGACTGTTTTAGATAAATCATTGAAGGCTTTAGTCGTAGCAAAAGACCCAGATGGGAGACTGATTATAGAACTGTATGATGAGAGTGTCCAAATCAATGCCAGCATTAACGAGAAGCTCGGGCTCCTTGGTTACAAAAACAGAACAGGAAAAAAAGACAAAGCAAATGAAATAATACTCCAGGAGACCGAAGCTCTTGAAGATAAAAATGAGAACGTGAAGCCATCACCCACAGACTATTTGGGTAAATCGGGTGAGAGCAAAGCACACAGTATAGAGATTATGGGTGAATCTCACAAACCCAACATCAGTCCAGCATGTAAGGAGCTCAAATATTTACAAGGCTCAGCAAAGGCCAACCTAGTCACACCATATCAGGATTCGAAGGGAAACAAAAATGATGGAGGGTTTCCATTAACAAGGGAGAAGAAAGTCGACATGTTTGCCAGCTCACCCAAACTAGACTCCGCTCTTCCTGAGAGAAGAATGGGAGAAGCCCACAGCAGAGATCTGCCTCCCAAGTTCTGTGAATTCCCACAAAAGACAATAGCGCCTGGCTTTAAGACCTCTGTGTATGTTTCACATATTAACGATCTTTCAGATTTCTACATCCAGCTTATAGAAGACGAAGCTGAGATCAATCGCCTTTCAGAGAGACTGAATGACGTCAGAACGCGGCCCCAGTACCACACCGGTCCACCATGGCAAAGCGGAGACGTGATATGTGCAGTTTTTCCAGAGGATAACTTATGGTACCGAGCAGTAGTCAGGGAACAGCAACCCAACGACCTTCTCTCTGTACAGTTTATCGATTATGGCAACATGTCTGTGGTTCACACTAACAGAACCAGTCGGCTTGGCCCCATTGATGCGGTGTTACCTGCACTGTGCCTCCATTGCTCCCTAAGGGGGCTTTCGGTACCAGACTTTGTAAGCAGTAAGGAAATGGTGGGCTACTTTTCCCAAAGGACAGACGAGGCTCAGATAAGATGTGAATTTGTGAAATTCCAAGGCACATGGGAAGTGATTCTCGCGGATGAACATGGAATCCTAGCCGAAGATATAATTAGCAGGTTTCCATTCAGTGAAAAATCTCAAGTGGGGCTTACTGTCCAAACCATGAAAGGGGACGGTTTGAAGACGGCTAATAAACCCGACATCGACACTTCAGTGTTTCTTAACTGGTATAACCCCAAAGCAAAACTGATAAAAGCCTACGCCACCGTGATAGACGGGCCTGAGTACTTTTGGTGTCAGTTTGCTGATTCTGAGAAGCTGCAGTATCTAGAAACGGAGGTCGAAAGTGCTGCTAAGCAGAGCGAGGACAGGAAAAGCTGCACCCAGTGTCCGCAAATTGGAGATCCTTGTATCGTGAGGTACAGAGAAGACGGGCATTACTATAGAGCCCTCATCACTAATATCTGTGACGATCACCTTGCATCAGTCAGGCTTGTGGACTTTGGGAACATGGAAGACTGTGTGGACACTAAAGCACTTTGGAGCATCCCTTCTAAGCTCCTGTGGGTCCCCATGCAAGCATTTCCGTGCTGCCTTTCTGGATTCGCCGTCTCTGGCGGTATGTGCCCTCAAGAGGGAAATGATTATTTTTATGACATAGTCACAGAGGATGTGTTGGAAATAACAATCTTGGAGATTAAAAGAGACGTTTGCAACATCCCCTTAGCTGTCGTGGAGCTAAGGAGCAAAGGTGAGAACATTAACGAGAAGATGAAGAAATATGCAAAAATGGGCATGCCCAAGAGTGACCTGTACTCAGAGAAGCATGGCTCAGAGAGAAAGGGAGGCCTTGCCAGTCCTGACCTTGGCCTCAAGAAACCAAGTCATAAAATAGCCCAAGATAAGACATTCTATGTGGAAGCCCGGGCAAGTGAGCTCTCGGAGAGACTTGAAAAGGATTTAAACATTGAAACCAAGTCAAGTAAATTCTATGACCGCAGCACCCGTAATATCTTCAATGCTTTCGGGAACTCATGCAAAGGTAAAATGGGTTCTGAGAGGCTAGAAGGTAACATGGATTACCATTTCGTGGACAGAGCCAAGTATGATGATAACTATCTCATTTCAGGATTTAATCCCATATTGGCCCATGCTAGTGAGCCAAAGGAGTTACTGGAACTGAATTCACTAGAGGTACCACTCTCCCCTGATGAGGAATGCAAAGAATTCTTAGAACTGGAAGCCATTGAGTTACAACACTCTCCTGCTGGGGAGGAGGAGAAAGAGGAGCAAGTTCTGGGGTCTCCAATGGCATCACTGTCCCCAGGCTGCCAGTCAGGAGCCACCCTGGAACCATTCATGATGCAGCTTCCCCTGGACTGTGAACCAGAGAAGCAACTGAAACTAGAGCTCCCGACACCCCAGCTGTCTTTAGATGACAGTATAAGCCCTTTATCTGCAACTGTCAGTCAGAACATGCAGGAATCCAGGTGTGCTGAGGGTGAGAGGAAGTCCAGCTGTACGGGCTCTTCTGAGGATGACCACAGCATGTCTCCACTCCCCCACCATGGGAAAGGCAGCAATTCGCTGGCACAGGATGCAGCGAACCTGTCTGAAGAGGAGTTTCCACACTTTGAAAACAGAGACAGCACTACCTTATTGGTACCCTTGTTCTCTGAGGAAGAAACCAGAGAAGGAAGGAAGTTCGGGAGCACGGTACCAGGTGTGGTGATCTCTTTCTCCTTTTAGTCGGTTCTGTGGTTCTTGTTTTCCAGAAAGGGGGAGAGCTATTGCAGAGTTACTTGCATTTTTTTAAAGAAAAATTAAACACAAAGAAGTTAGCTCAGATTTGAATTTTGTGAGAGGCATGTGAGTTTTGCTTGTTTTGGTTTTTAGAAGGAAAGCCTCTGTCTCTACAGCAGATTTGACTTGAATCTGAGCCCCCTTCTGGCTCAGCACGATCAGTGGGGTAGAGAGAGATAGCTCATCAGTTAATAGCAAGCACTGATCTTGCAGAAGACCCATGGATTCCCAACACCCACATCAAGCATCTCACAACCACCAATAACTCCAGGTCAGGAGATCTAGTGCCCTCTGCTGGCTGCGGTGGGCACCCGCACATGTGCACATCTGCACACACACATATAAATATAAATGAAAACCTAACCTTTTAAAATGTGTTCAGAATGGGTGAGAACCTTTGCCAGCTATATTTCATATAGATGGCTAACATCTGAGGGACACAAAGATCTTTAAAAATTAGCCATTAAAAAAAAAAAAAAGGTACCCACAACGTTTTCTAATCAACAACTTGGCCAATTAACTGAGTAGAGATTTTCCAAAAGGAGACACACAACATGCCTCCTTTTTTTAACACGTTTAACACCCTTGGCCATCGGGGGAGTGCAAAGGAAAGTGCTTTAGTTCCTCATCCTAGTAAGATGGCTGTTGTCAAGAAAAAAATGGAAACAACAAAGCAAACTTTGGCTAACCTGGGATGAAGGGCGAGCCTTTACTCACTTCCAGTGGGAGTATAACCTGGTATAGTCACTATAGAAAGTGGTATGGAGATTTCTCACAAAGTTAAAAATAGAACTGTCATAAAAAGTAGCCATCCCTGGTTATATACCCAAGGGGCTCCTAAGTCCCCTACACAGACTAGGTTTGAGTGTCATGATAAAACACTGTGACCAAAAGCAACCTGGGGAGGAAAGTGTCTATTTTGTTTTATAGCTTGTAGTCTGTCATCCAGGGCCATCACAGCAGGAACCTCCTCCAGGCAGGAGCTGATACAGTGTCTACAGAGGGGTGCTGCCTACTGGCTTGCTCCCCAGGCTTACTCAGGCTGTTTTCTCACAGAACCTGGTACCACCAGCCAGGGGTGGCATCACACAGAGTGGGCTGGGCCCTCCCACAGCATCAGTCAAGAAAATGAAGCACAGGCTTGCCCACGGGCAAATCTTACCAAGGCATTTTCTCAACTGACAGTCCTTCTTACCAGATTACTGTAGCGTGTGTCAAGTAGACATAAAACTAGCCAGCACATTTGCCTATCCGTGTTTATTGCTGAATTATTCCCAAACAGCTATGCATGAATCAACCTGGATGTCCATCAGTAGATGAACCAACCACAGAAACGTGGTAAATATGTTCAGTGGAATTTTATTTAGTCACAAAGAAAAGTGAAAAATTTCAGGAAACTCAATGGAACTGGCTATTATCATGTTTTTCTAAATATCCTAGACTCAGAAAGAAAAATACCTTGTATTCTTTTTAACATGCATACCGAATACATCAACTTTCATCTATGTATGTATGTATGTATGTATGTACGTATGTGTAGGTATGGTAGGGAATGGGCCATGAAAGTAGAACATGTTCACTGATAGTGACAGTACATGCTTTTAGTGGTCATTTTCAATGTTAGAGGTCAAATTTAATGGTGGTTTTTAGTTTTGTCATTTTGGGGAAATACTGGGATTGTATAAAGTTGGGACATACAGATGTGTGTGTGTGTGTGTGTACATAAATGTAAAGTATATTTTACATATAATAAAATTGAGGAAAGAGTTAGAAAATACCCTAACATTCAACTTACTGATTAAACGAGGAGAGTAGTAAACTTGGACTAGGAAAGTGCTCCTCTTCTGTGCCTCACGCTAAGGTGCCAGGCTGTGCACACTCAGTCTCCCTGTGTTCAATTTAGCAGTTCAGCTACAGAACACCTACACTTTGAAAGGCTTCTCTGTCGGATCGAAATGCGTCGTGTGGTCCAGCCTGAGAAACACGTGGTCTAAGTGTGAGATTCTGGAACTAGCAGAAGGAGGAACAAGGGTAAGGAGAAAGTGAAGGATTTTGTTTCAAGCTGGGCTTGCGATAGGTGCTTTACTCACGCCCCCAGACTGTCAAAGATCCCAGGTAGCTATTGGTTTATTTCTGCTCATTTCTCCCGGCACCTTTTTAATGTAAACACTGGTGTGGACTTACAGTTTACCGTGGTATTACTATTTTGTTTTGGATTCTGTAATCCGGAAAACCAGACACCCTAGTTGTTGGCCTATTCATTAAATTCTATACTCCTTCTTGGCCTAACTTACCAATTCTGAATTTCTTGAGGTCAATTCAAGAATAAACGTTGTTACACCATTAAGACTGGACAGCCTAGGCTGGAGAGAGATGGCTCAGTGGCTAAGAGCACCTATGCTCTTGTAGAGGAATCCATTTTGGTTCCCAGCACTCCTATCAGGAGGCCTACAACCACCTATAACTCCAGCTCCAATGGAGCAGGCACCCTCTTCTGGCCTGCATTGGCCCCCGCATGCATGAGGTGCACATATAGACAGCAGGCACACACATATACAAGTAAGTAAGCAAGTCTTAAAATGGGACAGTTACTGTGTAGAGTGTAAGTTAATTTCATTAGTATTCATATGCCTTTTCCCCCATTACACTTGGAATTTTAATTATTTCTGATCCCTTAGCATATATCCTCATCATGTTTGTAGTACTGAGTTTACATTACAGGTTAAAATTTAATTTTTTTTCTTTTGTGACAATGTTCCATGTAGCTCAGGCTGGCCTCAAAACTCTATATTTAACCCAAAGTTTCCTAGAACATTTGAGCCTCCTGTTTCCATCTCCCATGTGCGGGGACGGCAGGCATGCATCACCACACTTGGGGATTGAGCCTATGGTTATGCATGAGCTCAACCAGCAGAGCTATATCCACAGCCTCTGATGCAATCATTTTTACTGCGTTATTGTAAAGATTCCCGTGACACATCAGACACCCACAGTTTGTAAATATTGCCTGGTTTTGGTTGTGTTTGTTTTGTTTTGTTTTGACCAGGTGTTCTCTTTCTTCTTGTAGGTTTTGAACCTTTCAAATGGTGTGGAGGAGACAGTAAGCCCCGAGAATGTCTGGAATGGTATTCCCAAGGTAGATAAGAGACCCTCTGAGGTACGACTGAGTAATCATTGACTAATGAAAGCGCTGCTCTTTGTTTTCCAAGACATTTGGACAAGGGCTTTTCAGAGCCCTTGTCTTAGGAAGAATGCACAGGGAAACGAACCTGTGTCAACACAGTTGACTACATCAGTGACGAAATCAACATTTCTGGGATTAGAGGCCAAGTATCGCCTTGGGCAAACTAGTCATTAATGATATATCCTTGTTTTTGTTCTGTTTTTTTTTACTTTGAGGTTAAAGAATGAAAAAAAGTTATATATATGCATATATATATATATGCAAAAATAGTATCCAAGAAATAAGATGAAATTTAAAATGAAGTTGCTGGAGATAGCTCAGAGCTTAAGATCATTTGCTGGTCTTGGCAGCAGATATGAGATGAGTTCCCAGGACCTACTTTGGGCATCTTGTAAATGCCTGCAACTCCAACTCCAATGCCAGAGGATCTGATGCCTTTTTTTTTTGACCTCCAAGGACACCTGTTCTCTCTCTCTCTCTCTCTCTCTCTCTCTCTCTCTCTCTCTCTCTCTCTCTCTCACACACACACACACACACACACACACACAATGTTTTTTATTTTAAAATGTGAACGTGACCGCCATTTGCAGTCAACCTTGCAAAGCCAAGCTGGTTGGTGGTTTAGTTTACTTTGCTACTTTTTACCATCTAAATTGAATTTACCTCTTATACATTGCCAACACAGATACTGCTGCAGCACATGCTTTTCAGTCTGTGGAGGACTGTAATGGTGGACAGCTTCCACAGGCACCAGGATGTGCCCTTGGGTACTGAATTTTGTTGGGTTTGCATGGTTGAATTTGAACTTCTTGCTTCCGACAGATCCAATGCTTGGTCATCACAGTTTGCATCTGTCAATTGTCCTTTCCCTGGAGAGATGGTTCAGGTTTCCCTCCTTTTTTTTTTCTTGATACTTTATTTAAATTTCAAATGTTTCCCCCTTTCCAGGTCTCCCCTCTGGAATCTCCCTATTCCCTCCCTCCTCCCCCTGCCTCTATGGGGGTATTCCCCCACCCACCCACCCGCTCTCGGCTTCTTTCCTTGGCATTCTCCTATATTGGGGCATCTAACCCCCTCAGGCCCAAGGGCCTCTCCTCCCCCTGATGGCTAACAAGACCCTCCTCTGCCACATATGTGGCCAGCACCATGGGTCCCTCCATGTGTATTCTTTGGTTGATGATCCAGTCTCCAGGAGCATTGAGGGGTCAGGCCAGTTGCCACTGTTGCTCCCTCCCTGGGGCTACCAACTCCCTCAGCTCCTTCAGTCCCTTCTCCAACTCCTCCCTCTGGGACCTCACACTTAGCCCTACAGTTACTGTGAAGTGACTCTTAGGTATTCCAAACTTTTGGGCTAATAACCACTTATCAGTGAGTGCATACCATGTTCATTCTTTTGTGACTGAGTTACCTCTCTCAGGATGATATTTTCAAGTTCCATCCATTTGCCTGTGAATTTCATGAAGTCATTCTTTTTAATAGCTGAGTAGTATTCCATTGTGTAAATGCACCACATTTTCTGTATCCATTCCTCTGTTGAGGGACATCTGGGTTGTTTCCAGCTTCTGGCTATTATAAATATGGCTGCTATGAACATAGTGGAACATGTGTCTTTATTACATGTTGGAGCATCTTCTGGGTATATGCCCAGGAGTGGAATAGCTGGGTCCTCAGGTAGTATTATGTTCATTTTTCTGAGGGTCCGCCAAACTGATTTCCAGAGAGGTTGTATCAGCTTGCATTCCCACCAGCAATGAAGGAGTGTTCCTCTTTCTCAGGGGCTGAAGAGATGGCTCAGAGGTTAAGAGCATTGTCTGCTCTTCCAGAGGTCATGAGTTCAAGTCCCAGCAACCACATGGTGGCTCACAACCATCTGTAATGAGAACTGGTGCCCTCTTCTGGCCTTCAGGCCTACATGCAGGCAGAAAGCTGTATCCTTTAAGAAGCTAACTGAGTCATTGTGGATTATTATGTCATGATCATTTTGAATCATGTACGACCCAGGTCCTGTAAACATCCTCTGGAGGTTGAGGGTTTCGTTTTAGTAGATGACTGACCCAGGTTCCTGCTGTAAACTCCATGCATCTATGGCTTCTGGTTCCCAAGTCAGTTCAGTTTTCAAAGCCTTTGTCTTGCTGCTCAGGTCTGCTCAGTATTTCAGCTACTCAGGAGTCCATCTGGAACTTACAGTGGTAGTCAGGCATGAGAGACTGCTAGGCTACTGCTGCCAAGCACAAGGGGCTGCTCTGAGACTTGAACCTTAGTCATACTTAGTGTTGGCATGTTAGCATTAAAACTGTGTCCTCACCCCAGAGATTTCTTCTATGCCATGTCACTTTTTGGGTGTGCAGGGCACACATGCATTTGTAAGTACATGCATGTGGAAGACAGGTCATTCTCGAGTGTTCCTCAAGAGCCACCCACCATGATGGCTTTTGTTCTGTTGGGGTTTTGTTATCATTTGTTTTGAGACAGGGTCTCTCACTAAAAGGGAACCAGGGCTCTTGGGTTTGGCTATGCTGACTTGGCATCAAGCTTGAGGTTGCTGCCTACCTCTGCCCCTGTCTACAAAGCATGCTCCAACACATGCAGTTTTTTATATGGTTGTTGTTGCTCGAATTCAGGTCCATATGCTTTTGTACCAAGTGCTTTACCCATGCTACCTCTGCTCCCATGAGCTTCATTCACGAGCTTCAGTTTCTGATCCTTTGGTGGGGTTGTTAAGCTTCTCTCTTTGGCTTTCTCTTTGTGATCCTTCAGTTCTCTGTGACTGAGCTTGCTGTTGCAGTGAAGTGGGTGAGGGAAAGGCATAAGTTCAGCCTTGTTCAGGTAACGGAAGGGCCGAGACAGGCTCCTCCCATGGTCTAGGTGTCTGCACACCTGCGCTACACAGTGTAAGACCAGACAAAAATAGCACAGTGCAATTTCCTGCCCATTTCCTGGCTTCCACTATTCAGGGTGGCTGCATTCCAATCTCTTTCAAGAGAGAGCCTTTCTCTGATCCTGCTGTCTACATCCCTATGAAGAGTTTCTGTTTTACTGACCCTCAGTGCAAAAGTATACAGGTGTGTGCATACATGCATGTGTGTGCATGTAGGTGGTCGTGAATGAGTGAATGTGCATGTGTGCGTGTATGTATGCATGTGCACATGTGTGATTAGTGTCTAGGTGTCTGATTTTTGTGTGATTAGTGTCTAGGTGCCTGATTTTTAAACTTTATTATCTGAATGATTTAACTTTACCATAAAAATGTCTCACTAATAAGTTCCACTTGAACATAATACTATTAGTTATTGAAGGGACAACAATCATTAATAACTCATCAGAGTCTTAGCATAAAATGGTAGGTTTAAATAGCAGCTATTTAAAGAGCCATGGCTGCTGTTCCTCCTCCCCCTCCTCCTCCTCCTCCCCCTCCTCCTCCTCCTCCCCCCCTCCTCCTCCCCCTTCTCCTCCCCTTCCTCCCCCTCCTCCCCCCCTCTTCCTCCTCCCCCTCCTAGTTTCCCTCCTCCTCTTCTACTTCTACTTCTACTTCTACTTCTACTTCTACTTCTACTTCTACTTCTACCTCTACTTCTACTTCTTCTACATCTTTTCCTAAAGCCTGGCTTGGTTTTGTTTGTTTTAACTCATTGAGAGTTTCATGCAATGTGTTTTGGTCCTATAGACTCCCTTCCTCCAGCTCTTCCCAGATCCACTGCCCCTCTCTACCCATCCAGCTTTGTGTCCTTTGTGGCTCACAACCTTCAAGACCAATTTGTGCTGTCCAGGTATTCTTGGATGTGTGGTTTTTCCACTCAGGCAAAACTGACCTTGTAAGGGCTAGGATCTAGAGAAAGCTGTCTCTTCTCCCAGTCATCAGTGAATCCATGGCTAGGGGTGGGGTTTTGGCCCCAACACCCATCCTCATGCTGGAATTTGATCCAACTTGGGTTTGCACAAATTATTCACTGCCTTTGGATCTGTGCACTCTTTCTTCCCCCTCTTCTGCAATGATCCTCAAGCTTTGGGAGGAGTGGGTACAGTTCCCTTTAGGTTCCCTTTAGGGCCAACTATACTGCATCTTCCTGGGCTGGCCCTGAAATATATATATAATCTTGAACTTGAACTTCTGGTCCCTCTGTCTCCTCCCACGTGCTGGGATTATAGGCACACACCAGCACACCCCTTTGTACCACCACCCTCGCCTCTCCTTCATCACACAAAGCTACCAGGGTTGGGAGAGCATACATACAGGAAAACAGCACTTCCCTGCCTGTGTGGAATGCTCCTGCAGAGATGTAGCAAGCAGAGAGAACTTAATAAACCTAAGGCACACTTCCGCTTCTGATCCCTGGCTCTGAAACCAAACCATGACAGTTCACAGGAATTCATCTCATCATTCATTCCCATCTGCAGTGAGGTTCTGATTCCTGTGTTTACAACTCCAACAATGATAATAACTCCAAGGTTCCATTTGTTAGGTTGTATTCCAAACAGTGGGAAAGGATCTTCCCTTCATGCCATCGGATGACACCACCATCAAAGGTAACCCATGTGCTTAACATCACAATGTCTTTGTCACCCAGAATTTCCAAGTCTTAAAGATAGCGCTACCTTTAATCTCTCAGATGGAATGGGTTGGCAGCTCCTGTGGATATTAGCAGAACTGGAGGTGGGGTGGAGGTGGGGTGGGGGTAACATGTTTAAATGTGGCTTATTGGTATGAGTAAGAGGAAGACCTGTGGAAACGTCAGAGAGAACCTGTTGGTGAACTGAGTAGACCTTAGAAGTTAGCTTCTGAACTCGACAGATTAATATTTTAAAAGGCATGAAATGGCTTTCTTGGGGCAAGCAGGATGGCATCAGTGAGTAGGTTAAGGTACCTACTGCCACGTCTGTCAAACCTAGGGACCCACATGGTGAAAGGGGAGAAGTGACGTCTGCCAGTTGTCCTCTCACCTGCACACACATGTGCACACATCCACCCATCCTTCCGTCGTCACACAAAATAATAGTTTAAACGTTAAGTCTGTTCTCAGAACTTGCATATTCAATCTGTCTGTCTGTCTGTCTGTCTGTTATGACTATCTTCTGGAATTTCCTTCTGGACATTTAGTTCATCTCCATGACAAGTTTCAGATTGCTGGGCACTCCCAGAACTTCACGTGGTTTTTTCAATAAACAGTACCTTGGTGGGTGGCAATGTTTCTCAGTGGGTATAGAGACCTGCTTCCAAGCCTTGCTGGCCTGCATTCCATCCCGGGATCCCACATGACGTGTTCCGGTTTGTTTTCAATTGGTGCATGACTAAAAGCAACTCTGGAGGAGAGTTTATTTAGGACAGTCCAGTCACAATCCATCAATGAGGAAATTCAGGGCAAGAACTCAGGCAGGAAGCAGAGGCAGGATCCATGGAGGGATGCTGCTTATTATGTTGTTCTATGGTCATATCCAGCTACCTTTTTCATAACCTGCCAGGACCACCTACCCAGGGCTGGCACCATCCACATTAAGCTGGGTTCTCTCCACATGGATTATCAGTCAAGAAATTGGCATAGAGATTTGCCCAAAGAACAGTCTGAGGCAATCGAGTTATTTCACCAAGGATGGCCCTAACTTGTGCCATGTTGAAAATAAACAAATAAGCAAACAAACACCTAACCAGTACATGGTTCTAGGAGGAACTGGCTCTTACCAAGTTGTCTCTGCTTCCACACATCCCTATACATGTGTACACATACACACACACACACACACACAAAAGTGGTTGTGGGTATTTCTTGAGGCATCCATCCTCATTCCCACCCTGTTGTTACTCTGCTTTCTCTCCCTCAGGTTTTTCTTCTGTCTCAGAGGAGGAGTGTGGAGGTGACACAGATTCGACTCTGAACACTACCAAGCTGAATACATAGTCGCGGCCAATCAGAAGCTGCCTTTAACAAGCCACGTGCTACCCAGACAAAATGTGCTGGAGGAAAAGTAAAGCACGTGAACCCTGGAAATTGTCCTTTGGGGGACAAATTGATGTGTAGTGGGAGTGATAGGTCTCAGGTTGACAAAACACCCTGTTTATTGCTATTTAGAGGCATCTGGCCTTGTTCCTCAGTCTATAACCTTCTCCTGTTTCTTCTCAGCCAGGATAATTTATTTTGCTAAACAATTTGCTAACGTATTACTATATTCCTAAAAGTGCTATCTTTTCAATAGATTGTTTATATTAAAATTGAAACTTCTAGGTTCGAGATGAGCATGATAGGAGGCTGCCAGGTGCCACGGCTTTGTTAGCAAGACTGTCAGAAGCCTTGATTTTCTTTTGAAGCTTTGCTCTGTGTGTCTACTGAAATAGGTAGCTACTGCTCTGTTTGAACCTGGAATGCAACAAATGCAAACCCAAGATTTGAATAAAGTTTATCCTTAAAGCTGTGGTGGCCTTATCTGTTCTTCTGTCTCTCCTCTGTAATAGAGAAATGGGGAATCTTGGTGTTAGGAAAACTTGGCTCTGAGCCTGCATGGTGGTGCATGCCTTTAGTCCCAGCACTGAGGAGACAGAAGCAGGAGGATCTCTGAGTTTGAGGGCAGCCTGATCTATATAGTAAGTCCCAGGACAGCCAAAGCTACATAATGAGACCCCGTCAAAATAAAATCAAATGTAAATAGCTTTTACCTGTGAGTCACTCAGCTGGCACTTTTAAGATTACATTTCATTTGTGTGTGTGTGTGTGTGTGTGTTTAAGTAGATATGTCTGTGGATGCATGCATGCCAAAACACACACGTGTAGTCCAATGAATAACTTTGCAAGAGCTGACTGTCCATACACTACCTGGGTCCGAGGGAAAGGGCTCAGGTCATCAGGTTACAGCACGAAAAGCACTTGAAATCTTTCTAGCACTTTTTTTCCTTTCCTGTGAGAAATACCCAGTGTGCTAGTTTATTTGCTAAATTGTAGCTCACTGGAGGTTTGTCATCATTTTTCTCCTTGATCATCTGCATAAACCACAAACATAAAAGAAGGTGTTCTTAAAAATCATTTCAGCCACAACAACTTAACCATTGTTTTTTTTTTTAAATAAAAAGATATGCCTAGTGTGAAATAAGTGTATGTGAATAAAACTAAAAATAGCAGCCCCTGCAGTCCCATGGGAACAGTGAGAATTCAGCATTAAAAACTGGGTGTAGGGTGCTGAGGAGCCAGCGGAAGGCAGGCTCCAGACACAGGAACTGCAGAAAAGCCGGGAGGTAAGAGCCTACCTGCTTCCACCTGTGACCAGAGACCCCCGCCTGGGCCACCAGGCCTCCATATACAAGCAGTGCACAGAGAAAGCTACCCGCCCACTTGTGCTGAGGAGCCAGCAGAAGGCAGGCTCCAGACGCAGGGTCTGAAGAACAGCTGGGAGAGATATTCCCAGGAATATTGACATCTGAGCTTGAAGGAAAGAAAAGCCATAGTCAGTCAGAGAAAGACCAGCTAACACCAGAGATAACCAGATGGTGAAAGGCAGGGCAAGAAGACAAGGAACAGAAACCAAGACTACTTGGCTTCATCAGAACCCAGCTCTCCCACCATAGCCAGCCCTGGATACCCCAACACACCAGAAAAGGAAGACTCAGACTTAAAATCACTTATCAAGAGGATGATAGAATATTTTAAGAAGGAAATAAATAACTCCCTTAAAGAAATACAAGACAACACAGGTAAACAACTGGAAGCCCTTAAAGAGGACGCACAAAAATCCCTTGAAGAATTACAGGAAAACACAATCAATCAGGCAGAATTACAGGAAAACACAAACAAATGAACAAAACCATTCAGGAATTAAAAACAGAAATAGAAACATAAAGAAATCACAAAGGGAGACAACCCTGGAGTTAGAGAACATAGGAAAGAAATCAGAAGTCATAGATGCAAGCATCACCAACAGAAAACAAGAGATGGAAGAGAGAATCTCAGGTGCGGAAGATACCATAGAAAACATGGACACAACAGTCAAAGAAAACACAAAATCCAAAAAGCTCCTAACTCAAAACATCCAAGATATCCAGGATGCAATGAGAAGACAGAACCTGAGGATTATAGGTATAGAAGAGAGTGAAGACTTCCAACTTAAAGGACCAGTAAATATCTTCAACAAAATTATAGAAGAAAACTTCCCTAACCTAAAGAAAGAGATGAACATAAATATACAAGAAGCCTACAGAACGCCAAATAGACTGCACCAGAAAAGAAATTCCTCCCGTCACATTATAGTCAAAACACCAAATACAAAAAACAAGGAAAGAATATTAAAAGCAGTAAGGGAAAAGTGGCAAGTAACATATAAAGGCAGACCTATCAGAATTACACCAGACTTCTCACCAGAGACTATGAAAGCTAGAAGATCCTGGGCAGATCTCATACAGACTCTAAAAGAACACAAATGCCAGCTCAGGCTGCTATACACAGCAAAACTCTCAATAATCATAGATGGTGAAACCAAAATATTCTATGACAAATCCAAATTTGCACAGTATGTTTCCACAAACCCAGCCCTACAAAGAATAATAAATGGGAAACGCCAACTCAAGGAGGGAAACTACACTCAAGAAAAAGGAAGAAAATAATCTTTCAACAAACTCAAAAGAAGATAGCCACACAAACAATATAAACAACATCAAAAATAACAGGAAATAACAATCACTATTCTTTAATATCTCTTAACATCAACGGTCTCAACTCCCCAATAAAAAGACATAGACTGACAGACTGGATCTATAAACAGGACCCAGCATTTTGCTGCATCCAGAAAATGTACCTCCGTGTTAAAGACAAACACTACCTCAGAGTAAAGGGCTGGAAAACAATTTTCCAGGCAAATAGCCTCAAGAAACATGCTGGAGTAGCCATTCTAATATTGGATAAAACTGACTTTCAACCAAAACTCATCAGCTCCCACTTTCATAAAAGAAACTCCAATAAAGCTCAAAGCACATATTGCACCTCACACAATAATAGTGGGAGACTTCAACACCCCACTATCAACAATGGACAGATCTTGGAAACATAAACGAAACAGAGACACAGTGAAACTAACAGATGCTATGAACCAAATGGGTTTAACAGATATCTATAGAACATTTCATCTTGCATCAAAAGAATGAACCTTCTTCTCAGCACCTCATGGTATCTTCTCCAAAATTGATCATATAGTTGGTCACAAAACAAACCTCAACAGATATAAGAAGATTGAAATAATCCCATGTCTCCAATCAGATCACTACGGATTAAGGTTGGTCTTCAATGGCAACAACAACAAAACAAAGCCCACATACACATGGAAGCTGAACAATGCTCTGCTCAATGATAACTTGGTCAAGGAAAAATTAAAGAATGAAATTAAAGACTTCCTAGAATTTAATAAAAATGAAAGTACAACTTACCCAAACCTATGGGACACAATGAAAGCAGTGTTAAGAGGAAAACTCGTAGCTCTGAATGCCTCCAAAGAGAAACTGGAGAGAACATACACTAACAGCTTAACAGCACATCTGAAAGTTCTAGAACCAAAAGAAGCTAATACACCCAAGAGGAGTAGAAGGCAGGAAATAATCAAATTAAGGGCTGAAATCAACCAAGTGGAAACTAAAAGAACTATACAAAGAATCAACAAAACCAAGAGCTGGTTCTTTGAGAAAATCAACAAGATAGATAAACCCTTAGCCAGACTAACCAGAGGGCACAGAGACAGTATCCAAATTAACAAAATTAGAAATGAAAGCGGAGATATAACAACAGATGCTGTGGAAATTAAAAAAATCATCAGATCCTAATACAAAAGCCTATATGCAACAAAATTGGAAAATCTGGAGGAAATGGAGAAGTTTCTAGACAGATACCAATTCCCGAAGTTAAATAAGGATCAGATAAACCATCTAAACAGCCCCATGATCCCCAAAGAAATAGAAGCAGTCATTAACAGTCTTCCAACCAAAAAAAGCCCAGGACCAGATGGGTTCAGTGCAGAATTCTATTGGACCTTCAAAGAAGACTTAATACCAATACTCTTCAGTCTATTCCACAAAATAGAAACGGAAGGAATACTACCCGATTCATTCTATGAGGCCACAGTTACACTGATACCAAAGCCCCACCAAGACACAACAATAAAAGAAAACTTCAGACCAATTTCCCTTATGAATATCGATGCAAAAATACTCAATAAAATTCTTGCAAACCGAATCCAAGAACACATCAAAACGATCATTCACCATGATAAAGTAGGCTTCATCCCAGGGATGCAGGGATGGTTCAATACCCAGAAATTCATCAATGTAATCCACTACATAAACAAACTCAAAGAAAAAAACCACATGGTCATTTCATTAGATGCTGTAAAAGCATTTGACAAAATTCAACATCCCTTCATGATAAAAGTCTTGGAAAGATCAGGAATTCAAGGCCCATACCTAAACATAGTAAAAGCAATATACAGCAAACCAGAGGCCAACATCAAACTAAATGGGGAGAAATTCGAAGCAATCCCACTAAAATCAGGGACTAGGCAAGGCTGCCCTCTCTCTCCCTACCTATACAATATAGTACTTGAAGTTCTAGCTAGAGCAATCAGGCAACAAAAGGAAGTCAAAGGGATACAAATTGGAAAGGAAGAAATCAAAATATCACTATTTGCAGATGATATGATGGTATACTTAAGTGATCCGAAAAACTCCACCAGAGATCTGCTACAGCTGATAAAGAACTTCAGCAAAGTGGCTGGATAAAAAATTAACTCAAGCAAATCAGTAGCCTTCCTATACTCAAAGGATAAACAGGCTGAGAAAGAAATTAGGGAAATAACATCCTTCACAATTGTCACAAACAATATAAAATATCTTGGTGTGACTCTAACCAAACAAGTGAAAGATCTGTATGACAAGAACTTCAAGTCTCTGAAGAGAGAAATCGAAGAAGACCTCAGAAGATGGAAACATCTCCCATTCTCATGGATCAGCAAGATTAACATAGTTAAAATGGCCATCCTGCCGAAAGCAATATACATATTCAATGCTATCCCCATCAAAATCCCAACTCAATTCTTCATAGACCTAGAAAGAGCAATTCTCAAATTCATATGGAATAACAAAAAACCCAGGATAGCAAAAACTATCCTCAACAATAAAAGGTCTTCTGGGGGAATCAGCCTCCCTGACCTCAAGCTGTACTACAGAGCAGTAGTGATAAAAACAGCATGGTATTGGTACAGTGACAGCCAGGTAGATCAATGGAATAGAATCGAAGACCCAGAAATGAACCCACACACATATGGTCACTTGATCTTCGACAAAGGAGCTAAAACCATACAGTGGAAAAAAGACAGCATCTTCAACAAATGGTGCTGGATCAATTGGCAGTCTACATGTAGAAGATTGCGAATTGATCCATTCCTATCCCCCTGTACAAAGCTCAAGTCCAAGTGGATCAAGGACCTTCACATAAAACCAGATACACTGAACCTAATAGAAGAGAAAGTGGGGAAGAGTCTCGAACTCTTGGGCACAGGGGAAATGTTCTTGAACAGAACACCAATGGCTTGTGCTCTAAGATCAAGAATTGACAGATGGGACCTCATAAAATTATAAAGCTTCTGTAAGGCAAAGGACACTGTAAATAGGGCAAAACGGCAACCTACAGATTGGGAAAAGATCTTTACCAATCCTACATCTGATAGAAGGCTAATATCCAATGTATACAAAAAACTCAAGAAGCTAGACTCCAGAGATCCAAATAACCCTATCAAAAAATGGGGAAGTGAGCTAAACAGAGAATTCTCAACTGAGGAAACTCGAATGACCGAGAAGCACCTAAAGAAATGTTCAACATCCTCAGTCATCAGGAAAATGCAAATGAAAACAACCCTGAGATTTCACCTCACACCAGTCAGAATGGCTAAGATCACAAACTCAGGTGACAGCAGATGTTGGCGAGGATGTGGAAAAAGAGGAACATTCCTCCATTGCTGGTGGGAATGCAAGTTGATACAGCCTCTCTGGAAATCAGTTTGGTGGACCCTCAGAAAAATGAACATAATACTTCCTGAGGACCCAGCTATTCCACTCCTGGGCATATACCCAGAAGATGCTCCAACATGTAATAAAGACACATGTTCCACTAAGTTCTTAGCAGCCATATTTATAATAGCCAGAAGCTGGAAACAACCCAGATGTCCTTCCTCAGAGGAATGGATACAGAAAATGTGGTACATTTACACAATGGAATACTACTCAGCTATTAAAAAGAATGACTTCATGAAATTCACAGGCAAATGGACGGATCTTGAAAATATCCTGAGTGAGGTAATGCAGTCACATAAGAATGAACATGGTATGTACTCACTGTTAAGTGGTTATTAGCCCAAAAGTTTGAAATACCCAAGAGTCACTTCGCAGCAACAGTAGGGCTGAGTGTGAGGTCTCAGATGGAGGGCTTGGAGAAAGGACTAAAGGACCTGAGGGAGTTGGTAGCCCCAGGGAAGTAGGAACAGTGGCAACTGGCCTGACCCCCCAATACTTCTGGGGACTGATCCACCAACTAAAGAATACACATGGAGGGACCCATGGTGCTGGCCACAAATGTGGCAGAGGAGGGTCTTGTTATCCATCAGGGGGAAGAGAGGCCCTTGGGCCTGAGGGTGTTAGAACCCCCAGTATAGGAGAATGACAAGGAGGGAAGATGAGAGTGGGTGGGTGGGTGGGATAGTGGGTTAGAGAATATCCCCATAGTGGCAGGGGGGAAGGTGGAGGGAATGGGGAGGTTCCAAAGGGGAGATCTGAAAAGGGGAAAACATTTGAAATTTTAATAAAATATGAAAAAAAAAACTGAGTATTGCTGGGCATGGTGGTAAGTGTCTTTACACCCAGCACTCATGAGGCAGAAGCAGGCAGATCTCAGAGTTCAAAGCCAGCACGGTCTACACAGTTCCAGGCTAACCAGGGTTACACAATGAAACCTTGTCTTAAAAACTTTACAAAATGGATACCATTTCAGTATGTGGAAATGGAGAATTTGCATTACAAAATAAGACACTGGAGAGATGTCTCAGCAGTTAAGAGTGACTACTGCTCTTGAAATGTACCAGAGTTCACTTTCCAGCACCCACGCAGGACAGCTTATAACCATCTTTAACTCTAGTTCCAGGAAACACAACGTCCTCTTCTGGCCTTCACCTGTACCTGCATGAGAAGTGGCAGGCACACTCACCAGTATTCTGCGTGTGTGTGCGCGCGCGCACACACACACACACATGCCAACACACACACACACAGATACTTACTCTGACATGCACAGACACACACACTTACTCTGACATGCACAGACACACATACTCTGATATACACAAACACACACAGACACACACACCCCAACACACACATACTCTCACATACACAGACACAAAGACACACACAGACATACATACGATGACACAGACAAACAGGAATTCTTAGAAAGAAGTAATCAAAAAACTTTGGTTGTCTTTGGGATAAATGCAATTGATAGTTTGGCTGATGTAGTGAAGTGTTATAAATTACCAAGAGGAAAAGAACTTGCACTATGGCCAATTAGAAAAACCTTCAGGCTTCAGGTGCCACATGGCTTCATATCCAAATAGCACAGGGAAAAAGCTAGCCTCCTAGAAGTGTGAACAAGCCTGTGAGTTGGGTAAGACCAGCACCTCTGCTCAGAATGACTAGCCCAGAACCCCCAGGACCCAGGGACTGAGAAGCCTGGCACAGGAGTCTTCCAGTTTCCATCTGTGGCTGGGGACCTCAACCTGTGCCACAGGGTTCCATAGACAAATAGCACCAGGAGAAAGCTAGCCTCCCAGGAGTGTGTACAAGCCTGTGAGTGGGGGCAAGACTAGCACCTCTGATCAGAGGAACCTACCCGGAACCCTCAAGACACAGGGACTGAGGCGTGGTCTTCCAGTTTCCTGCTCTGGTGGGGAGCTGATCCTGTGACACAGGGCTCCATACTCAAATAGTGCCAGGATAAAGCTGGTCTCCCAGGAGTGCCCATACACCTTCGAGCACAGGCAAGACCACCACTTCTGTTCAAATTCCTTGATCAAGAGGGACCCTTGCAGAACCATCAGGACACAGAAACCAAGGAACAGCTGGGGACAGGATCCTTCTGGTTTCTGTCTGCACCCCAGAGCTGACCCTGTACCACAGCTCTCCAAACCCAAATTCCTCTCAGAGAGAGCTGGTCTCCAAGGAGTACTGACACAGAGGCTTGCAGAGGGACAAGCCACAGTCAGAGAGAGCAAGACTAGCTAACACCAGAGATAATCAGATGGCGAAAGGCAAGGGCAAGAACATAAGGAACAGAAACCAAGGCTACTTGGCATCATCAGAACCCAGTTCTCCCACCACAGCAACTCCTGGATACCCCAACACACCAGAAAAGGAAGACTCAGAGTTAAAATCACATCTCATGATGATGATGATAGAAGATTTTAAGAAAGTAATAACTCCCTTAAAGAAATACAAGAGAACACAGGTAAACAGCTAGAAGCCCTTAAAGAGGAAACACAAAAATCCCTTAAAGAGGAAACACAAAAATCCCTTAAAGAATTATAGGAAAACACAATCAAACAGGTGAAGGAATTGAACAAAACCATCCAGGATCTAAAAATGGAAATAGAAACAATAATGAAATCACAAAGGGAGACAACCCAGGAGTTAGAAAACCTAGGAAAGAAATCAGGAGTCATAGATGCAAGCATCATCAACAGAATACAAGAGATAGAAGAGAGAATCTCAGGTGCGGAAGATATCATAGAAAACATTGACACAACAGTCAAAGAAAACTCAAAATGCCAAAAGCTCCTAACCCAAAACATCCAGGGAATCCAGAACACAATGAGAAGAACAAACCTAAGGATAATAGGTATAGAGGAGAGTGAAGATTCCAAACTTAAAGGGCCAGTAAATATCTTCAACAATATTATAGAAGAAAACTTCCCTAACCTAAAGAAAGAGATGAACATAAACATTCAAGAAGCCTACAGAACTCCAAATAGATTGGACCAGAAAAGAAATTCCTCCCTTCACACTATAGTCAAAACACCAAATGCACAAAACAAGGAAAGAATATTAAAAGCACTAAGGGAAAAAGGTCAAGTAACATATAAAGGCAGACCTATCAGAATTACACCAGACATCAAACCAGAGACTATGAAAGTAGAAGATCCTGGGCAGGTGTCATACAGACCCTAAGAGAACACAAATGCCAGGCTGCTATACCCTGCAAAACTCTCAGTTACCATAGATGATAAAACCAGATATTCTATGACAAAACCAAATTTACACAATATGTTTCCACAAACCCAGCCCTACAAAGGATAATAGATGGAAAATGCCAACACAAGGAGGGAAACTACATCCTAGAAAAAGCAAGAAAGTAATCTTTCAACAAACTCAAAAGAAGATAGCTACACAAACATAAAAATAACATCAAAAATAACAGGAAGCAACAATCACTATTCCTTAATATCTCTTAACATCAATGGACTCAATTCCCCAATAAAAACACATAGACTAACAGACTGGATACATAAACAGGACCCAGCATTTTGCTGCATACAGGAAGTGCACCTCAAGGTTAAAGACAAACACTACCTCAGAGTAAAGGGCTGGAAAACAATTTTCTAGGCAAATGGCCCCAAGAAACAGGCTGGAGTAGCAATTCTAATACCAGATAAAATTGACTTTCAAGTGATCTAAGAGTATTTATAATTAAAGTTTTGAGGCATGATTTAAAAAAAAAAAATTGACTTTCAACCAAAAGTCAAGGAAGAACACTTCATACTCATCAAAGGAAAACTCTACCAAGAAAAACTCTCAGTTCTGAACATCTATGCTCCAAATGCAAAGGAACACACATTCATAAAAGAAACTTTACTAAAGCTCAAAACACACATTGCACTTCACACAATAATAATGGGAGACTTCAACATTCCACTATCATCAACGGACAGATCTTGGAAACACAAATTAAACAGAGACACAGTGAAATTAACAGATGTTATGGACCAAATGGATTTAATAGATATCTATAGAACATTTCATCCTAAATCAAAAGAATATACCTTCTCAGCACCTCATGGTATCTTTTCCACAATTAACTATATAATCAGTCACAAAACAAACCTCAACAGATGTAAGAAAATTGAAATAATCCCATGCCTCCTGTCAGATCACTGCGGAATAAGGCTGGTCTTCAGTGGCAACAACAACAACAGAAAGCCCATATACACATGGAAGCTGAACAACGCTCTACTCAGTGATAACTTGGTCAAGAAAGAAATTAATGAAAATGAAAGTACAACATACCCAAACATATGGGACACAATGAAAGCAGGGTTAAGAGGAACACTCATAGCTCTGGGTGCCTCCAAAAAGAAACTGGAGAGAGCATACACTAGCAGCTTAACAGCACACTTGAAAGTTGTAGAACAAAAAGAAGCTAAGACATCCAAGAGGAGTAGAAGACACAAAATAATCAAACTCAGGGCTAAAATCAACCAAGTAGAAACAAAAATAACTATACAAAGGATGAACAAAAGCAGGAGCTGGTTCTTTGAGAAAATCAACAAGATAGATAAACCAATAGCCAGACTAATCAGAGGGCACAGAGACAGTATCCAAATTAACAAAATCAGAACTGAAAGGGGAGATATAAAAACAGAATATGAGGAAATTCAAAACCTCATCAGATCCTACTACAAAAGCCTATATTCAACAAAATTGGAAAATCTGGATGAAATGGACAATTTTCTAGACAGATACCAAATAAAAAGTAAGTCAGGATCAGATAAACCATCTAAACAGTCCCATAACCTCTAAAGAAATAGAAGCATTCATTAAAAGTCTCCCAACCAAAAAAATCCCAGGACCATATGGGTTTAGTGCAGAATTCTATCAGGCCTTCAAATAAGATCTGATACCAATACTCTTTAAACTATTCCACAAAATAGAAACAGAAGGAACACTACCCAATTCATTCTATGAGGCCACAGTTAAACTGATACCAAAACCTCACAAAGACCCAACAAAGAGAGAAAACTTCAGACCAATTTCCCTTATGAATATCAATGCAAAAATACTCAATAAAATTCTCGAAAACCCAATCATATCAAAACTACCATTCACCACGATCAAGTAGGCTTCATCCCAGGGATGCAGGGATGGTTCAATACCCGGAAATCCATCAATGTAATCTACTACACAAACAAACTCAAAGAAAAACACCACATGGTCATTTCATTAGATGCTGTAAAAGCATTTGACAAAATTCAACATCCCTTCATCATAAAAGTCTTGGAAAGATCAGGAATTCAAGGCCCATACCTAAACATAGTAAAAGCAATATACAGCAAACCAGTGGCCAACATCAAACTAAATGGAGAAAAATTTGAAGCAATCCCACTAAAATCAGGGACTAGGCAAGGCTGCCCTCTCTCTCCCCATCTATTCAATATGGTGCTTGACATTCTAGCTAGAGCAATTAGAGAACAAAAGGAGGTTAAAGGGATACAAAGTGGAAAGGAAGAAATCAAAATATCACTATTTGCAGATGATATGATGGTATACTTAAGTGACCCAAAAAACTCCATCAGAGAACTGCTACAGCTGATAAACAACTTCAGCAAAGTGGCCGGATATAAAATTAACTCAAACAAATCAGTAGCCTTCCTATACTCAAAAGATAAACAGACTGAGAAAGAAATTAGGAAAATGACACTCCTTGCAATAGTCACAAATAATATAAAGTATCTTGGTGTGACTCTAACCAAACAAGTAAAAGATCTGTATAATAAGAACTTCAAGTCTCTGAAGAAAGAAATCAAAGAAGACCTCAGAAGATGGAAAGATCTCCCATGCTCATGGATTGGCAGGATTAATATAGTAAAAATATCGATCCTGCCAAAAGCAATCAACAGATTCAATGCAATCACCATCAAAATTCCAACTCAATTCTTCATAGACCTAGAAAGAGCAATTCTCAAATTCATTTGGAAAAACAAAAAACCCAGGATAGCAAAAACTATTATCAAAAATAAAAGAACTTCTGGGGGAATCAGCATCCCTGACCTCAAGCTGTACTACAGAGCAGTAGTGATAAAAACTGCATGGTATTTGTACAGTGACAGGCAGGTAGATCAATGGAATAGAATTGAAGACCCAGAAATGAACCCACACACTTAAGGTCACTTGATCTTTTACAAAGGAGCTAAAACCATACAATGAAAAAAAAGACAGCATTTTCAACAAATGGTGCTGGTTCAACTGGTGGTCAACATGTAGAAGATTGCGAATTGATCCATTCCTATCTCCCTGTACAAAGCTCAAGTCCAAGGGGACCAAGTACCTCCACATAAAACCAGATACACTGAATCTAATAGAAGAGAAAGTGGGGAAAAGTCTTGAACACATGGGCACGGGGGAAATTTTCCTGAATAGAACACCAATGGTCTATGCTCTAAGATCAAGAATCGACAAATAGGACCTCATGAAATTGCAAAGCTTCTGTAAGGCAAAGGACACTGTAAATAGGACAAAATGGCAACCAACAGATTGGAAAAAGATCTTTACCAATCCTACATCTGATAGAGGACTAATATCCAATATATACAAGGAACTCAAGTAGCTAGACTCCAGAGATCCAAATAACCCTATCAAAAAATGGGGAAGAGAGCTAAACAGAGAATTCTCAACTGAGGAAACTTGAATGGCCGAGAAGCACCTAAAGAAATGTTCAACATCCTTAGTCATCAGGGAAATGCAAATCAAAACAGCCCTGAGATTCCACTTCATACCAGTCAGAATGGCTAACATCAAAATCTCAGGTGACAGCAGATCCTGTCAAGGATGTGGAGAAAGAGGAACACTCCTCCAATCCTGTTGGGATTGCAAGCTGATACAATCATTCTGGAAATCAGTTTGGCGGACCCTCAGAAAAAATGGACGTAAAACTACCTGAGGACCCAGCTATTGCACTCCTGGGCATACACCAGAAGATGCTCCAACATGTAATAAAGACACATGCTCTACTATGTTCATAGCAGCTATATTTATAATAGCCAGAAGCTGGAAACAACCCAGATGTCCCTCAACAGAGGAATGGATACATTTACACAGTAGAATACTGCTCAGCTATTAAAAACAATGACTTCATGACATTCTCAGGTAAATTGATGGAACTTGAAAATATCACCCTGAGTGAGGTAACTCAGTCACAAAAGAATGAACACGGTATGTACTCACTGATAAACGGATATTAGCCTAAAATTTGGAATACCCAAGATTCAATTCACAGCAACTGTTGGACTGAGCATGAGGTCCCAGATGGAGGAGTTGGAGAAGGGACTGAAGGAGCTGAGTGAGTTTGTAGCCCCAAGGAGGTAGCAACAGTGTCAACTGGCCTGACCCCACAGTACTCCAGGAGACTGGACCACCAACCAAAGAATACACATGGAGGGACCCATGGTGCTGGCCAAATATGTGGCAGAGGAGGGCCTTGTTGGCCATCAGTGGGAGGAGATGCCCTTGGGCCTGAGGGTGTTAGATGCCCCAGTATAGGGGAATGTGAGGGAGGGAAGACAGGAGTGGGTGGGTGGATGGGGAATACCCTCCTAGAGGCAGGGGGAGGAGGGATGGTATAGGGGGTTTCCAAAGGGGAGACCTGGAAAGGGGAAAACATTTGAAATGTAAATAAAGTATCAAAAAATAAAAATAAAAGAAAGAAAAACCTTCAGTTTCATGTAAAGGAATTTTACCTATTTAAAGACTTAATGTAAGTGCCAACTGGGGAGGAGTCCAATTTCTTGGTTTGCGTGACTATGCACTAAGTGGTGACAAATCAGAACACAGTTACCTACTAACTAGCGAGAGAAGGATCAAGCCCTAAAACTGACAACCCTTATTCATACTGGCCTAGCCATGCCACACTCTGGAGACTCTGGAGATGCAACAGTACAGTTACACCAGAATATGTCCTTAACCAATGCAGAGCCTACATTCTTGTAGCCCTCAGCAAACAGAGGCATTTTCTATACAGATCTCAGATGTATACGTATGTATGTGCCTTTTAAAGGCTGGGGAGATGAATCAGTAGGAGCAGCCTTGCTAAGCAGGGGTGATGGTGTGGATTTGGATCCCTAGTTCCTTGGTAATGTCAGGAGTGGGAGGACTTGCCTATAATGCCAGGGCTCCTCAATGGGACAGGTGGTGGTGGAGGCAGGACAATCCCTGGTAGTTTGAGGGCCAGTTAACCTGATACATGAAGCAGAGAAGAACAAGGTAACCTGAGTCAGGGTGGAAGGATGCCATCTAACCTCCACACATGTGCAATGACATGTGTGCCACATGCACATGTGAATACACACCTGCATCTCCCATGTGCACACACAGTAAACACAAAATGTTATAAGACCCCCTTTATACCTCCTCTTAGCTGTTAACTTTACAAAGTCATCTTATATAGTCGATTTTTTTTAGTTTTTTCAAGACAGGGTTTCTCTGTATATCCCTGGTTATCTTGGAACTCGCTCTGTAGACCAGGCTGGCCTCAAACTCAGAGATTCGCCTGTCTCTGCCTCTTGAGTGCTGGGATAAAGATATGCACCACCAGGCCTGGCTAGGCCATATTAAATAAAACATCCAAAGTTGGCTGAGAATTTTGAACACTTCCTCTGTGTCTTTCATAGTCTTTGGGTAAATACCTAACATGTCTGATCAGGGATCTCTGGCCTGCCTATTCACGGCACCTCCATTTAGTAAACAGAACACATTGGAGATTAAAAACCTAAGGACCAACATTGACTCTATTGCCCTTGTACCAGATACTCGAAAAAACCTTGCCTACATTCCCTTTCATCGTCGATTGAAACAGAACAGCGTCACCAATCCTGCATTAGGACATGGTTTTGTGATCAGATCAGTGGACAATTTTTAAGTCAGCCAAAGGTCGTAGAGGAACGCAACCAAATTTCACACAAGCTCTCTTGCTGCTCAGACTTAACTCTGCTGCTCAGTACAGAGAGCCAAAGATGGGATAATCTGTTCTGATTGTTCAGTTTGTGAATCTTACATCATTTACAACGTGTTTCCTCTGGCATCGTTCCCGGCAAAAGACTTTAATGTAACTGTAATGTGAAAGTAGCTGTTCATTTGACACCTAAGGACCAACCAGCTTTGTGAGAATTATGATTTAGACCAGCAATAATTTTTGTATTCTCTATTTTATGTTCGTTATATTTACAGGGAAAAAAATCTTAGGCCAGGCATTCATCACAATTCTAATAGTACAGTAACATTTAAACATGCTTATTTGGGTAAATACATTGCAGTTTCTCTCTCTCCCATTCTCTCCTCTCTCTCTCTCTCTGTCTCTCTGTCTCTCTGTCTCTCTCTCTCAGTGTCACTCCAATTTTACTGCGTAATAAGCTCTAATTCTGGGTGTGTGATCCTGCAGAGTGCTGCAGAGCTGGAGACTGGGTGACTACATCATAGGGCGACCCAGGGATCAGGTTCTCATTATCTCCTTCCACCAGAGAGTCCCACTGCTCAAAGTCTTTATGAAGTCCTATTAAAAAAACAAACAAAAAACTGTCAATAATATTAAACAGTTGAGTGCCACTAGGTGACACCATAGAGTCACAAATTACAGAATCATTACAGTGCTAATAGAATTCCTAGGGGCCAGGTTGCATTAGCAAAGGCAGAACCTCCAGAGTGGCTTAGAGACAAGCAAGCTCCTGTCAGTATCTCCAACATGTAAGTTCACTCTAGGATCCATAGATGGATTGTTAGCTCAACAAGTACATATATATGATATGCATATATGCACATACACACATATTAAACAATGCAAGGCTTTTAAATCTTTTCAAAGTAATTCACTGCTTTGTCTACCAAAAAAAAAAAAGAAAGAAAGAAAAAAAAAACTGGAAATAGCTACAATGCATGCATATAAAATGGTTTTGTCCTGAGAACCAAGCAGCCTGAGTCACAGAGGAATGTGCCCTTTCTTACCTAAATGCTTTTGTAAGAAAGCCATCGAAGCTTTGTTGGTGAGGTCGATGGCTACTCTGGAGTCTATTTCTCCTTTCAATGTCAGCTTTTTTCCAATTATTTTGCCAGTTACAAAAGTAAAGTCTGCAAAATTCTGGTGCACAGAGCCCCTAAGAGAGAAAGATATTTATAAATCATGTTATCATGTTGCGCGTGTATATATATATTCTGGCTCCATTAGACCTTTCTCTGCAAAACAGGGAAGCAACATGTGCAATCTGATCATTTTAATGTATTTGAGGGTCAAAAGCCGTTCATTTAAGAATCCTAAAATATGTGTGCCCTGGTTTATGTTTCTTGTTATGATAAACACAACAACCAAAAGCAATGTGGGGAGGAAAAGGTTGATTTCAGTTTCAGGCTGCACACAGACTTCATCGAGGGAAGGCAGGTTGAGATCAAGACAGGAACTTGAAGCAGAGACCAGCCATGAAAGAATGCTGCTTACTGGCTGGCTCTCCCTGCTTGCTCAGCCAGGGCTCTTCTCCACCGAGTCACAGAGTTGTCTTCCTTATTTTCACAGAAACAAGAAAAGTAATCAAAACTGTGTTAAGGAAAACAAGAGAGAGGGAGAAAAATGGGGAAAGGTGAAAGGAATTTTCTTTCACTTTTCCTCTTTCTCTTCCACGCTAGTTTGCTGGACTGTATTTAATCTTGAATATTGTAACATGATCGTTGATGTGATGTTTATCATGATATTGGGAGACTGTCAGGAGGTCTGCTCAAAGAATCTGCATGACTGGATGAAGGAACAGTCCCCATCAAAGCAGGATTGGGCAAGGTTTTGTTATATTATAGAGAATGACTCACACTTAACAAAATGAATTGTTTATTTGTAGATTTTTTTTTCTAGTAAATGTCTCCTGATCACAACTCACCATAAATAACTAAAAAGATAGAAAGCAGAAGCCCGAACTGTGGATACAAGGGGACTGTCCTAACTGAATCGTTTTCGCCCCTCCCCCTTCCTGGATTAAGCGGGTTTTAAAGAGTAGAAAGATGAGTTCTATTTTTGCTTGAGAGTCTTTTAAATATTTATTTTCATTTGTGTGTGTATGCATGGGTGTGCATTTTCTGGCAGACGTCAGAAAAGTTCATTGGATCCCCTGGAGCTGGCGATGCAGGCCTTTGTAAGCAATCTGACTTGGGAGATAGGATCTAAACTCTAGTCCTCTGCATTAGCAGCAGTTGCTCTTAACTGCTGGGCACCTCTCTAACTCCATTTTGAGTAATCATGTTGCAAGTTTAAAGCCATGATAGGATATAAGCACATGGCTATTATTCGGGGCATCGCTTCATAGCTATGTGGAATTTATAGACTCATACATTGTTCCAACACGAATGCTCTCACCTTTTCTTTAAAGACTTTACATGGCCTATGAGCTGCTGTCCCTCAATACTGTTGGTATTGATTTTCAGTTGAAAGTAGTCAACACTTAGCTGTATATTAAACTTCCAATATAAGCATTAAAGTAATTAGTAGCACTAAAAGTATTTTCATTTAAGTCTGAGGCTAGAGAGATGGCTCTGTGTTTAAGAGCACTTGCAATTCTTGCAGATGACCTGGCTTTGATTCTCATCTCACAACCGTCCATAACTCCATTTCCAGGGGGATTCTGACACCCTATTGTGGCATCTGCAGACACTGTGCACTCTTGTTTGCATAGACAGACAAACAGGCAAAACACGCATATGTATCATATCAAAAAAGAAAGAGGGTGTGAGTGGGTGGGGCAGAAGGTACCCCAGAGTCTTCTGGGGCCACTACGATGAGCAAATATGTGGTGGAGATATGGGAGAGAGAAAAATGGAATGATTTGTGCAATGTGAAGAGAGGCAGAAGTGGGGACTCAAGGGTGGTAAGGAACAGCCTGATGTGAGTGGCCTGCGCTGCCACCTGAGGCCATGGTGAGGTCCCAGACCAAGCTGCTACCAGGACCACGTCTGAGTCCGTGGTCCTGCAGCAGCAGGGGTCTATGTCGACCTCCAATGGCCCATGTGGACACCAAAGGCCATGTAGCCATTCCTGGTCTAGGCTGCCACCTACGGGCCACGTTAATGTCTTGAGGGCTGTGCAGAGCAGCCCCCTCACCAGCTTTGGCACACAGGAGAGTTGTACTCACCCTTTGCTTGGGCAATATGATAGACCTGGCCCAGGTGGCAAGGTCACACAGGACAGTTAGAGGGCTGACTAACTCAGCTACCACCCAAGACCAAATCCGGGGGCTTTGAGTTGACTTATCCAAGCATCTACCGCATCTAGGAAGTGCTGGAGTTCATGAAGGGGCGGGGCCTACTGAACTAAAGCTGCAGGGTCTCCATCACATAGGGTAACAACTGGATACCCGAGAGGCATCTTAGTGGGGATCCACTATTGATTATATAGCAGGGGCCAGAGGCCTTGAACCAGACACATTCCAATAAACATTCACAAGGAAAGCTGTTTGGGCAGAAGTGTATACTGGGTGACACACCGCCACACACCACAGCTTCCACAGTGAGATGTTTTAATTTATTTTTATTTTTATTTGGGGGACAGGTAGGAGAAGTTGCAACAGCATTCGGAGATGAATGGGATTGGGGTGCATGATGTGAATATCACAAAGAATCAATAAAATTAATTCTGAGATTAATAAAAATTTTCTTATTGAAAGTAGGGTAGGTGTCATTTAAAATCCAAGCTTTTACATTACATCCACAGGTCTACATACCTCTTTACTCCAGAGAAGACACGACACAGTAATGCATTAGACATGCAAAGTTATAAAAGTATGTGGGAGTTGGTCTAGATCTGGTTGCCCCTGATCTAGATCTTCACCAACACCAAATGATTTTGTATAAACCGGGCCTCTCAAGTTATCTCTGATTGGTTAATAAAAATGCCTACAGCCTGGGCTGGGCAGAAGAGAGGGGCGGAGCAAAGGTTCCCTGGGCTTGGGATCTCAGGCAGTAACTAAGGTAATGACAAGCAAGCCAGGGCTGACCTGATGGAGCAGGAGAAACACAGATGAAACATGTGGCAAAGACTATCTTTGGAATTTTAACAGGGAAGTCGATAAAATAGCATAGAAGGTTGATATCTCCCCAGCTCTAGTGCTTTAAGCTTGTTATAAATCTAAGAGGTCTTTTATTTGGGAACTAAATGATCTGAAATGGGGTAGAAACCCCTATTAGATATTTAAAGGCAACAAGGGCATGTAGCATCCCCCAGAAGAACAATTACCACAACAAATGTATTTCATTGTACTGTTGAGCTTATTTTTTTATTGTTACATTTTATGACAGTCTAAAATGTTTGCTTGTAACTTTGTTTTAAATAATTAAAGTTTCTCTTTTAACAAGAAAATAAGAAAGTCTAAGAGTACAGAAGACAGACTACACTCATATATTAAAATCTCACAACTGGTGTAGCCATTCTGCAATGGCTCCCAGATGTTTCAGATGTTCAGATCACCACACAGACCATGAGCACTTACTTGATCGTAATCATTTTCCTTTCCTTGTCAGGTTGGTAGAAGTTTTTCATTTTTTTGATATCCTGTGGAGTCTGGAATTCCAGAGAGTTGACAAAGAAGAGAGGCTGAGGGACTTTGGAGTACAGCTTCTCACTCACCGGATACATCCATGGATCGAGAGCAATTCCACATCTGCAGACATCATTGACAGTGAAAGAGAATGGCAGGTTACAGGCTAGCCAGCAGAGGCCTTTCCATCACAATACCTTAATATAAGGATGCTGGGGAGTTACAATCAGCTTTGTAACACAGCTGAACTGGGATCACATGATTATGTTCCTTAGGAATCATAACATAAAGAAAGATATATCTTTACATTTTTTCATATTCATTTTGTCATGTGGTTTTCAAAATACATTTAAATAGTTGTGATTTCCTCAAAACTGATAAATAACAAATTTGCCCTATTTCTTCTGTGTTTCAAGACTGGGGAGGGAAGAGGAGTATGTGCAGATTCCCAGAGAGGACAGTAGAGGGTGTTGGATCTCTTGGAGCTGGAGTTATAGGTGGTCATGAGATAGATTCCTGACGAAGTGCCAGAAACTGACTAATAGTACATGCACTTAACTGCTGATTAATCTCTTCAACCTGCTTCCAGAGTCTTGGGTGCCTCACAGTGTGTATGTTACACCTATTTCAGAGTAACATGACACCCAGACACACAGGATTATATTTACAGGGCAAAACACATGCAAATATGATTTTGGAGACTGGATCAATGGTTCCGTGGTTGAACCTTTACTATTCTTGCAGAAGACAATACTAGGTGATTCACAACTATGTGTAATTTTATCTCTGGGGGATCTGACACCTTGAGCCTCCTTAGGCACCTGCATTCACATGCAAGCGTCACACACACACACACACACACACACACACACAAGAGAGAGAGAGAGAGAGAGACAGAGACAGAGACAGAGACAGAGACACAGAGACAGAGACACAGAGACACAGAGACAGAGACAGAAATGTATATTCACATGATTAAAAATAATGAAAAATTTAAATATTAAAAATCAAATTTTCTTCTTCCCACTAAGTCTTGTCCTGTGCTCCCTAGACTCTTTGAAAATCCATCCATATGCAAAGTAGATGCCAGCACAGAATGCCCTTATATTGAATGGAAACATCTCAAATGGTCCAGCCCACTCCCTAGACAGACCATCCCATGTGAGTCTAGGATGAAGTCATTCAAGAAAGAAAATGTTTCTATAGGTTAGAAAACCTGGGGTCTTGTCTGACTTTTGCCCAAATAAATCTGTGATTTTGGATCTAGCCTCACCTGAAAGATGAAAGAAAAGAAAAGCTAATGATAAAATAAAAACCCTAATATCTTAGGGAAGATTGTAAAAATGGTGGCAATATTATCATACACATGTCACAGAAAAGAAGAAAAAAAGATGAAGTTCCAAGTGAAAAGGTTAAATCCTTTGCTTCAATACCACTTAGAAGGAGTGACAAAATAATCATGGGCGGTAGAGGGAGGGAAGGATCGGGGTGGGAGAGGAGAGAGGGAGGGTGAAGGGGGGAAGGACCAGGTATGGGAAGAGACAGGAGAGAAGTCCAGAGGGCCAGGAGAATGGATCGAAATAAGTAGCAGTAGGGAGTGGGGAACAAGGGGAACCATTAGACAGTCCCAGACTTCAGGGATTCGAGAGGTTCTGAGGACCCAGCGAAGATGACTTTAGCCAAATAAAAACAACAAGGGGAGGTAGAACCTGTAGAGACAGACCATCTCTAGTAGATAGGCATGGGCCCCAGTTGAGGGATGGGGCCACTCACCCATCTCAAAATTTTTAACTCAGAATTGTTCCTGTCAAAAGGAAAGACATGGACAAAAAAAAAAAAATGGAGCAGAGACTGAAGGAATGGCCACCCAGAGACCGGCCCACCTTGGGATCCATCCCATCTGCAGACACCAAACTCCAGCACCATTATTGATGACAGGAAGCACTTGCTGACAGGAGCCTGGTATGGCTGTTCTTTGAGAGATTCTGCCAGCACCTGACTAAGACAGATGGAGATACTCATATCCAACCATTGGACTGAGCCCAGGGACCCCAATGGAAGAGTTAGGGGAACAGAAGGATTGAAGGAGCTGAAGGGGATTACAACCCCGTAGGAAGAACAACAGTATCAACTAACAGGACTCCCAGAGATTCCAGGGACTAAACCACCAACCAAAGAGTACACATGGGTAGGTCCATGTCTCCCATTACATATATAGCAGTGGGAGGGGAGGTGCTTGATCCTGTAGAGGCTTGCCCCAGCCAAGGGGGAGGGGGGAGGGGTAAGCTGTGAGTGGGTGGGTGGGTGGGTGGGTGGGTGGGGGAACACCCTCTTAGAGGCCAAGGGGAGAGAGGGATGGGGAGCATTGTTTGTGGAGGGGAGACTGGGAAGGGGAAAACATTTGAAATGTAAATAAATAGAATAATTAATAAAAAAGTGAAAAAGGAAGGGAAGAAGGTTAAATCCTTGATAGATGAATAAGGACATTGGGGGATGGGCAAGGATGGATGGGAAAACTGCTTTTAAAATTAGCTTATAAAGTAGCAGGATTCTGTACGGCGTGCTCACGCATACTTAGTATGGGATGACGCTCCCTTCGCTCCATCTCCATCCACATGTCATGTCCCCACTTAAGCCCTGAATATCATGGCTCTATTACACTCCCCACTCCTCTCCCTCAGAGCCTCTGTTTCACTGATCACGAGACCCTTTCTAGTTTCCTGGCCGCTACACAATTCACCCCAATGGTGCTAAGATCCACATTTGAGAGAGACATTAATATACATAAAATATACAAAGAACTCAAAACAACTTAATAACAAGAAAACAACACAACAACCAAAAACAAGAATGGGCCAAAAATATACCAAACCAAGAGTTCTCGAAAGGAAAACAAATAGCTAATAAATACTGCTAAAGGTGTGCAGCATCTTTAACCATTACAGAAACGTAGATTGGAATTACACTGGGAGGTCATTTCATCCCAATGAGAATCAACAAATGCTAGCAAGAGCTGGAGAAAGAGGGAGCCTCGTACACTGTTGATAAGGGTGTAAACTGCTGCAGGCACTTTGAAAATCAATGTGGAGGCTTCTCAAAAAGCTGAACATATAGCTACCATGTGACTCAACTATACTAGTCCAGGGCACACCCCCAAAGGATTCCAAGTCCTACTACAGAGATGCCTGTGCATCCGTGTATGCTGCTCTGTTACCATGGCAAAGGAAAGGTTTTAGTAGCAGGACAAATAAATGGTTTCTACCTAGGAAAATTTATAAACTTGATGAAGCAAAGAACGATAGTAAGGCTTGAGCTGGAGATTCAGATTTAGCTTTGAGCTCAGTGGTTTAGAACAGTTGTTTCTCTAGCCAAGGATATGGGTTGAATTCCCAGCATCCACATGGCAGCTCACAACTATCTGTAACTGCAGTGGCAGGGCATTTGATGCTCTCTTCTGACCTCTTTCAGCACAAAGCATGCACACAGTGCACATGCATGTAAGCAGGCAAAGTGTTCATACATGTAATGAAACCAACAAATAAAAAAAAACAGTAAGATTTATACACCTCAAAAGTTCTCTTAATCACTGCAATTTCAGAAAACCAGTTAGCTGCCATCTGTTACACACACATGCCCTCTCTCCTAGTCATCTTCCGCTGTTTTGCTTTGTCTTATTCTCTTACCTGAATCTCTGGTCTTCACTAAGGGCTTGAATAACTGTCGCTCCTCCAAAGGAATGTCCAATTATGGCTATTTTATTCTCATCAATAGCATCCTGGGTAAAAAAGCAGGATACTGAGTTACCATCTCACCTAACATTAGAGGAGTTAATTACATTAAATAATTCTATCTTACAATCATTCATTTCACAGGTGTGGGTAAATACCTTGATAGCTTATAGAACACACACACACACACACACACACACACACACACACACACACACGCAGAGATAAACTTATTGGTCTTTATTACCTACACCCGAAACTAACCCCCTCTGATAACAAGCCCCCTTGCTGAGTTCTGTCTCACCTATCCCATGATTATCAGCTTATTCATTCTAAGCATATTTCTTGAATATGTCACATCAGACACTGTAGTCTCATTTTTAGTGTATCGTAGAAGAAAATGATAGCAATTTTTGATATTATGCAATGCACACAGCATGACACCCTGAGACCAAGGAATGCTATGATAGCCAACCCAGACTCTGCAAAAGCCTGGGGAGCTTCTCCGAGGAGTTGGTGTCTGACTTGAGTGTTGAAGATCAGACAGGAGTTAGTGAAAAGGAAGTACTTGTGTCAGGCCAAAGGAACATATATAGAAGCATGAAGACAGAAGAAGGTGTCATGTTGAGCATCACCTCTTGGTTGTATCTAGAGAAGAAACCACCATCTTGTCCTCCAATCAAACTACTTCTAGTTCCCTCTGCACTGCGCTTTCTACCCCCAAGTTGTGCCATTCACACTTACAGCCCCCATACCCCGCCAAATGTCATTCACAACATTTGGCCAACTCTCTTAAGATCAAGCTTAAAATGATACCATCATTATTCAATAAATTATACCTCCCTTGGATGTATGAAGTTGAACCATATGAACCTGCTGTTTTCGGCTCAAATGGGCAGTTTTTATTTACATACAATTCAACCTGGTGCAGGTCTCACTGGCGCCTGCTTTGTGTGATTGTGAGCATGTGTGTGTGTGTGTGTGTGTGTGTGTGTGTCCATTCTAGTTCAGTTTTATTTCTCTTGCTGTGATAAAATATCCTGGAAAAAAGTCCAAGTAGATGAGAGAGGGTTTATTTGAGCTCACAATTCCATGTTTATAGTCCGTGACAGCATGGAGGTCAAGATGGCAGGGTATTAAAACAGCTAGTCATACTGCATCAAGAATCAAGGATGGAGAGAAATTAATGTATGCATGATCTACTTGCCTGCTAGCTTGCTTTGCTTGTGCTTAGCTGGTCAGGACCTCCTGCCTAAGGATTAGTGCTGCCCACAGTGGGCTGGGTCTTCCCCCATCAATTAACTTAAGACAATCCCCTACAAACATACCCACAGACCAACCCAAATGTAGACCTTTGAGTCTCTCTTCCTAGGTGATTCTAGATTGTTTCAAGTTGACAATCAAAGCCATCTATCACAAAGCCTCTTATCATATACTTTGCAATATAGCAGAAAAGAAGCCAAAAAAAGATTTACAGAAATACAGTCTAAGGAAGAAAGAGTTCTGTTAAAAGCTCACCTTCAGCTGTTTCACATCAAAAGCTGAACCTAGTATATTCTCTTTTGGGTGTCCATGCTCAATGTCAAGAATCGCACTGAGAGCCTGGGAACATTCTTTTGCTCTTTGCTGAACCTAATACAATAATTGGAAGGAAAATGATAACGTAAGATATTGTAACACCTTAATGTTTGTGTAGAGTTGTCTGTGGGAGAAATGGTTACTTACATACTGCAAATACCTCATCAAGAAGTGAAGGGAATACAAGCTAGTGCTGTGACTGGGGGTTCCAGCTTGGGTACTTCCTGCAGCTAGGCTCAGCTCACCCCTGGCTCACCCATTCTGTGAATTCTTTGAGTTTATATCTATTGTATGGTAATGATGGTGGGTACAATATGAACAAAGTCTATCCATTCCAGAGAGGATGCCAACAGACCAGAGAAATTATTCCACCTAAGTTCCAAGCCTAGGTTGGTGAACCAGTTAGTTTATTAGGGGTGTGTGTGTGTGTGTGTGTGTGTGTGTGTGTGTGTTGACTCAAAAGCTTTATCTCTTAAGCTGTAGAACAGTCTTCCAACCAATAGATGCTTCCTGCCTATGTAACCTCAGGGAGGACCTTGTGAATCTTGCAACTTTCTTGGCTTCCCTAGGTCTACATTACCTCGGAAATGAAGATTTCCTAGTAGCACAATAGCCTACTTCAGTGAAATGTGTATGTGTCTAACTACCATGCCACATCTAACAAGCCCAAGATAAAGAAGTAACCAGTACACTTTGTCTCAAGTAGTCATCCCAATGACCACAAGAGACAGATACTGTTATTTACTATTGTGTAGCACATCAAAGCACAAGGTTTGCTTGGCCAGGATCTTCTCACTACCAGTAATGGAGCCAATATTCACAGATGAGTGGATTTTAAGGCCTATACACTTCTTTTTGAGAGGAAGGGGGCACAGTCTCATTAAGTAGCTCTGGATTTCATGGAACTCACTATGTAGACCAAGATGGTCTCCCACTCAGAAGTCTGCCTGTTTCTGCTTCCTGAGTTCTGGGATCAAAGGTGTTTACCACCACACCTGGGCAAGACCTGTACATGAAAGACCATTGTATGTTTTCTCTCCGAAATCCCTTTAATAAAGCATCTAGGGTTGAAAATCTATTCATCCTGTACATAGCTCAATCGTCATCAAAGAGACTTCCCCTGGCAGCTGATGGGAGCAGATGCAGAGACCCACAGCCAAACATTAGGAGGAGAGAGCGCTCAAATTGAAGATTTCCATCAGATCCTTCCCTTTGGAACTCAGGAAACCCTGAAGAAGATATGTATATATGTATGTATGTATGTATATGTATGTGTGTATGTATGTATGTGTGTGTGTATGTATGTGTGTATATGTGTATAGATGTATATATATATATATCATCAAGCTAAAACTGTATGTATATATACACATATATGTATATATATCAAGCTAACAACCATAGCATACATGCATATATGTATATATGTGTGTGTATATATATATATACATGTACAGCTATAACATACAAAAATGTGTATATATACACAAACATAACATATGGATATATATGTATATATATACACAAAATGTACAGTCATAGCATATATATATATATATATACATACACATATGTTACGGTTGTTAGTGTGATGTTTCTGTGGGAGTAGAGATGTCTCTGACTTCTTTGCCTGCTCTGGGGACCCTTTTCTTCCCACTGGGTTGTCTTGTCCATTTTACCATGTTAAGGTAAATGACTTGAGGGTTTGTGCCTAGTCGTCTTATTGTAACTTGTTTTCCTGGTGTTTATTTGATGTCCCTGGGAGGCCTGTTCTTTTCTGAAGGGAAATGGAGGAGGAATGGATCTTGCAGAGAGGAGGCAAGTGGAACTGCGAAGAGTGGAGAGAGGGGGAACTGTGGATGGATATAATATATGAGAGCAGACTAAATTAAAGAAGAAAAAAGGAAGCCTGTTCATTATTTGCTATTGGCTTTGAGATTCAAAAAACTAGACACTTTAACAGAAGAGAATTCCGAACACCATTGTCATTTCCAAGAGTAATTTTGCTTTTCTGTGAAATAGACCTCTCAATAAAAGGAGTTTTCAGCAGTCAGAGTGTCTTCGGACAGATGTTTATGGGTAAGCAGAAGAGCTAATGGCTTTAACAAAGGCTGCCATTTTCTTTGTGCTTGAAAGCCGCTTTTCCCCTTCTCTCACTGAAATATACCTGCTCCTTCCGAAATCTTTCCGACTCCTCTTGTTTGATCTTTTTCAGGTAAAGCCAAGACCTGTTTTCCACTTTTGCAGCCGCCTGGTCTTCAAAATAGTAAGTTGCCGATGCAGATCTGTCTCTAAAGCACACAGAGATTTGATTACATCCCATTCCTCATCGACAGTCTTCCTCAGCTCCATCCCTAATTCTAGTTTTCTTTCATCTGTTGACTTCCCTCTCCTACTCTGCTTCCACCCACAAATAAGAGAGGATCCCAAGGAGGGTACATGGAAAACATCTAACCGTCCACTGTAAAGTGACATGCAAAACAAACAAACAAACGAACGAACAAAACCCAAAAACCCTCCTTTTATCCCAGTCCTAGAAGGCAACACTGGAACCGTGTTCAGAAGCCGTTCTCACAAGCTGGGGTCCCAGCTCAGTGGGGTGTTTGCCTAATATGTACAGTGTCATTTCCAATCCCATGTTCCATCAAAATAACACAAAACAAACGGAACGAGACAAAACAGCTATCTAAAGTCAAACCCTTGCCTTGCCATGTAATAGCTGTCTGACTTTGAGCAAATTACCTTCGTATGTTCATTTCTATCTTGTGTGAAATGAATAAAATAACTATCTCATAGGATTGTCACAAAGTCTAAAATGTAGCGCACTTGGACCGTGCCACCAGAGGAATTGGCATGGAACAGCCAAGGCTGAGAATGTCCAAACCCTGGAAATTTCAAATTTTGATACTAGAATCTCATTTCGAGACTGGCGGGATTAACTCCCTTCCTGTTTCCGTGCCTGCCTCAGAGCACCTAATCAGGAGACCCCAACCAGGTGGTTACAAATCCACTCACCTAGCAGAGCATCTGGAAGGCTTCTCCATGCTAATGAGGCATCTCTGTACCTTAGCTTTCAGCCAGTTGACCTTCTTCCACCCTGGATATTCTCATCCCCCAAACTATGTAACCTTTGGTTCATCCCTGAACAAAGGCTATGCATTCAAACCCACCCCTAGTAAGGAAATAAGACTAAGCTAAGATCATCGGAGAAGGCCTTCATCTAAAAGGGCCATAACACCGCAATCTCAGAGAGGGCCTTCTTCCTCCCTAACTGCTCACCTTCCCACTCCCCCTCCCCGGTCTGAGCCTGGTATACAGCGGGGCCCCAGAGGGAAGAGGTGCACCTAGGACCCCACCTATTCCAGACTTCCGGCCTCTCCGAGCTGGTGTGCCGGCAGTGCTCAGAGGCCCCGAGAGGAGAGACAGAACCGGAACCACACTAAAGGACTGAGATAGTGTGTCTGAAAACCTGCAGCTTAGTCCATGACAGACCTTCATTGATCTCAGAATGTGAACTATTTTAAATGTCTCAACAATGTAGTTCATTGTCTCTTTGTTCCCATTATGTAAAATCCCACCTATACTTTTTGTGAGCCCATAGAACTGTTACAAGTTTAGTTAAGGATGTTAACATGGTTTTCTTTTTGTTTGTTGGTTTGTATTCGACATACACAGGAACATACCTATGTTCGACAGTGGCCACTATAAACCCATTAGATGCCAAGCCAATGCCAATAGCAGAATAAATCGTCCTGAAAATCAAAAAGCAGGAAAGATAATTACCAACAACGATTATAAACCTAAGTCCAGTAAGAAAATGGGGAAGATGGAGGCCATTATGCCCTGCATCAGCACACTGGAGAGCTCTCATCTTCAGAGAGCGTAACCCTTAAGAGGCGTCTGGCACTGGGGAAAGGAGGCTGCTGGCATCTAGTGAGTAGAGAGAATACTGCTAAGCATCCTACTGTACACAGGTTAGAGCCTCTAAAGCAAGCAATTATTCGGTCTAAACTGTCAAGAATCCTGGGTTAATGAAATAGTAAAGATGAATAAAGAAAAATGAGCTAATGTTAGAGTGGTTACAAATAGTGATTTTTGAGAGTTGATGCAGATCCATCTATGCATGCACACACACATGTATGCACACACACATGTATGCACACACACACACACACACACAGAGATTTAACTATTCTCCTCCATTCCTCACCTGACCATCTTCCTCAGCTCCGTTCTTGGCTCAACTTCCCTCTTATCTATTGACTTCCATTTCCTCTTCCAGCCACTTTTTTAAAAATAATAGAGAACCACAAGGAAGCGCTGGAAAAGGGTCTGATTGTCCATTGTCTAGTGACTTGGAAAAATCCCTTCCATTATCACAATCCCAGAAGGCAATGTGGGGACCATATAGAAAAGCTTTTTTCATGAACTGGGAACCAAGCTCAGTGGTAAAGTGATTCGAATTTAAGTTTGGGTTTTTTTTAAATCTTTGTCACCTCTTAGCTACATGATTTTTAGATAGTCATTCAATTTTGTTGTCACCTATAAAGTAGAGCTAAGAATAAAGGCTTACACTTAGGATAGAGGAGGCAAGGGTTTCGTTTTTTACTTTTTAAATTGTTTGATTTCTGTGTATATGTGTATGTGCATGTATGTGCAGGTACCTGCCGTGGCCAGTAGAGGGCACTGTAGCCCATGGAGCTGGAATCATAGGTCGTTGAGAGCTACCTGACATGCTGCTGGGATATGAACTTGGGTTCTCTGTCAGAGCAGTGAGCGCTTCTATAATCACTGAGCCATCTCCACAGCTCCAGATATAAAGTTTTGACAAGGATATGCATGTACGGAGGCAGTATATAGGAAGGTTGGCCAAGCTCCCCCACTTCCTAGCTGCTTGTCCTGCCTTCTGAGTCTTCTCAGCTCGGGTTCATTATCAGTGAAAGGTGGTCCTCACTGTGGGTGAGTGAGTGTGTGCATCTTCAGTGTCTTGAACCTATTTACAGAAGCTTGGTGTTATAGAAATGATTAAACTGTAAGAGGAAGCTAAATGACCGTGTGCTGGAGAGTCTCATCCACACTCACTCCACATCGCCATTCCCTACCTCTTCCTCCCATCATGTTTTCCATGGTCAATGTAGAAATACAAAAGGGTTGTCTAGGAACTGGCACCTACTGCAGAAGGCACAGGAAGGGAGGTGGTCTACTGCAGAGCCTGGAAGTCCTGCCCGCCTTAGCTTTGTGAAACAGACAGCATCTCAGCTCTGCTGACAATGTGGAAACTGCCTGGGTGGGGCTGTGTTCCACAAAGCTTTTAGATAGATGGCTGGCTAGATCTGGTTCTTGTATCACCAGTGCAGCAGAAATCAAATAATTTTCCAGACTATGGTAACAGTGTTGAAGACATTGTTTTTTAGTGTAGACACTCCCCAACTTCCCAGCAGTCCCACGGTCAGTTCTTAGGGAACCTGAAATGTCCAACATGGGCCAATACTACATTCTGATTTTTTTTTTTTTTTAAATAAATGGATCTAGTCATTGACCACTTGGAACTAACACTGTCTGGTCTCCTACGCATTACCTGAAAGCTCCGAGTCCATGAGAAAAGACAACTAGTGGGTATTTTTCTCCAGTCCTCAAAGGAGAATTCCAGCTTGCAGGAGTTGTCATAGAACCTAAGCAATAGTGGAAGGTAGATCAGTGTTCCCTCTGGCTTGAATGGTGCTAGTTAACTTAATTTACATCTCCTGAGCACAGATCCCCAAACCGTGGAGTTCTAACTATGATTTTACATATTAGTACACTCACTTTAAAAGCCAGATACTAGGTACTCACCAACCAGGGACTTCCATTTACCTTTTACCCATAAGTTCATCAATTACCAGTCCTCACTGCCACTGAACTTAAAAGGGAAAGATTTTCCTACTTATAGGTATATTCTGGGAAGATACTACTTATTACTATTTTGAGGAGTTTGAAATAACTTTGAACATTTAATTTTAAAACTAACCATCCAGTAAGCTTAGACCATTGTGCTGAGAGCCAGGGCCTGAGAACCAGAGGCTCGTCTCATGATGCATCATGGTCCAGCAAAAGATGGAAGGACTGGGACTAGACACACCAGAGGGAGCTTTTCATGAGATTGCCATTGGCTAGTTATTAGCCTTGGGCATGGTCCTCAGACTCTTCCAGTTTCAGATTGATTCCTCTATGAAATGGAGGGAGTGATTATCATCTTGGGTAGTTTCAATGAAACTCATATCTAACTAGGTTTTTTATATAAAGCGCTTACCCCATTGCGTAGGAAACAGCTCAAAGCTGGAAAACATCGCCTCTCTTTGTTCACAGCTAAGTTGTTTTCATCATTATTGTTATGACCATTTGTATGCCGTTTTCTTTTTGCAAACAAAAATTCGGTCATGAAGACTGACCATGATGGTGGCTAAGCAAGTGACTTATAAATTGCTCTATATCACACAGTAGTATTTTCTACTTCAGGATATTTTCCCATTTTAAAGCAATTTCTGTGAAAACCCTATGATAGGCTTAAAATTAATTCCTGTAGCTGACACTGTTGAAGGATAAATTTGAAAGTGCAATTAGCATAGGCTCAAATTTACACCTGATCTGGCAGATGTTAGAAACGGAAAGTCTCCTTTGTTAAAAATGCAGACATAGTAAATGGTGACTGCCGAAGACTGGAGGAGAGAAATAGATCTTTTGGGAATTTGTGGATGGGCACGAGGTAAGACCTTTTCTGGTGATGCGTGAAAGTTAGCTGCCGGGCTTGGCGTTTATTTTCTATCTTCCTCTGACACAAAATGTATGGGGCAATCAATGGTTCCACGAGATAATTTGCCACTCTGACCGATGTAGCAGAATTCTCCCCTAATTGATTGAATAATAAAGAGGACAAGTCAATCACTGGGTGAGGAGGAGGTGGGCCTTCTGGGTCTGAGAGAGGAAGAGGGAATACAGGAGGAGGGCACTTCCGTTTGGACAGAAGGGAGCACATTGTGGCTTCCAACTCAGGGCGGAAGAAGGGAAAGAAGGGTCAGGCATAAGATGTTCAGGCAAGTCGACACCCCCATCTCATTCCATTACAATCTGAATGTCTAAGGATAAAGTACCTTTGCTTCTCTCAGTGTTGCTTAATTCTTAATTTCTTAATTCCTTACGAAATCCTGTCTTTCTGGCTAGGGAGATCACTCAACTTGGAAAGTGTTTGTCTTGCATGTGGTGGTATAAAAATACCAGGTACACACCAGTGAGCCCAGTGCTGGGGAGTCTGAGCCAGGAGGCTCCCTGGGGCTTGCTGATGAGCCAGCCTAGCCTAACTGGTAGGCCCCAGGCTACTGACAGACACTCCTAGGAGGTGAGTGAACTATGTTTCTGAGAAATAACACCTCAGGTTGCCCTCTGCACTCCACACAAATGTACACTCATGTGAGTAAGAACACACCCATACATGGTTTTGTTTTGTTTCTTTTTTAAAAAAAAAAAAAATGAAAAGAAAGAAAAGAAATCCCACCTTTACCATCTTAAAAAATCTACCTCAGTTTTACTACTTGTAACTCTTATTTCTAACACATCTACAAATGCAAATATACAAATGCAAATACAGATAGATATGCATATAACTCCACACCAGGACCAGTAGAAATCTTACCATATAAGAAGTGCAAAATATTGCTTACAATACTGGGTGTTCCAAGAAATATAGTAAGACCAAAAAAATATTCTTTGTTTGGGATCCAAACAGTGTCAAGGCGACCTTGATCTTGAGCTGGGTAGTACAGACGCAAGAAGATGCTCTGTCGGGAAAAGACATGGACAGAGTCTCAGTCAGATGAAGTCCAGGGAGTGCAGTGCTTTCGATATCTTATATTAGGCCTAGATCCCTGTCTTTCCCTAAAAGGTCCAGGGATGTGTTCAACCTGCTAGACAACTGGATATAACCACAAAAGAGAAGATGGGGTGATGATGCTCTGAGTAGAAAAAAAATCTGAGAAAAAATAAAACTCACTGGTCAATTACCCAGGAGACAATAGACAACTGAGGAATGGCACAGTAGCAAAAGCTGTTGCAACAGGGGCAACCAATTAGTCATCCTCAGGAGACTGCAGGGTCACTGTCACCTGTGCTAGAAAGCAAGGGCAAGCCCTTAGGATGGAAGGAGGAGGAGAAGTAGGACCTTACCTCATTCCCATAACCGAACATCAGGTCTGTACAACCGACGGGGTAAGATCCATTTCCTTTGGGGATTTTACTATAGCCAACGTTGGCAGCAGACATCGCCGATTGGAGCTTATGAAACATTACTGGAAAACAGGTTCATGTAATTTCATGTAAACATGGCAGTAACCCATCCACCTAAGACTAGATACTAGGAATTCCGAGGCAATAAAGTTCTGCTCATAGTTTCTGACCTCGTGTGTGTGTGTGTGTGTGTGTGTGTGTGTGTGTGTGTCTCCATTTGTGCATGTGACTGTGGAAGCCAAAGGTCTAGTCTATGTTTTCTGTCTTCTTCAGTTGCTCTCCACTTCATTTTTTGGTGACAGAATCTCACTGAACCTAGAGCTCATGCTTGGCGACAAGACAATGAGCTCCATGGATTCAACTGTCTGTGCCTCTCCAGCACTGGGGGCTATAGACAGATCCTGAGATTTTACATGGGTGCTGTCTCTCTGAACTCTCATCTTCATGCTTGTGTGACAAGCACTTTACTAACTGAGTCTTTTCCCTGGCATCTGCTCATATCCCACCCCACTCAAAGGCCTGCTTTGTACAAAATATACAAGGGGCTCTTGAGAATAGCAAGATGAAGGTATACATACATCTTCTGGCGAGATCAACAAAGGGACTTGTCTCCAAATTCTATTACTATACAAGGTATATGAAACATGACTTACAGCTGTCTATTTTCTGTGTTCTGTGTTCAGTATGAACTTCATCTCACACTTCAGATTATTGTTTACACTGTGTGTGTGTGTGTGTTGAGACAGAGTTTCTCTGCGTAGCCCTGGTTGTCCTGAAACTCAATCTGTAGACCAGATCAGCATGCTTATACTTCTTGTGCATATAGACCTGACATCTTTCCACAGTATTATCAAAGCCAAGGGTCCAAGATGACTCTAAGCGACCATCCCCGAGCCCCTCTCACTCTCTAACTGTCCATTCCTACCCCTATTCCTAGAATTCTTTATCTTATGAATTCCAGGCTAGACCCCTACACAGTCTCTAGAACTTGTTAATTCAGAATAATTTGGATTCCAGCCATAATCATTTCGTCTTCTTCATCAGGAATTCCAAATGTATGGGATATTTCATGATACCAAGGATGGTGACAGCTACTGCTCAGGCACTGGCCCTACTAAGTCTAAACACAGCCTCTGACACACCAGGCTCAAAATAATTTTGTGGGAAGGAGGGGAACTAATCTGAAACACCACCAACCTCCTTTGTCCTTTGTTCAAACCCACTGCATGTGTTCTTTGACCTGTCTGATCCTGTCTGAAGCCCAAACCCTTCCTTATCTCTACAACCTGCCTCCTTTCTAGACCTCAATCAAACCATGACTTACTTTTAGATGTTAGGTTCAAATAACAATGCAATCAGATTCCTACTTTTCCTGATACACTGAGCTGGCCCCCAATGTCCACTTGGTTAAACTGTGGGGGCTGAATATTCTGCAGCACAGGCTTTGCCAAACACCCGGAGTTATGTGAGGTATGGCACCAGCATCATTATCATGCATCTTTGCTCAGCAAGGGTTTGAGTCTTGGCAACAATCTTATTCACATCCTTCACTGATGACTCATATGTGAAGTACCAGCCAGTGACAGAGCCTCCTACACATAAGACCTCCTACACAAAACTGGTCAGGCTGTCACCTAGGGATTTAGAAATACAGACTGTTCCTAATCCAACTGAATCAAAAAGATTCAAAGTAGCTGATTCAAGGTGACAAGGCCCAAATCTCTCGGCCTGCCACATTGGTAAAGCAGTGATAGGAGGCAGTTTAAAGAAAGGCAGAAGATGAAGCAGAGTGGAGCCCTTGTATTAGATCCAGGTGATTCTGTTTCAGATACCAACAGTTTAACTCTTCTCTCTGGTGCCCACTGGTGAAGTGGGACATAAAAACTCTTAACCAGCCTGCAGGACAGCCGTGTGGATGAAGACAGATGAAGTGAGTGTACTTCATTGTGTACTCAACACCAACTGTAGTATGTAACTGGCAGTCAACTTCCTTCTCCAAAGCTGGTGAAGTCTTGCTACTCAGAGGCTGGGGAGCCCTTAGAAAGGTTTAGCGGATCTACACCACAGCTTCCACACTTCTCCAGGGACCATTCAAAATTCAGAGCTTTTCCTCAAAGGTGTGGGATTTTTTTTTCCTCCTATTGGTGAACATTCCAGGCCTTCTTTAGAATTACAAAAGGTTCTTTCAGGTTATCTGTTGAGTCAGGCTTGGTGTAACTGGGAGGTGACATGTCTAGAGAGTAGTAGGGTAGGCAACATCTTCTGCCTTTCCTTCTGTGGTTGGCAGCCAGTGATCAGCTGTGTCCCCATCCATAGTCAGCCATAGCAGGGCTAGACCAGGAGAAGACCACTGGCTCTCACAGCTCAGGGAGGAGTCCCAAAGAACCTTTAGCTACCTTGGAGATCCTAACCCACCAGCAGAGTTCCAGAGCACACAAATGGATCTCTCCTCTTGTGAGATTGTAATTCCACTGAAACCAAGGGAACCTCTTCTAACGTATGGTTCTCCAAAACCATCTCTACTTTAGGAACCTGTTCACTTAGAACTTAGGAGTCACAGGTACCACACTGGGAACAGAAAAGGAACAGCAGCTTGCAATTTGCACATCACATGAGCCTGCATCTCCATCTCTCCATCTAGCTGGAATTATCAAAGGAAAAAGAGACCTGTCAGACCAACTACAGCTTGGTCTGTACTATAGTTTGTGGTTCAGAATTTATCTCTTCCTAATCCTCTTCAACTTGATTTGAATGGGAATTTTGGATATAGGATGCTGCTCAGTATATATTTTTGGTAGTCAAATATTCCTGAGTCTTGAGATGTATATATTCTAGAAAAAAAATTATTCTTTTTAAAAATACTTTTATTGTCCTTCCTCAGCATGTGAAGTATCTCTAGCCCATACTTGTAAGCCTTTCCAGGTATGGCAGCACATGCCTGTAATACTAGTGCTTGTGAATAGGAGATAACAGGAACAATAATTCAAGGCCAGCCTGTGCTACATGGTGAGTTAGAGGTCAGTCTGGGTTATGTAAAGCTGTCTCAGACAACCAAAGGAAGGGTATGGGGAGATGGTTTATAGGTAAGAGTGTTTATTGCCTGAATATGGGGAGCTGAGTTTAAATCTGCTGCACCACAATCTTAGTCATGGCTGCACAGAGATGAAACAGCGGTCCTGTCATAGGTAGACAGAAGGGTTCTCGGGCTTGCTGGCTGTCAGCCTCATTTCAGGTTCGGTGAGAGACCCTGTCTCAAGGGAATACTGTAGAAAGTAATAGAACAAGGTACTGGGCATTCTCCTCTGGCCTCCACCTATGTATACAGGTGTGGACAGTCACAGACACACGTGTACTTATAACACAAATCCACACACTCAACAAGTCAAATAAATTATAACCTGAATAGCTATATTTTCTATGCGTTCATTTAATAAATTATAAAGAATAATTATCTATTGTTTTAAGCTATTAAGGATAACTTTTAAAATACTCATGTATCCACTTCTGAACAGCTAGACTGAGTATAGCATTGGTTTAGCACAAGACCAATGGAGAAGAATTTTCAATAACCCTGTTCTAGATTTCCAATGATGTTTAAAACTAAGAGGATGAAAACCACGCATTTAAAATTTCACCCTGCACCATGATACCAAACTATGGTGGTCAGAGTCAATAATATAAGATGTACTGTGGATGATGATTGACCCATTGCGTTTCCTGTTTCCAATCCCTGACAATACAATTTGGAAAGATGAATTTCATTTCAGATAGGTCACAGGTTCTCTGACTACAAACTTCAGCACCTTAATCACCACTGTATCCAGTGGTGGATACAGTGGATCCACTGGACTTCACTTCCTGGGGAAGTGTTGAGGGATGAATGGACCTCTGAAATATTCAATTACTGGTGTAAATATCAACACAAGGCCCAACTCCTTTCCTATTGATTCGCCCATTTCCCCAAATATAAAGTAGGACAAAGGCTATGTCGATGATGCTGAATTACCAAACCCTTTTGTAGATGCTATGATAAGGAGCCACTCAACAAACCCAGCCACTAGATCTGGAGTGAGTACATCTATCCACATGTGCAGGTCTGTGGGTGTAGATGGTGTGACATCATTCTGAAGCCACCTCCTGCTGTATACTCCACAGGACACAGACTGAGACCCATATGTGTCACAGGTATTCACAATTGTCCAGAAACAATGTCCTTGCAACATAGGCCCTTCTTGGCACGAGATGTACCAGCCTACACTGGCTACTCTTCCTTGTCTAAATTGTCATCCTCTTACACTCCCCTTAAAACACAACTGAAGAGAGGGAGTGACCGTGGCCATTCTCTTCTGGAGGTCCAGGCACCCACTTGCCTCTGCTTCTCCTCATTCTCAGGTAGAAACGGTCCTGTCCCTTTGGACCTCAAGAGTCCAGACTGCCGTCTTCTCACAAGCCTCTCCGCCTCCGCAGGACTAGGTTTGCTTGTCAAGACACAAGATCAATGCTACCTTCGTGGAGCAGCGTTGAAGACTGCCTAGTAAACTCCAAGGCAAGTATGTTCCTGTACCTGACAGAAGTCAAACTAGGGTCATGAAGGAAGGGACAAGAAGGAGGTGTTGAAGGCATTTTCTACGACCATTATAAGCTGACAGCCCATGTATTACAACGCCCATGCTGCAGGCATGATATTGAATTAAAAACCACATTCCTGTCTTGGAGTTGTAAAGACAGAAGGGTAAAGCTCCTCCCTACCCCAGAACAAAGATTTTCCTGAATATATATGTTCCTGTGTGTATGTGTAAGTTAGTGAGCATGGTGTGTGTGTGTGTTCTGTAAATACTTGTTAGTGTGGGCATGCATATTCAGATGCACATGATATGTGTACATGACCATAGAAGACAGAGGTCAATGACCAGGTGCACGTGCATATATGGGAATATGATCGTAGAAACCAGAGATCAGTGATTCAATGTCTCCTTTGATCATCCCCCATCTTTGCTTTTATGAGGCAGGAGCTCTCACCAAAGCTGAAGCGTATTAAGTCATGTAGGATGATTTTCCAATAAGCTTCATTGATCCTCCTGTTTCTACCCTCACCCCCCCCCATAACACTGAAATCTTCTCACATCAGTGATGGGGATCCAAACTCAGGACCTCATGTTTGCACAGTGGGTGCTTTATCACTTGGGCCATCCCCCCAGTCCCTGCATGAACACTTCTTAAAAGGGCTTTCTCGCACATCAAAATATGCAACATCTCAAAGTCACTTGGAGTTTGATGCCTCTTACCTGATGGCTTGAAGTCAAAAGAAGATGGGTCTTGCCACTGAAAAGGATGCACCCACGGAAGGCAGCAAAGGAGGCAGAAAAGCACGCGCAGTTTGAGTGGCACCATCTTGGGAGCTGAGCAGTGGCTTCGGTTTGATGTTCTTTGGAGCAGATAATTAAAAGAAAAGAGGAAAATGCAATGAATGTACAGAAGAGGACTGAGTGTCTGCCAATCAGTGAGCCTGAGATCCCAGTAATGTTTGCTAACTGTGAAACATGCACTGAGTTTTCAGAGATGGTTTGTAGATAGGTACCACATTGGCAGAATCCCTGATCCTGATGGATTGCAGAACACAGGAATGACATTTCAAGTCAGCTAATGTGACTTTCTCTATTTTTATAGGGGTCATTTGGTTAAAAAGAAAATGTCGAGTCATGATAATTATAACAAGTGTGTCCTCGTCATCATTGTACACAAAGGCAAGTCTTGTACCGATAGCTAACAGCAGTTAGTTGGTTCTGGATACTGTTTCTATAATGTTTCTCTTCCTGCAAGTGGTGCTACTGGGTGTTGTGTGTGTCCCACCCTGTTGAGTTTCTGAAAAGCAGAGCACAGGTCTAAATAGTTGGCCTCTGGTGGCAACTGGTCCTTGAGAAATAGTTCCCAAGTCAATGGATTGACAGACAATAGGGTATCAGAACTGAGATAGTAAGAAGTGACATTGAAGTTAGAGCCATATGCAAGCATCTTCTTAACGAAAGGTACTCTTGTTTGTGCATGGATTTCCCCCCTTTAGTGTGGGTCTCTCCACAGCTCACTTGGTAGAGTGCTTGGTTAGCATTCCTGAAGCCCTGGGTTCAGTTCCCAGCATTGCATAAATTAGACTTGCTGGCACATGCCAGAGAGCCTAGTATGTGGGAATGAGAAGCATGAGAAGTTCAAGGCTACCCTCAGCTACATATCAAGTTCAACCCCAGTCTGGATGACATGAGACTTTGTCTCAAAAAAATTCAATAAATAAGTAGAGATAAAATGTTGCCCTTCAACTTTGGGAGGAGTTGATAGGCATGGCCCAAGCCACCATTGTGTCTAATTTGAATTTTGGCAATAACTGTCTCTCTGTTTTTGTCCTAGCCCCAAAGTCTAAGTCCAATATAATTACAGATGGCAGTATTATTCCTCAGTCCCCAAACTTCATTTGCTTCTTCTGTCATAGGGAAAAGTAGCATACAAGGCTGTCCCTGGTCTGTACTCAAAGGGCTTGAACCTTACCTCTGTCCCCACTAATTGTATGCCTGCTGTCTCCACTCTGGTCTCCCTGTCACTTGACAAACATACCAGGTATCCTGACCTTCCCACCCCACACCCCTCTGAAGTCTGTACGTACACCCTTCCCCAGCAAGGCTCTTTGCCTTGACACCAGAATGACTCTCATCTCCAGGTTTTTGCCCAACATCATATTTACAGTGAGCTGTTTGATTTTTCCATTTAAAACGGGACTCTAAGCTGCTTCCCCACACCAGTACAGGTTCAAGACCCCATGTACACTTCTCCAATGTTTGTTACCTATTGATATACTCTGCGCATTACTAGTTTATTATCTTGCTATAGAAATGCAGCCCTGGAAATGTGAAAACTCTGAGTCTATCCCTCTACTATTTTTCAAAGACCTAAAATAGTACCTGGTACACAGTCAGCACTAAATAAATGCCTGATTAAACAAATGATGAATTTCTGATACACATGGTTTCTAACACACTGAAATAAATCTCATAATCCACATGAGTGATTTGGCTGACCCCAAAGAGGTACAAACTAGACAACTAACTAACTCTGTAACTAACCCATAGGTATAGAATGAAGATATAGCATGGATAACCATCACTTGGATGTCCCTATGTACCCTGAACAGCCTGCTTTCTTTCATGGCTGCAATTCAGTCTTGACACTAATTCTTGATTGACAGAAATATTAAAAGAAGTGGCTTCAGACACTTGAGACAGTCTTCTCTCTCCCTTCTGTTTTCTAATACAAAACTCAAAAGCCAGGTGACAGCAGTGGGTCTCCAACCTGAGAAGTCTAGATCCTTAGTCTCTAGGCAGAAAAGATCCTCCCCAATGTGCACAGCCTTACACATATAAGAAATGCATTCTTGTTGCTTTTGTTGCATGAAAACATAGACATTTCCAGGAAGTTAATGTCTCTTTAGAACATTGAATGGCTTTATTTTAATACCAGATCCCAGCCATTTAACTCAAGGGCATTTATCAAATGCATACTGTGTATACTCTCTACAATGGGAGCAATTGGGAATCCTGAAGAATTTGATACAATCATTGACCTAAAATAGCTCATAAATGGGACTCAAAGGCAAGACGAGCATACACAATATAGGACTCAGAGATATTTTAAAAGTCTTAAATGAGGTGGAACTAATTCAGAGAGTGAAAGAAATTCAGAAAGATTCCAGAGGACACAGGTTGAATCTGGTCATCAAAAGCTAAGCTATATGTAGATGCCAATTAGCTGGGAAATTGTCACTGGAGTATCTTACAGTAGGACTATATTTGTCTATTCAACTGATTTCTTCTCATACTGAGATCGGTGTGGGGAGGAGGGGTAAGGAAAGCCACTCTGGGCAAAGGTTAGCCTGCACACAGTACCTTGATCTTCATTACACCTTGCCACCAACAACCAAAAGAAGTATTATTAGAGATGATAACGAATGCTGCTCTATATTTCTCAGCTCCTCAGGCGAGGTGGGGGTGCTCTGCTCTCCAGAACCTTAGCTGTTCACAATGGAGTAGAGGAGAAGAAAGACACAGAGGTCCTTGGGAGCCAGCCCTTCCTGGACCCTCTGTTCTCCAGAAGCTGCTAGTCTTCTGAGTCAGCCAACCCACAGGCCCAGTGTTTGGAAACTGTTACAAATGGACAATAGTATCATCTGTTTATTACGGAGTTTCTCCCTTCCTCCATCCCAAAGGAGCTCTTATTTTATCCTCAAAGCACAAATCTCAATCCAGCATGGCTAGCTCACTCATATTTTCCATGTACATTTCTTCAAGTGTTCGCGTACCTCATTTGGAGGGGAGAAATTTTCCAACTAGCAATAATCGCACCTTGGATAAACCGAATTGGTTATAACATTGCCACTGTGCGGAATTTCCTTTACTCAGTTTGTAAGATTGCCTCTGTGGTGAAATGCCTGCCCTACAAGCATGTGGTCCTGAGTTTGGAGCCTAAACACCTGTCTAAAGGCGTGGTGATTGTGTTAGTTGTTTTTTTTGTTTGTTTTTTATTATCAACTTGACACAAATCTAGACACAGCTGGGAAGAGGGACTTTTGAGAAAATGGCTCTGTAACACTGACCTGGAGTACCACTTTGATTAATGATATCTGGGGTGGGGTGAGGTTCAGCCTATTGTGAGGGGTGTACCCCCAGGAACAGGATGTGTAAGAAAGCAAGCTGAAGAAACCATGAGAAGCAGGCTAGTAAGGAGCCCCCATTCCATGGCTTCGGCTTCAGTTCTGTCTTAAGTTCCTGCCGAGGCTTCCCCTGATGGACTGTGAACTGGAGTGTGTAAGCCTGCTAAACACTTTCCTACCCAGGGTGCTTTGATCATATCAAAGAAATAAAACCCTAATTAAGATATGGAGCCCCTAACTGTTGCACTGGGGAGATGGAGCAAAGACAGGAAGTAGATTCCTAGAACTGGCTGACCAGTCAGCCTAGCCAGTCAGTGAATGCTGAGCTTATAGAAAGCTGACTCAAGGGGAAAAATGTTGGCAAAGGGTCAGGTAGACACCTGAGGGCTACTTCTGACTTCCACGCACATGTGCACGAACACCTACAGGCATGTACACGCACGCACGCACGCACGCACATTGTAATCTTACCCTAGATATTACACTAAAGCCTCCAGAAGTTTTCTCAATAGGAAAGAATCTCCTGCCAGTGGGGAGAGATGTTTTCGAGATTTAGTTTTTGAGACTATGCCACATAGACTGGTCTTGTATTCCTCCTACCTTAGTCTCCTGAGTTCTAGGTTTGCAGGATGTGAATGTCCCATAAATCAGATCCTATGCAGTAATCCACTCTGGCTGTCCCAGTGTCCGTGGCTGCCAAGCTTCAGACAGGAGTGAGGAGGCAACTGCCCGCTCTCCACACTGTTTGTGAGGGCTCAGAGGCTCCCTTGATACCCCCGCTGCAGCTTCAGTTCGTGTGTGGGAGTGGCGAAGGCGCACTGGGCACACTTCGGAAAGCATGCCTTCAGAGACAGAGGCAAGACTGCAGAGCAGGCAGATCTGTTCTTGGCATGCTGTTCTTGTTACAGTTGAAAGGAACAAGGGAGGACTGTTCTGCTTCAAAGCATGGGATTCCCTGATAGGGACACACAGGGGTGACAGTGAGGCTGCCCCAAGGTCCAGTTGGGGCTAAACCTCAGCTTCTTTCTGAAACTGTCCTGTGCTCTTGAGACAAAGGGCTAAAGAAATGAGAATGTTTTAACACTCTCTTTACTTTTGCCCTTTTTCTAGAGGGTGAGGAAAGGATAAGAAAGAGTCTCATGTTGCCCAGGCTGGCCTGGAAGTCTACTGTGTGACCAAAAATGACCTTGGACTCCTGACTCCACCGTCTGAGTGCTGGGATTATAGGTGTCACAGTCACTCCTAAGAAGGGGCTCAGAAGATGTCTCAATAGGTAAAGTCCTGCTGTACAAATGTGGGGATCTGAGTTCAGATTCCAAGAACCTACATAAAGCTGGACCTGATAGTGTGAGTGTAACCTCAGCCCTCCTACAGCCTGATAGGAAGAGACAGGAAAGTCTCTGGAAGCTTGAAGGTCCGCCAGCCTCACAAAGAAAGGCAGAGGTGAACAAGAGTCCCCTTCTCAACCCAAATGGAGTCACACCCAAGATTTCCCTCCAACACACACACACACACACACACACACACACACACACACACACACACGAAAAAACTTCAACAACAGCTTAGGAAGAGACATGATGAAGCCTGTCACCTGCTTCTGGAAAGATGAACAAGTGCTCTGATTAATTCAGCACAGGTGTCTGAGGAGACGCACTGGGCTTTCTAGTATCTCGACCTGTTGATTCCGGTTTTGTTAAGTTTTTCTGTTAGAGCAGAGCTCCACTGGCAACAAGGTATTTTGCCTTCCATTTAGACTTCTGATATCAAAAATTTGAGTGGTTATGAAAGCTAAAAATGTAATGTGAGATATAAATGAGATTCCTTTACTCAGTACCCACTGTGCACAGCACTGTCTGGCTTCTCGAGTCATGTGGTCTCTGTTTCTTACATCATGGGGTCATTGGCACTGATGCTGTCTGCCTGGGTCATATGAATGGCAGGCTTTAGAGGTAGAGAAATAAGCCCAAGACCCTGATTCAAATTTAAAAAAAATATTGATGTGGCATGGTCTTGTTTCTATTTAAAATACATAGTTTCTACATAAATAGGGGAAAAACGAACCAGATAAACAGAATCCCAGATTGTCTTCAGTAATCTCTTCTGTGGGATAGGATAATGGCTGGTTTTCTTTCTCTTTTAACTTGTACTTTGTATTCCATGCCTGCTGGCAAGTCATAGCAAGCAAAAAAGAGAATGTCTCTGGGAAATAAAACTGTCCCCATCTGAAACACAGCAGGCAACGTCAGGAACAAAACCAAGACCAAGACAGGCAATGGTACCAAGCTGGCATGGAAAAGGAGATGAAAATACACAGTGGGAACTGAAAAAGGCTGAAAGCTATCAGGAAAACAACAAGCTAAGCACATGCTTGCCATAGCCAGCACTCAGGAGGCTGAGGCAGAGGCTGCCACACGTTCAAAGCTACTTAGTGAGTTCCAGACTAGCTTACACTACAGAATGATATCCGACATAAAACAAACAGATAAACAAAGAAAACCAATAATACGCAGGCATAGTGGCACAAACCTGTCATTACAACACTTGGGAGGTAGATGTGGGAAGATTGGAAGTTCAAGGTTTTCCTCAGCTGTATAGGAAGTTCCCAAGAGCAGCCTCTGCTACAAGATAGGCTACCTTAACAAGGACAACATACACACTCGAGGTAGGGGGAGGAAAGGTAAACTGTAAGTCCTTTTGCTAAGCACACAAATGGTTTTAGCTGAAGTTCTAAGGAAGATTTTGTTTTTGTTTTAGGTTTACCAGGAAGCATGGCTTCATCTACGAAGCATCTGCTTCGTAATTCGTACACATCACACTTACTTCCAACATTCTACCAGTAAGTGAGGTTGGTGCTTTTCCTACAAGATCCTCTTCCTAGCTTCTCTAGTCAGAGCCCCTGTCTCATTGCCCACAGTGCCTACCCACTACAGCGTGTCCATTTCCTCTGCCGATTCTTCTCTCAGGGTGTGCGCACAGGTCTCTTTAAGATGGAGCACATCACCTATCTCACGAACTCAGCACCCTTGACCTGTAATGTTCTGAGTGCTAATTAAAGGGCTGGCTTCTACAGGAACGCTAAAACCCACGGAAGGAAACAAAACTTTTGTCCTGAACTTAGTGGTGTTTCCAGCACACTTGGTAGCGAGGGCTTTTCGACCACCAGCTATAGCACATGTATCTGCGGGACTAACACAGGAATGACTTCTGCCCCGCAGAATCGTGCCCCTGTCTTCAGTCCATCAGTGTATGCACACGCACCAGCCTTAGGGAATATGGGATGGAGAGTGGAGCGGAACGCAGTCTCAGCCTCTGCTCCGGGCACACCTCGCTACAGGCTCCATCTGTGTGGTAGGGAGCTCAAGGCAGCCTTCCTGACTCACTAGCTCAGTATTCCCTGTCTAACGACACTCGCCCTTCTTTCCACATGATTTCCCATCCCTTGCAAATGAAAACATCATCCTCTAAGAAAACAGGGGCTATCAAAGCCATAATCCTCATGTGACCTTCCCTCTGAGTCCTGACCTGAAGGAGACTTCCTGTATCATCGATTCTCTCTCTGCCATCCCTGGGCCAGATGTCTGGGAATCTTGAGCTGCCTGTCACTAAATGCAGCTTCGCCAGGGTCTCTGCGGCCCCTCCAAGCGATTCTCAGTCCATGCTTTTATTTTGCACTGATTTCTGCTGCTTCAGCATACTTAAAGCAAGTGGAGGCTATAGCTCTGTGAGAAAGTACTTGGCTGTGTATCTGCACTGCTCTGGGTTTCAGCCCCTCTACCATAACGAAATCTTTCCTGGTCCACTCTCTGGCTTGGGTCTAATAAGCTTTGTGTTTTAAAAGCTCATGATGTTCTATGTACCTTGGGGGCTGGGGGTGGGGAGACAACACATTCCTCTGGCTTCTGATTCATATGTCTGTCTTGTTTTGTCTGTCGGCTGTTTTCTTGTTCAAGAGACTCCATCCTAAGGAGCTGCCCAATCTCTTTGAAAAGATTACATTTTAAATAAGCACAACCCCAATTTTTCCAGGTTACACAGATGAAACAGAGCTTCCTGCTTTTCTAAACAAAGCACTGATACAAACATCTAGATGTCCTTGATTTCCCTAGGCTGCTTCTAAGAGTCACTAAACTGTGTGGGAGATAGTCACAGAGGGAAACACAGTAGAA
>JADRCH010000153.1:5140070-5163316 GCA_019843965.1 Rhynchomys soricoides | reverse complement strand
GAGGAGGAGGAGGAGGAGGAGGAGGAGGAGGAGGAGGAGGAGGAGGAGGAGGAGGAAAAAGAGAAGACTGCTTCTATTATGGTGGACCAGGAAGTCAGAAATGAGACAAAAAGCAGAAGGGGTATACAAGCTTCAAAAGCTCACCCCTAGTAATCCTCTCCTTCCAGCTAGGCCCTGCCTCCTACATGTCTCAAGGCCTTCCAAATTAGCAATATCAGCTGGGGAAGAAGCTTCAACAGATGAACGTATGGAGTACACTTCACATCTCAACCACAATGTACCCTGAACCACTAAATGGCAAAGTCACAAAAAATGAATATGGAATTTGTGAAGTTGCCAGACTTGATGTATGGATAGGTAATAGCCAGAATTAGTTTGGACCAAAGCCTAATAAGATGATGTAAATATCTCAAAAAATTGATCCAATACTGGCCTGAATAGTCAAGGAACATAAAGTTCTTCTCTTTTGGATATGCTGACACAAACAGCTTATGTAACAATCACCAGCTCATTTTGTTTCCCCCAAAGACATTTGGAAATATCAAGAGATGTCTTTGATCATCCTGTCAGGGGGCTACTACCAACATAGAAGGGGCAGAGGCCCAGCCTGCTGTAAAATATCTTAAATACACACACTGGCCCCCACCAGATAGTGATACCCCAAAACATTCATGGTGCTGAGGTTAGGAAACCTAAAACAGCCACATTCTTGTTCAATGAGGAAAAGCCTGTGGCTGCTGAGGTGACTGACTCCACCAGTAGGGTACTTGTCTTTACAAGCACAAGGGCTGGAGTTTGATCTCTGAGAATTATGTAAAAATGTGGGGTGCGCCCTGGCACACATTTGTAATCCTGAACCACAGAGAGAAGAGACAAGAAGATGCTCGGGGGATCCACAACCACCCAGCTGAGCCTACATCCATGAGCTCCAACCTAATGTGAGACCTGTCTCAAAACACTAGATGTATGGCTCCTACAGAATGACACCTGAGGTTCTCATCTGCTCTCTACTTGCTTGTGTACAGAGGGGGCCAATGTCCCTCATGTTGGCATTTAGTCTAAGCTCCACTCCACAGTTACCTGGCAACAGCCAGGTGTGCCTGGCTCACTATAAAAGGGGCTGCTTGCCTCCTCCTCCTGCTTTCTTCTCCTCTTGCTCCCTTACTCTCGTTCCCCCCCCCCATTCCCCTTCCCTCTCTTTCTCCACATGCTCATGGCCGGCCTCTACTCCTCTACTCTCTGTGTTTCTCGTCTCTCTCTCTCTCTCTCTCTCTCTCTCTCTCTCTCTCTCTTTCTCTCTCTCTCTCTCTCTGTGTGTGTCTTTCTGTCTCTCTCTGTCTCTCTCTCTCTGTCTCTGTCTGTCTGTCTGTCTGTCTGCCTTCCTTCCTCTGTCTCTACTCCCTCAACTCCCCTCCCCAGGCCCTAAATAAACTCTATTCTATACTATACTGCTGCTGTGACTGGTAGCTCAGGGGGAAGGGATGCCTCAGCATGAATCCGCAAAGGCACCTTCTTCTCCCACACCACACTTCCACCAAACATATTCCTGGCTCTTCTCTTATTTTTTTATAAAATACAGCACCTCACACCTGCACACACACACACACACACACACACACACACACACACAGTATATACACATACACACAACAGGAAGAAGTGAGACATTTCATATTGCCCAGATACATGAAAAGGAACACATGCATCTGGTTCATTTCTAATAGCTACTCAATTTCCACTTGGAGTTGAACACTGTTGCGTGGTCTCCTTCTAGGACTCCTAAAACAAGGATAATCTGAGGATGGGATTGGACTTTCTTGTCCTACCTTCATCAAACACTTTGTGGGCTTGTTTTTTTTAAACCACCAACAATTTACTACTCAAAATTTGATGTTATCAAAACTAAGCAGTGTTCAACTCCAAATGACAATTGAAGTGGCTCATGAACCTAATCTCACATGTCCTCCGAGGTGTAAGAATCAAGCAACTTCTGCAGAAATGGTTAACCACGCTTTGGGGATGGCTCATATGATTCTTGGGTAATTATTTCACAACCTCAGAACAGAAGTAGGGTCAAGAGGAAGAAACTAAACTGCAGTTCTCTGCTAGGAAAGTAACGCAACTACTCGTGGGAAAACCTGCATCCAGGGGCTAGAGATGGCGTAGCAGTTAAGGGCACTTCCAGAGTACCCAAGGCGATTCCCAGCATCCATGTGGCTGCTCAGGACTGTCTGTACCTCCATTCCTCAGTGACCTAATGCCATCTTCAAAATTTCAAGGCAACAGGCATCCATGTGGTACACATACACACATGTAGGCAAAAACCCCATACACAGAAAATAAAATTATAAATTAACAACAAAAGTACCAACCCTGCATTCAGTGTACAAATGTCCAGGTTTTGTTCATACCTCCAGAGAAAATTCACAGAACAACCTAGTACCAGTGTTAATCTGTCTTTCCATGCTTTACATTCTGGTTTCCCATTTGAGGATATCATAAGTAGCATTAGGATTTTTTAAACGCATGACAGAAAGTGATTAAGGGGTGGGTAGCATACACAGTGTGGACCCACGGAATGAGAGGAGGTTCATGCTCTGAGCAGGCTGCCATGGAGTAGGTTAGGAAGGGTATCATGGTATTTCTTTATGCTACTCAGAATGATACATAACTTGAAATTCATGAATTGTTCATTTGGAGAATTTTCCACTTATTATTCCCTGGCTATGGGTCTGGAAGCAGTAGTGCTAATAATGGAGGTCATAAAGGGAGGGGAAGTTCTGAGATCTCTTAACGGAGTTTTAAAATACTCCAAAGCACTGATGCATACCTGCCAGATGAGGTTAAAAGATAAGTGATAACTCTCAGGACTTACCAACACATCTTTCTGATGACTTAGATATAAGGTTAAATGACTAGAGAAAGGAAGAAAACTGTGAGAGCATCTTTATGACAGTTGGCAGGAATGGTAATTGACAGTACTGGCAGCATCCTCTAAGAATTTTATGCAAATAAAATGTTTGATGACCTCATCAAAACAGAGACTTGGGGGGGGGGCTGGGAGAAACTTAAATGACATGTCCAATGTCACAGAGATAGGAAACAGCTAAGCCAACACCTGAGGTTAGGCCCTGACTCTGAAACAGAACCTCTTAACCTTATCATGCCTAACATTCATGAGTACAGGGGTGGCCTGGCCTCATAGGATGCTTGTAGTAGCACCTCTGGCCTCTACCAACTAGATGCCAAAAGCATACCCCACTGTGGCAACCTGGTATGTGTTTGTACATTGTCAACTATCCCAAAGGGAAACAAGAATCATTGTCAGTTGAAAGCTACTGTATACTGCTTAGTTCTGCTAAGGACTCAGGAACAATCTAACTGGAAAATAAGTAATTGGCAGAAGTAAACCAATCCAGTACAACCTAAAGACATCCCAGGCTGCATAATAACATCTTATAGAGAGGAAAGCCACCCTCAAATTGTACCCTGTACCTGCTGGACCACATTGTACTATACTGGGGGCACTTTAAGGCTGTTAGCCAGTGAGAGTTTGTGCAAGGATGCAACAACCTAAATAATACAGGGTCTGGACAGCAAGCTAAGGAAGAGGCTCCTGAAGGACCTAGGAGGTTCATGACAGATACAGTTCTGTGCAGAAGGTCTTAGCCACTTGCTAGGTGGACCCAGACTACATGAATCCATTAATGGAGCCTTTCAATAGTTAGCAAAGCACAGGTTTGTGCTCTTCCAATGGTGAATGTTGCACTAAATGAGGCAAGCTAGACTGGACAGCCCTGACCTGAGGTCAAAATTAGAAGTGTACGGATGACTTACAGAAGGAAAACAGACCACTATCATTCCACTCCAGGAGATTGTTCCTGTGTAGAAACGAGATCTGAATGCCACTATGTCTTTTGATTGTTTTCAAGAAAAACTAGAGGACTACATTTACCTGTAGCAGTCACTGATTTTTGAAAGATAACCAAGAAATTGAACATTTCATATGAGTCAATACATCAATATATCATATGAGTCTACCAAAATAGATCTGTAGCCCTTAGGGCTTAAGTGATGGCTGAGAGGTAAAATTCATGCAGCACAAATATGAGGACCCAAATACAGAACAGGATGTGATGTCTGAATGAATACTGGAAGGCAGAAAAAGGAGAGTTTTGGGGACTGCCTGGCCAATCTAGCTAAATAAGGGAGCTGAGAGTTGAGTGAGCGACCCTGGCACCCCAAAATTAGGTGGGCATGACAGCAGAACATAGACAGCATTGACTTCCAGCTTCTACATGTGCATGAACATGAGACATGTACTACACACAAAAAAATAATAATAAACAGAAGATTTATGGACAAAGAAGAGACTGTAACCTTTCCTTTAAAGAAGCCCCAGGAGCTCCCAATCCTATAGAAATATGACGGATATGTCCCAGGATCATTGTCGTATCTAGTCACCAATTTGAATCAGCAGATTTGCTAGCTCAAAATCGAACATTGACTCATATCTAATGGTATCTAGCATCTTGCTGTTACCCACAGGCTGACATGAGAGCTGAAATTTCCATAGCACTCAATGCAAATAAGGCAGGGGCCCCTCTTCTTCTGAACTAGGAAATCCCATTCTCCTAAGTTGTACCTCAAAGTAAATGAAGAAGGAGAAGCGGGGTTGCTTCATGCAGCAGTGAATCGTCCTGTTGTGAGTTGTCATGTAAACAACTTCAAAGCTCTCATCTCTAACTTAGTCAGCAATCAACTAGGGAAGTTGCAGAGCCTCCTGTGAGAGATAATGCTTCACTAAGGGAAAGCTATTCAGTGCTTGTCAGGGCCCTCCCTGGGAATTCTGCTGCCCCATGGAGATTTCCATTCAACAGATCTGTGTGCTCTTGGAATCTGCAAGAGCCCTATTCAGGACAAAGACAAGCCTGTCCTCTGAAAAATTTTCCAACATTTCTTTCCAAGTTCCAGTTTCAAATATTACATCTTTGTATTTGACTTGAGAGTGCTCAGCTCTTAAGGTTTTAACCTTGCTCTTCCTGTCATTATATTCTATTGTGGTTCTCATGGTTTCTGATGCTCTACAGAGGGCAAAATGTATTGTATTGTGTTGTGTTGTGTTGTGTTTGGGGGGGGTGCACGCACATGTGTGCACAGGTGAGTCTGTGTTTACAAATGTATATATACTTTTGCATGTTTAAGTTGAGGCCAGAAGACAACTTCTGGTATTGTTTCTCGGGTGCTGACCCCCTGTTGTGGTTTTTCAGACAGTGTCTTTCACTGGGACCTGGAACTTACCACACAGGCCAGATCAGCTAGCCAATGAGTCCACAGATCTGCCTTCCCAGCATGGGGTTGTAAGTAAGGGGCCACCACACCCAGATCTTTCATGTGGGTTCTGAGCCTTGAATACAAGTTCTCACCTCCCAAGGCAAGTTCTTAAACAACTGAGACCTCTCCTCACCCCCAAAAAATATTTTATTGTTAAAATTGAATTCATTGAACAGAATAAAATGAAAACCAAGACACTGGCATTTATTAGATCAAAACCAAGCACACAGAATTAAAATTACACCATACTAGTAAATAATGTTAGTAGTAAGATCTTATATGGTCTCGAGAGAACATTCATAATACGTTTTAAAAACATGATTATTAGCTTGGTTTTTTCTGTTGTTGTTGTTGTTGTGTTTTGTTTTGTTTTGTTGGTGGTGGTGGCAGGTTTTTTATTTGTTTGTTTGTTTGTTTGTTTTGCTTTGTTTTTTAACAGAAGGCCAGAGGTAGCAATGGTCGATCCATTTTGTAGGTGGGAAATTTGAGACAGAGAAACATTAAGTAACTTTTCACTCTACCTTCAAAAACTACCTTGTGCCTATCTGTCACTTACACACTCTACACTAGACTAACATAGCCAGTCTAGAGCTGCCTTCTCTCCTGCTTACTCTGTCATAGCCATTCTCCACACTACACCCAGAGCAATGTCTCACTAAACAGAAGTCCATGACGTCACATCTCTGCTTAGAATGCATCCAGCTTCTGGTATCCTATTTGGAATAAAATCTACATTATTTGATTTGGCCAATGAGCCTCTGGGTGACCTGATCCCTGCCTCCCATCTCCTTCCTTATTGCACCCAGCCCTCCTCTCTCCCACCCATTTCAGACACTCTGGCCTTCCATTGTTCTTTGTACACACTGTACTTGATCCCCACACACCTGAACACCAGGTTCCTCTGTGTTTTTATTTATGTTTTTACGTTTCAGTGGTCTCATCTCAAGAACTACTTTTTTTTTCTTCAGAAAAATCTCTCTGCAAAACGGAGTCTGAAGGGCTGGAGAGATGGCTCCACAGTTAGGAGCCCTCACTCTTTTTGTAGAGGATCAGTGTTCAATTTCCAGCACCCACTCAGTAGCTCACACCCATCACTAAGTCTGCTTCTAGGGAAACTTCAAGAGTACCAGGCACACACAAAATGCACATACATGCATGAGGGCACGTATTCATACACAATAGAAACAAATAAGTCTAAAATGAAGAGGTGAGTCTAAGAAGTTAGATTCCTGCTATCTGGCCACGTCTACAGATTTATGCCCATTTTCATGGCAGTACACCACAGCTCTTGGCTTGTCTTCAAAACTTTTATTACTGTCTGACTCATCCTTATCAGTCCTTGTTCTTTTGCTTATTTCTTGACTTCAGAATTCTTTGACACTAGAAAGTATATCTAACTTACTGCTCCACATTTATGCCCTGGTACACAGCATCATCCATCTATCTATCTATCTATCTATCTATCTATCTATCTATCTATCTATCTACCTACCTACCTACCTATCCATCCATCCATCCATCCACCCACCCACCCACCCACCCATCTATCTATCTATCTATCTATCTATCTATCTATCTATCTATCCTATCTACCTATTATCTGTTTCAGAGTTCAGAATCGAACCAGGCTTTCTTTGCACATATTACTCAAGTTCTCTACCACTGAGCTATTTTTATTGAGACGAGACTTTTTTGTATAATTCAAGTCAGTCTTAAACTCACTAGATAGCCCAAACTGGCCTTGAACATGTGAGATTCCCCCTTTTCAGTCTCCCCAGCACTGTAGATACAGGCCTGAACCAACACATCCCACAACAAAGATTTTGACATGGGTAAATGAAAGAATGAATGAACACAGCTTTTGCTAGGAATCAACTACAAATTAATTCAATGAGTATTCTTATAGTAACTTCTCTTCTTCTCAACTACTAAGTTCACTTAAAAACAAAAACTCTACAAGTCTATGTGAGTCTGTTCCACTACTATAAGTCATTATATAATATATAATATAATACATAATAGACAGAATACAGAATATTATAGATGATATGTAATATAACATATAATGTGTAACATATAACATATAATATATGAAGTATGATAATGATGTCTGGTATATAATAATATATATTAGTATTTACTAGTTATTACTATATTATATTTAATTATATTTATTGGTATAATTAATTATATTTAATACAATTATTATATCATATAATATATTGTATTAGATATATTGCATATTTTATTTATATAATATATTATGTAATATAACATATGCTATTAATGATATATCATATTATATAACATATTATTATATATATTCTATATTATTTTATATATATTATATAAATATAATAAATTTTATATTATATAATATACATAATTAATATGTAATTAATATAACATATGTTATAATTCTATATTACATAATATATTATGATGTTATATATGTGTTTTCATAAAATTTATTACAGTAGTGGGGATTGCATGTCACAGGTGACTGACACTTGATTGAGAAAAAGAAGTAGGAGCCTTCCTCCTTCCCAAACCAGCAGATCACAGAGCTTCCTCAAATTCTGGAACAACATAATTTAGTACCAAATGTTCCCGTGTTCAACTTCTTTTCATCCTATACTTCCTCATCCAGGCTTTACTTGATGGAAAATGGCTCTGTGCTTTATTAGGTCAGTGGGTCAGTCAGGCTCATAATCATGAATCATGAAAAGCTGGCAGGCTTAAGATATAGTGCTGGGGGCAGGGGCTGCTTGAGAGATGGCTCTGTGATTAAGAGCACTGGATGCTCTTCTAGAGGACCTAGGTTCAAGTCTCAGCACCCACATCCATAACTCTAGTTCCAGGGGTTCTGGTGACCTCTTCTGATACTCTCCAGTACCAGACACACCCAGTACACAGACTTACAGGCAGCACCTAATAAACATAAAATGAAATGGTGTGTGTGTGTGTGTGTGTGTGTGTGTGTGTGTGTGTGTGTGAGTGAGTGACTGGGGAGGTAACTTAGTCTGTAGACTGTTGGCCTAGAATCCCAGGGTTCATTCTTGGTGCTTCATAGAGCTGGCAGAGTGCCTCAGGCCTGGAATCCCACAGTCCAGGAGATTAAGAAACCAAAGCCAGCAGCTCAAGGTTATTCTCAGCTATATAGCAAATCCCAGCCTGGGCTACATGTGACTTTCCTCAGAAGAACAAAAAATAAAATAAAATAAATAAGAACAAGAAATTCCCCCTTGAAGAAGTCCTTCCCAAGGACCTCCATTCCAAGTATCCACTGACCCTTTGCTTAATGCTGTATGCTGAGGCCATCTCTAAGAGGGTGCAAAATTGTTTGTTTACAAACAGAATGGGGGGGGAGTTAGATTTAGATTCTCTAGGTGTTCTTTATGACTAGCGAGCAGATGGAGAGGAAATGAAAGGCCAGCTGCCTGGCTTCGAGGGAATCCTGGACCAGCCCTTTCCACACGGGAATTCTCCATTGCTTAATGAGTGGCTGAGACTCATTAAAGTCCCTCCTCACAAGCTCTCTGAGGCTCAGAATGTTGAGCATTCAGTCTCAGGGTCACTGAGGTCAGTGCCAGCCTGGCATGACAGTCCATGATACCTGTTCAAGGATGATATCAGTACACGGTAAGGGAAAGTTTCTGTGTGCAATGCCTGGGGAAGGAAAATAACCTTCAACTCCCCATGGCAAGGAGATGAAGCTGGCATTCTCAGGACACTAAATCAGTAAGCTGTATCTTTTGCAAGGCTACTAAGGTTCCCTCAGTAAGAAAAACCTGCCTGGGCGCTGGTAGTTCTCCAGTATCCTCCAGACCTTCTCTTTGCTTTCACTCCTGCCTCAGGAGTTGAATGTGACTCCAAAATTTGCTTGCCAGCATCTTTGCTTCAGGGAATGCAGGCGCGCGTATACACGTACACACACACACACACACACACACACACACACACACACACACAAACGTGCTCCTGCTCAAACACCAGTCTCCCAGCTCAGCAATCTTATTTCGATCAAAAGTAATTTGTGCATGTGTAATTTGCCGCCCAAATCAGATTGTGTGCCCTTTAGAGGTGACAGCTCCATGAGAGTAAGAGCCTGCTTGCTTACCTTCCTTCATCCCTACCTTCCTACCTTCTTTCCCACGACCGGGCAGTGATTCCCATGGGATAGAATGGAAGCCTCAAGAGGACCATATTCTGGGTTTTTTTTTTTTGTTTTTTGTTTTTTTGGGGTTTTTTTGCTTGGCTTTGTAAAAAAAATCCAGCCTCATTTCATCTGGCCAGCAGCCCCAAGAAAGAGTGGCATTGCTTTATTTTTATAATTCTGTTCCCAAACATTTTAAGACCTGGGATTTTCCTTGTAAGAAAGTATGTGCGCATGCGTCCCAGAATGAGCTCTAAGAACAACACATTTCCCTGTTGCACTGGGTTCACCTGCCGCCCCCTCAATACTGAATTCTTAGGGTGGCTTTCTTGGAAGCAACTCGTCACCTCGAACCAAACAGGAGGACTGTGTGGTTCAGCCCACCCTCCTTGCGGACCAAGGAACCGCAGCAGCCCTGTGACAGCACCACAAGCCCACAGCTCAAGCCCTTTCCTGTCTGAGGACTCCTTACCTGATCACTGAGCTGACTCCCGGGTACCTGGAGCCCTGGGCGCACCAATGCCACCAGCGCGGAGTCATATCCTCGCACTGCAGGCTTCCGGAAGTCCCCAGGGATAGAGTAACTCAGAGGTGGGTTGAGCTTACAACCTCTTAAAATCCACCTTTTGGCTCGACCCTCCCTTCCTCGGGCTGCTGTGCAGGAGGGACTGGGAGGAGCATGTGGCCCGTCCTCCTGACGGCTCTTAGCTGCAGTGACTCAGGCTCACACCACACTAGCTCCAGGGCCGACTATTACTTGGACCTCCTCAAGCGCCCATGCGTGGTTCCTGACTGTGCCTGGGGCGGTTATGGGCTCCTAGTTTCCTAGTCGGACACCCGATTCTCATTAGCTTCGCGACGAGTTGTACCCACCCCCAAGCCTATCTTTCTAGTTCCATCCTGTTCTCCAAATCCGCAAAGTTCACGGAATTACTGCCCACCGATCGAGAATCTAAAAGGTTCTGCGCAGCTCATATTTTGATACTTTGTGCCGAGAATCTCGCTTCACTCCTTGAGGAGACTGTGCTCCAGACTAGAAGACCTGCCACTACCCGGCTTTCTTACTTTGCTGATTTTGAGGGACATAATAATTGAAGAGTCGGTCTGAGTTGTGGTAAAAGCATTTCCATGCAAATACAAACATTCCCTCCAAGAGGATCAGAAATTTGGAAGATTCTTGAAGGTTCCTTCTCAGAGGTATAAAAAGTGTAAACAACGGGGGAGGGGGCTGGGGATTGGAGATTCTAAGGACAGAGGCGCAGAGGAGAGATCTGGCTTGCTAGGATGCATGCAAATAAGCGGAGAGCGCCAGGGTTGTGGCTTTAATGAGTCATCGCTCTCATCCACAGTATTGTGCTGTTGTGTGGCAGTGATGCAGTAACTCTTTCCTGCTCCTATGAGTAACCCTTCACCCAGACTTCTGTTAGGAGCCCCAATAAGAACTCCCTGCTTCACCATTGGGTAAATCGTTCTATGGATCAGTCTGGGTTCCCTTTCTGGGATGCGTGTGTTGTATCTCCCCACAAAGGCTGTCACATTACCCTGTTTTCTCCTCAAACCCATCTTACGATAATTTTTAAACATCTTCATCTAAAGCTATTTAGAAACTTTAGGGAAACTAGGTTGAAATTTCTAAGTTGTATTACAGTATTATACCTCTGATTAATTTTGGTTAGGTTAAGTTTCACTTAGTCTTTATCAGGTTTTAAACAATAATTTTCTGCAGGAGTGAGGGTGGAGAGATAGTTGACTACGGAGTAGTCATGAAGGTTCGGAAGGACCTCAAAGTTGGAACAAGATACCACAAGGTCAAGTTCTCAGCACTGAGATTCATTTGCCCTAGAGTGAGACAAATGTGTGTGTATGAGTGTATATGTGTATATGTGTGTGTGTATGTGTGTATGTATGTGTGTGTGTGTGTGTGTATATATATATATATATATATGAATGAACGGGACAGAGGACAAGAAAGAAAGGGAGAGAAATAAAGGAGAGGCGGGAAAAGAGGCAAGGGAGAGTAGGAAGGGGTATCAGAGGGACAAAAGACTGCCTCTAGATAAAGAAGAGACAGAAGTGGCCCATAGGAAAATGGCAGTCTATAAAAGGGAAAGAGAAACCTCCATGTTAGAATGAGGTGTTCAGTTTCAATTAAGCATATTAATTAGGTAAGCCAAAAGGAGGCTTTTGATTGCCAGACTTTGATAGCTGAACCTTGGTAGTCAGCCTCAGGAGGACGAAGTGGCCAAATAAGGAAACAGACCTTGGGGGTAGCTCTACTATGTTCATAGCAGCCATATTTATAATAGCCAGAAGCTGAAAACAGCCCAGATGTCCCTCAACAGAGGAATGGATACAGAAAATGTGGTACATTTACACAATGGAATACTACTCAGCTATTAAAAACAATGACTTCATGAAATTCGCAGGCAAATGGATGGAACTTGAAAATACCATCCTGAGCGAGGTAAAGCAGTCACAAAAGAATGAACACGGTATGTACTCACTGATAAGTGGTTATTAGCCCAAAAGTTCGGAATACCCAAGACTCACTTCACAGCAACTGTAGGGCTGAGCACGAGGTCCCAGATGGAGGAGTTGGAGAAGTGACTGAAGGAGCTGAGGGAGTTTGCAGCCCCAGGGAGGGAGCAACAGTGTCCACTGGCCTGACCCCTCCATGCTCCTGGAGACTGAATCACCAACCAAAGAATACACATGGAGGAACCCATGGTGCAGGCCACATATGTGGCAGAGGAGGGCCTTGTTAGCCATCAGGGGAAGGAGAGGCCCTTGGGCCTGAGGCTGTTAGATGCCCCAGTATAGGGGAATGCCAAGGAGGGAAGACAAGAGTGTGTGGGTGTGTGGGTGGGAGAATACCACCATAGTGGCAGGGGAGGGTGGGAGGAAATGGGGAGGTTCCAAAGGGGAGACCTGGAAAGGGGGAAACATTTGAAATGTAAATAAAGTACAAAAATTAGAAAATATGTATAATTACTAAACATAAAAAAAGAAAAGAAATGTAATCTAACAGTTTATCAAGGCAGAGGGAATGGGGGAGAAGCGCAAGGCATGCCAGAGCTCTGGTTACCATGCTCAGGCCTGTGAGAACCCCCTGGGATACAAACGCAGTAACTGGGAACTGCTTATGGGATTTGTATAGAGGTCTGCAGATACTGTTCAGTGGTAGGGCACTTGCCTAGTACGCATGAAGTCCTAAAGAACCAGTCTGCCTCCATTTTAGTAAAGACAATCTAGGTTCATTCCTGTTTATGATTACATCCGTTTCTCAAAGTTTGGGCTATGCTCTACCTGTAACTGTGAAAGTGAAACAGGAGCTACATTGTTATTCATTGTTAAGTCTCCGTTCCTTACAAGAAGTGTCTGTTTCCTATGCCCAGTGTATGCTGCAAGCCATGTTTTTCTATCTACACTGAACTTGTAACCCCATGATGAATGTTCATTCCTTTGCCTTGCTAAACCCCTGAACCTGTGACAAATGATTGCCCTTTTGCCTTAGAAAATATGCCTTTCCAGATACTCTGATGACTCTCCTTCCACAAGATATATTCTTGCACTTCTGGTTATTGCCTTCTTTTGGACAGCCCATTATCCCGGCAGCAGTTTCCTGTCATACTCTACCTCACAGAAGCCCTTGAGCCCTGAGTCACCTGTCCCTCTGTCTAGATACTGATAGCTAATCATCCCCATAACAGGGGCCTCAAAAGCTGGTGAGGGTCTGTTCTCTGAAATCCTGATTTTGGGAAATGCAACTGACTGGTCAATCTAAATAAAGTTTGCTTAATCAGAATGTCGTGGAAATGCTTCTCACCCCACCCACCCTTGTCAGGTCTGGCGTAACTTTAACTACAGATTATTCCGTAACACCTGCTCCAGAAATGAACCATGCCTTTGTTTCAAAAAGTTGTTTATAATGATCTTGCAACCCTACCTATGTTTCAAAAGGTTGTATGACAACCTTGTTATGACGGCCTATTAGTATGACTAATAGGTTTCTCCACAAACTCAATATGCCAGTTCAAGGTGAATCGAGACTATAAAGGTAGGTTTATTGAGAGACAGCTTCCAAATGGGTTCACAGATCACATAGGAGGAGTTCGGCGGAGTTGAAAACCTGGGTTAAAGCAAAGGGGTTTTGGAGCTGGGATTGTGCCCATACATGGTCAAAACCTGAACCCCTGGGTCGCCATTATTGTTTGGGTTGCCAGAAATGGAAGACGAGAGATGATGATGATGCGTTAGACAGTTTTCTCCATGAAAGAGGGGATCAGGGAAGGAGTGCAGAAGGATGCCCTGGCTTGTGGTGGGCAGGGCAGTGGAGGGGGGGGCAGGAGTGGGGGTTCACCTAATAATGACTACCTTCTTATATCCACCTTGCAACTATGTCCTTGGTTCAGGAGGGATTAACTTGTTATGCTTACATTCTGCTCCTGTAACCTAGCCTATTTTGCCTGCCAAATCCCCTATTTGGAAACTCCTTCCCTCTGAGCCATCTGTATCACAAAATAACATTTGTGGAGTTTAAATAAAATCCAAACCCAAAGAAACAAACAAGGTTAAGATCTGGCTGTAGCTCATATGGGAGCAGATGAAGAGGGTGAGAACCTAGAAGTAATATGGGAATCTTTCTGGATATGTAGGATGCTTTCTGAGTCTCACATTGATCCAGTGATAGCTAAATTCCCTTCATAGTGGTGGACTCCAGCCATGTGGTGATGCTCCGTTCCTAGTGGAATCTCCAGTGCAGGGTTGAGGAGAGGAAGGTGACCTGTGCTTAGAACCTGGGAGGGAGATGAAGAAGAGTCAGTGTCCACTGGCCACAACAAGGCAACTACACATACTAAATCACAGCCGTTGACAGACGCAAAGCTCTCTGAAAGCTCAAGCTAACCAAATCTCAGTATGGAGAGGCAGGATAGACAGGAAATCCCACCTCTAGATAAGGAGCTATTGGTAATTGGTAGCTTCTGATAGTGGGACAGTCAGCTTTCTCTAACAGTGTTGTACACCGGTAGGTTGACCATGCTCCAGTGGAAGTTCACACACCCATGAATATGTGGGCAGCATGAATGACTGGACCTATATGGGCAGGAAAATGCAGAGTTTCGTGGGTAGGGAAGGGGGTGTGGATCTGGGAGGAGTTACAAAAAAAGCTAAGAATACATCTTTTTTAAAAAATGATATAATATACTCATTTCCCTCAAATCTAATCAAAATAGAAAAATAAAAGTCAGAAGTGGGTATTCTTTCATAAGTCTGTTGTGGGGTATCCACCAAAGAAGACTGTTTGGACATGGATTTAAGCCAATAGAAAGTTCTTAATAGAAAGCTGTCAACTACACTGGGTGTTCAGGATCCAAGTGTAGCGCCGAGCCTTCCTCAGGGTGAGGTTGTAAGCACAGAACCAGTAGTCTGGGTTGACATACTTCAATTAGAAAAAACAGTAACCCGGAGGCAGAACTACTGAAGTCAAGTAAGGTTAGCACATTTAAAGACTTTCCCAGAATTGTGGACTTTGATGGATTATGGACTTTTATGGACTTTCATTTCAGAAGGCGGTGCTGTCCACATGTTGGTTTGACATGAATGGTACTTCCACTCTGGTCTCAGTTGTACTAAGGTCTTGGGCCCTGTGACATTCCCCACTGGTCTTAGTGACTAAGTCAAATCATGGACTCATCCTGTATTAAAGAGGCATAGTTGTTTCCAAAGACCATTAATTTTAATAAGCAGACACACAACAGACCCATAGTTTAAGATACAGGGCTCCACCAGTAATTCATTAAAAATGAGAATTAAAGGACCAGCCAATGCTGATAGCACAGTAGCTAGCCCAGGTAACAAGAGAACAGAAACTGGTATTAATTATCTGGCTAATGTCTGTCTCTCTCTCTGGCTTTGTGAGTTTGGGGTTTTTTGGTTTTTTTTGTTTTCCTTCCCTACCATGGAAAGAGTTTTCAAATTACTCCTGATCAATTAGCATAGAGACAACATTTTTTTCCACCAAAGCCAGATATAGTCTCCTTTACCTCGTGAGAAGCAAGTCTAAGCCTCTCTAATTTTGTAGGACCAATCCTGCAAGGGACTCTAACTTGTTTTGACACCTTGATCATGAGCCAGTCTTCTTGATTTGGAAAGTATCACAGGAGGCACATTTACTTAAACCATGAGCATATGCCCAGCAAGTAGTCTCCAGGGCTCGGTGATATTACTATTATCCAGATGAATTAACGTGCAAGGCAGAACAGCAGGCATCAGAATGTGTAGGACGTGTACAGGTCAAAGGCTTTGGATAGTAGACAAGCTCCAGCCCCTTGTAAATCCTCTAATGTTAATTTTGGTTACCCCAAATCACAATGAGTTTTGTCAGTCGGTGGGCTGATGGTCTAGGGTCTGGTTAGTTCCTATTTCTGTGTAGCACAGGGAGTTGAGGGTATCTAAGCATAACCAGTAATCCTGGTTGATTTCTGGGCAGACCTTGTCAGGAAGGGAGCATAGGGATGGGATCCTTAGCTTCCTGGACTCTGGATCTGGGTGTGTTTAGGACAATTTCTGGGAAATCTAGCCTCAGGGTCCCTTTCTGTGATATAAAGTCTGAATCCCCAGGTTTTTCCTGTTTCCCAAAGGCCAGGATTTTTTAGGGGATTTCCCAGGAAGCCTTGTTTTCATAACCCCAAGGTTTGAATCTATGTCTGAAGCTTTAGCTATTAACTGAGAGGTTGGCTGTGAAAACCAGGCTGCTGTTGGACCCCATTCCTGGGAGGAAACCTAACCAGGGAGTCAGCTCCTGCAGGAGCTTTGTAGCAGTTTCAGTCCATGTGAGAAACACTTCTGTCCACCTGGAAAAGCTATCTATAAAAATTAGCATGTATTTGTATCCTCCCCTGGCCGACTAGATCTCAGTGAAATCGATTTTCCCAGAGTTTGCCAGATCAAGTTGACCTTTTATTTAGACCCTATTCCTGGGTAAGGGTTCTCTGTTTTGGATTTATTCAAGCACAAACCTGGCATCTGGCTGAGACATCCATCCTAGGCTGTCTAGTCTAGATATAACATACTTTGACCTGAGCAACTCAGAAAGTTTTGTAGACCCCAGATGAGTATGAAGTGGACATTTCTGGTTTCTTTAGAGACTCAGTTGTGTCCTGTGATGTTTTTCTAGACACTGTCTTATGAGAGGATGGTTTTGCTGAAGCAGACATGTGGGAAGATGTTTTGCTAAGAACAGACATGGTGTTTTTCTGGAAGCTGCCTGGAAAAGGGCATGTGATGTTTTACAATGTCACATGCTTGAGAGAACATGTGACATTTGGAAAGGGATAAATATAACCCAACAGACGTGGGTAGCACTGTGTGGTATTGGTTCACCTTGCCATTCTTTGCTGGTCATCATTTGTTATGACTTCAGAGACAGAAATGCATCAAGAAAACAATAAAAACAAAAACAAAAAACAAACTTCTGGTGGTGGTCTGATGGCTTCTTGCTGCATCTGCTAACTTTGGCAGAGCCTCTCGGTTTCTTCCGACTCAACCTGCTGTTGCTGATTCACAAATGGTGTTTGTGAACGGATGGAGCTGCCCCTGCTGATTCACGTAAACAGAACTGCTGGTATCCTGACAATGTAGATTAAAATTACTCCACAATTTCGACACATAACCTCAGCTCTATTAACCTTTCCTTTCTTCTACTGGACATGCTAGGGCTAGAACCGAAGTTAGAGCTGTCTCTAAAACCTCAGAGGTCTTTGGTTTAGTCTCAGTCCACATTAGGGCTCAGTGCCCATTTGGTGTGTAGTGCGTAGTGTTGGTGTGTAGGTGCCTTGCTATTTCTTGTAAACTCTGGTCCAGAGGTAGTAATACCTATCTGCACCTAGAGACTCACGAGCCTGTCTCTTAGTCTTTGGAGTTGCCTTCTGAAGGATAGCGGCAACAATCCTCCACTGAGACAAGCTTCCTTTTGCCTCCCTTAAGCTGGGAGCCAAGATAGGTAGCCTCTGATGTACAAAGTTGAGCTTTCTTAGCTGCCATTTTGTAGCCCAAGGTCTATAACTCTGGCAGAAGTCCCTTCGTTTTAAATCTTGGGGCAAGCTGGTCCATGTAAGTTGATGCTATAACCTCCCTCCGAGATTGTCCATTTCTAACAAAGATGGATTGACTCACCTCTGTTGGTGAGAGATTGAAGAACTCCTTTCAGGTTCAAGACAACATATGCCTATTTCTCTGGAAGAGTTGGATTTATGGAAATCAGAAGTCCCAGGTTTCTTTACAGGCAGGATAGGTGTATTTCAGGGTGGCTGGCAGGGCAACAGTATGCCTGTCTCTCCAAGCCAGGCACTATGGACTGCAATTTCCCCCCTTTGTTTCCAAGGTCATTGGGTATAGTTTAATCTGGTTGGGAGTAGCTTAACTGGTTAATAGGAACTTGAGGTTGGGCCAGCCTGGGGTATGCGGAGTTGACTGCTGCCCATACCCCCAGGAATTTTTGTTGTCAGTCGGAGATATAGTCCCAGTGTATCTTTGATTGGAGAAAGGACTTTCATCTAGGAGATAGTCTTCTGACAGAGGGTAAGATACCAATATTTTGCTGGGTATCTGTAAGTCTCACTGTGTTTGGTCATCAAAAAATGTGACAGTGTTTTCGAGTTTATGCAAAAGGTTTTGTCTCTCAATTGATTTTCTGTTGTTAAACACCTTTTGATCTATCTCCAATGGCTGGAATCTTTAATTTAATTAAAAATTTAATTTAATTTTTTCTGACTTTTTATAACTTTTTCCTAATATCTAGGGCCAACTGGGTGATGAAAGAAATCATTTTAGCAGTTGTCTTTAATTCTACTAAAAAGGACCTAGCAAAAAATTGTTTAAAGTATCCTTGGTCAGTGTTGGACAGAAGGGAAAATCCATTCTATTCTGTCTTGGTTGTTTGGAAACAATCAACCCAGCCAGAAAATGATGGGTTTTTGTTTTTCAATTGTGCAGATTACTGGTTAAAAGAGAGACATAAATCATGAAAAGTAAAGGGAAAGAACTTTCTCTTCTCTTTTGGGCTCAGCCCAGGGTAACTTTCCCCCCTTTCCGGGTTGCTTTGAGCATGCAGGGAATGAAGGGAATGCTCACCTGGAGGAACTATTTTCCTCTCTCTTACTCTGTGCATTGCACTTAGATGGCAAGGGCCCTGGATGAGAGATCTAGTCCTTCTCCACCTTCACACAGGGACCAAACCTGACTGTGAGCAGGAGTCAAGCAACAAAGCAAACAAAGCTCCTGCCCACAGAGTAGAACAGGTAGTGAGGTGTGTGTGTGTGTGTGTGTGTTCGTTCTCTGGGCAAGCTGGCAGAAAAAGGAATTCAGGACTGTAGAAGGAATCTCTTATGTCTGTTTGGAGGCTTCACTTGTCAAGTAAAGCTGACTGGCCAGTAGGACCAAGAATTCTGGGACAGAGCAAGGATGAGGTAGATTCGTCTGGGAACTTCAAGAAGGACAGAAGCGTAGGAGCTGAACAGAGGTAACCAGAATAGAATAACAGGATGATTAATATATGAGTAGGTCGGGGAACAGCCAAAGCTTATGGCCAAGGTATTCATAAATATGAGTCTCAGAGTCATTATTCTGGGAGGCTGGAGATGAGAGGAAAAGCTCCCATTTTTACACAGGTCCCCAACAGGTGGGGCCACAGGTCTTAAGCCAGAGGATTCTCATACAAGAGGAAGACAATACAGAGAAACAGAACTGACAGAAACACATAGAAAGATACAGGGGAGAGAAAAGGGGAGGGAGGGAAAGAGGGGAGGAGGGAGGGAGGGAGGGAGGGAGGGAGGGAGGGAGGGAGAAAACAAACCAGGGATGGTCACCACACCTCATACACCTGCACATACAGGGAGAATCTAGTGTTGTCTCACACGGTTCCTAGACACTGGATCAGTGCCCCCTCCCCCATCCTACCTCTCCTATGTGTCTAAAGGGAAGGATCCTTAACCAAACTTACCTCTGAAATATTAGATAGCAATTGTTCAAAGGGCTTCCTGGGGACCTCAAACATGTCAGGTTGCACATCTCCTGGGAGTCCCCTGGCCACCATACTCTTCCTCGATCCAAGGGACTCTGTGACATGCCCCTTCCCCCAATTCCCAAAGTGTCTCAAGGTCTGTCTCTAGGATCTCAGTGGGACCTCCAGAAGTGTTGTAGGCTATCCTCCAAAGAAGGATGCTTGGGTTTAAAACAATAGAAAAGTCCTTATTAGCTAGCTGGTAACTACACTGGGTGTCCAGAATCCCAGTGTAGCACTCAACCGTTCTCAGGGTGAGCTTTTAAGCACAAAAACCATGACTTGGGTTGACATGCTTTAGTTAACAAGAACAGTTAGACAGAATTGGAACTACAGAAGTCAAAAAACAAGGTAAGTACTTTAGAGGTTTTCCCAGAACTGTGGTCTTTGATGGATTAGGTCTTTGTTTTGGTTTCCACTGGTGGTGGTGTCCACGTGCTAATTTTATAGTCTGAGTAGTATGTCCATTATACACTTATGCTAAGGTCTGGGGCCTTTTACAAGCCCAGTTTCATCAGACAAATATTTAATAATTTGGCACAATATACAGATTTTTTTCCAGCTAAACGTAGTGATTTAAAGTCCAGAGTAGCTGGGTGATGGCGGCACACACCTTTAATCCCAACACTCAAGAGGAAGAGACAGGAGTATCTCTGTGATCCTAGTCCAGCCTGGTCTACAGAGTTAGTTTCGGGACAGCCAGGGCTACACAGAGAAACCTTGTGTTGATAACAAACAAGTAAACACACAAAACAGATAATTCCAGCAGTTGGAGCATGGATAGAGAAGGATCAAGGATTCCAGGCCAACTCTGGGTACAAGGCAAGGCCAGTCTGAGTTGTGTGAATAAGACTCTGTCACAGCAAACAAATAAATACACAGATAAATAGAACAATGTGTATGAATGTTTTGAACAATATTTGGCAAGCAAAGTGAGTGCTTGATGGATGTTAGATACTTAGACATACGTAAGGTATGTGTACTGGCTGGTTTTGTGTGTCAACTTGACACAATCTGGAGTTATCACAGAGAAAGGAGTTTCAGTTGAGAAAATGCTTCCATGAGATCTAGGTGTAAGGCATTTTCTCAATTAGTGATCCGGGGGGAGGGGGGGTTGTGAGTGGTACCATCTGTGGGCTGGTAGTCTTGGGCTCTATAAGAAAGCCAGCTGAGCAAGCCCGGAATAGCAAGCAAGCCAGTATGAACCATCCCTCCATGGCCTCTGCATCAGCTCCTGCTTCCTGACCTGCTTGAGTTCCAGTCCTGCCCTCCTTTCGTGATGAATTTCTATGTGGAAGAGTAAGCTGAATAAACCCTTTCCTCCCCAACTTGCTTTTTGGTCATGATGTTTTGTACGGGAATAGAAACCCTGACTAAGACAGTATGCATATTCATAAAGTATCTGGGAGAGCTAATTCATAGATAAGTGAATGAGAGATTCTGATGGTGTCGATGGGTTAGGAGAATGTTCACTGAGACAAAATGACAGGAGCAGCTAATAGAATAGCAGGTAAGAGCCTGGAACCTGAAAGGTAAAACAATCACAGTGGACGAGAACTCCAGGCTGGTAACTCCTCTGGGTTTCTAAAATAACAATGAGGAATCTTCTAGTCAACATTTTAGTCAGGTCCAAGGTTGGTTATCCAGTGCCGGCACTGGCTTTCGTACCTTACTGACAGTAACTCAGCACCGTTTGGAGATTTCATTTTCTCCAGTCACTCAGGGAATCCAGAACTGTGAGTGTCAAAACCTGTTTGCATGCTTTCTGTAGGGGCCTAAGCGCATAGACTGCAGAACTGTTCTCTGAGGTATAACCTGAAAAACACCCCTGCTGATTCAAACAGATGTTTCCTGTCAAGGATCCTGTCAAGTCCAGGGCTCCTGGGCATCTCAGTGTTATGGTGACTGAGTCACCTAGCTCCTTCACCTGGTTGTGAGGTATCTGATTATCTACTTAAGTCATTTGATTGTCTAGTTGTGACTTATTTGATTTTACATTTAGGATATCATTGATTTACTCTATCATGTTAATTAAGAGCCCAAAAGCTACACCCTTGATATTCTCAAAATACTTGTTGGTATGAATTGTCCATGCTCATGGGAAAGCAGTATTATTGCTAGGTCAATGTAGAGTAAGATTTTTCTCCTTACTCTGTGCATGTTAATGAGTATTATTATAAACATTAAAGTTGTTTATTGGGCTTATAGTGTATTGTCTTCATTTCACAGTACGACACTGTTGTCCTTCCAAGCCCACTAGTGTAACCACATCTATCTTCAATACCAGTTTTAAAGGCTATAGATTTCTCCCTTGTTGGTGAAAACCTGGGTTTTTTTACTATGCTCACATTTTTGAAATGGCGCTTCAGTGAACATCCTTGCAGCTGAATCTTCGTGCATGTTTCTAATTCTTTCTTCATTGTGAATACCTAGGAAAGAAGTTTATGAGGCAGAATGTGTGTGTTGTTTGCTTCTATTTCTCTCTCGTCCATGGGTGTCCTGATTGAACCCAGAATATACTTTGTTACTGTGGGAAAGTTACTTCTCCAAAAAAGAGTGTGCTGAGAGATCTATACAAATTGGACTTCCTCATTCTGAAACTCTCAGTGTTTCCCACTAAACACTGGGAGAAATACAGTCTAGTCATGTTGATGCAGCAGGCATGCTCTCACAGCATCTGGCCTCATTCACCTTCCCCTGGCAGTTTCCCATAGTCAACTCCGTTCACACTCAACCCCTCTGGATTCCATGCCATGGAAGCCACGCGGATTAGTGTTAATAAAGGGGTTGTTGACAAAAGGAGAGACAGAATTCAGGGAACACAGCCCACAGAGCACAGTACACTGCTCTTCACCAAGCAGCACTGAGAGCCCCAATGAGCCATGCTGCGCCCGAAGGAGCAAGCACAGACAGCAATGGCTGGGACTTGGCCAGCATTGCTCTAGGGAGAAATCCACCCGACTGGGTTGTGACCTTCACAGCTAGGCTGGCAGGCCTCCCTAGAGAGTCAGTTTTCTAACTCCATTATTCATTTTTCCTCTCAGTCCAGCTGGAAGTTGCTGGCATAAGAGTTCATGGATGGTATCCAGCTAGGTTGGCCTTTATGGGACAGACCGATGGGGGAGGGGTGGATATAATTAGACCAATGACACTTCCAACTGATTCCAGAATGCTGGGTCTCAAAGCACTTTGTGCTATTCTCAAACTATTTAACACAATCAGAATTTACACATGATTTTTTTTTTTTTGCAATGTCTCACTTCTTCAAATATATTAATACCCCATCAGGAGAGATCTGACTTTCTTCACATGCATTATGAGAGTTCAGAAATCTTTGTTGTGAATTTCTCTCAACGGGACTTCCTAGGGCTAGGGTGATAGCTCGGTTGGTAAAGTGCTTGCTTTATAAGAATTAGACTCCTAGTTCAATCCCCTAGGACCCACATAACAACAAAAATATCCAAGAAAAAAATAGAGCATGGTGATGGGAGAAGATTCCTGCTCCAGGAAGGCAGAAACAGATGGATCCCTAGGACTCCCTGCTGAACCAGCACAGCCTGCTCCGTAGCTCTGGGCTAGTGAGAGACCCTATCTCAAAACACAAGGTTGGAGGTATCTGAAGAACCGTAGCTGAAGTACAAGACAAAAGACACACACACACACACACACACACACACACACACACACACACACACA
>JADRCH010000153.1:5127062-5140060 GCA_019843965.1 Rhynchomys soricoides | reverse complement strand
ACACACACACACACACACACACACACACACACACACACACACACACAAAAGCTAAGTCCTCCCATTGATTCGGAAGACATGCTAGAAAAGATAACCGCCTCAATACAGACCAGTAGAAGTATGAGATAACCAAGATGGTTATCCACAACCGTCTGTAAGCAGGCTGTGCATATCCCCCTCCGGTTACACAGCATCCAGTTTAGGTCAAGGGAGAACCGTGATTGTATCTCTCCAGATGGTCCCTCCTAGAAAATACAGCCTTAAATTAAGAAATGTGATCCTATGGATCACCTAACTTGCCTGAGCAAGGCGTTGGAGCTCACAGATCCCACTTGAGCTGACTGGCACAAGGCTGAAATCCTAGCTCCAGCGTAGGCCCTTCTCAAATCTAAGTGAGCCAAGGTCACTACCCAGAAGGCTTTGAAAGGCTAAAGGATAGATATAGACCAGAACAAAAGTTTTAGAGACTGCAAAGGGAAGATGAGTTTCAGCTCATTAGCTCAAGATGTGGGACCCTCAGAGGCTTGAGATCAGGGTTCTGACAGTGATGCTGCCAAGTTCTGAGTGTGGTCAGCTGTCTGACTACTGTGAAGAGACCATGAGAGAGAGGTGACCTGAATGTGACTAAGCTCTCTGGGCCTCAGATTCTTTGTGTGCAAACTCCCTGTATTTCAGGTTTGGGGCCAAGGGTAATGAAGCAATCTTTAGGGAAAAAGATGTCTAATATAGAAAGGTATCCACTGAATGATGGAGCCCACACCGCACATTCCATTCACTTTGTGCAGCTCTAAGGAGCAGTCTGTCTCATTGATTTGGACATCCTACTATGCAAATCACTTTTAAAACAGGCTAATTGGTTTGAAGTCAGAACTACATCATTTTCTAGGCAGAAAGTCTCAACTTCAATTACTGTAAGGGTCTGAAAAATCATAAAGACCCCAGACTCAGATAGTATGCAAAAAAAAAAAAAAAGACACAATAATGTTCCTGCAGAAACAACCAGCATGCTGGGGTCAACCATTTTTTGAAATGGCAATCCAAGACAATGGTGTTCAGGCCTTCTTATAGGGAAGCAAGGGAACTCTCTAGAAGGATTAGGTAATCTGAAATTTCATTGGTAGGTGCTAGGGGGTCAGGTGGGCAGTAGCCTGCATTCCTATGTCACGAATGTTTAACCATACGATGAGATAGGGCTGCCTAGCACAGATGGCCCATTCTGAGATATTTCCCCATTTTTGTGGTTATCATCAGGCCGTTCTTTGGGAGGAGGTTTTATGATCTTGTTCTGGATGTTATGGTCCTTTTCTGGAGCTAGTGTCTTATGACTTAGTTTCTGGGTCTTATGGTTTATTCTTAGAACTGGTGCCTATGGCCTTCTTTTTGAAATCAGGCCTGGGCCTTAAATGGAAACAAATGGAGTTTATGTTGTCCTTTCATAATTTTTCCATGTGCGTTCATAGAGAGAATCTCTGTATGGAAGCATCATCTATCAGTAAAAAGCTCAATGGTCAATGAGCTGAAGCAGGAAGTAGGAGGTGGCAGTTCCGGTTGGGAGAGAGAACTCTGGGATAGAGATTCATCCCCACACTCTGAGGAGACAGACACATGAAACTGAGAAGAGGAAAGCAGCCATATGGCCCTCATAGAATAGAATAAACTGGTTAATTAAGCTATGAGCTAGTCGGGAAACAGGCCCAAGCTCATGGCCTAGGCATTTATTAATATCTAACTAAGTCTCAGAGTCATTGCTTCGGGAACTAGGGTGCAGGTAGAAAGGCCCACAGTTGTATGACTTTAATTTAGCTGTTCAAGAGGTAATGCATGATTGCAGAGAAAAGCATGGCTACCACAACCAAAGTCAACAGAGCTTTCTCAATACCAGCAAGTGCCTTCTTATTCTGTGCCTCGGGTAATTAACTTTATTGCAGTATTTTTCTTTGAAGCAAAAGCAGTCAGTTCAGCAAGCATCTAAGTCTCTATTGTTCTCTAAGTTCAGCAGCCCCACCATGTGCGCCTTTCCGTTCTTCCTGTAAGTTCTCAGCCTTTGTGGTCAGAGGGGCCAGACACTGAGTCCTGAGAAACAAACCTGTAGGAGCCATTTTTATTCCTCAAGGGGCATTATGCAGTGTTTGTGCCATGTAACAACACACATTGAGCTGTTTTCTAATTGTGCTACTAGGTGCCTATGTCTACAATATGTTCTCCTTATACACTTCCCACAGGGAAGGTCCTGGGAGCTTACTCTTTTTTCAATATGACATACCATCCTAATTCCTTCAATGTATATTCCAGTATATGGCAGAGGGGGAACAAGCAAGTCTAGCTTCTTATAGAACGTGCTTCTCATGGGACATACCGATCTTGCTATTAATCTTGTAAGTCACGTACCCAGGGAATCAATCATGGGCACTGTTCTATACTTATTAACTCAACTCCTGCTCTCAACTGCTAAGGCCTCAGATGCTGTGTCTGGGTCCATGGTTTCTCTAGATCACATGTTTTCATCCTTGGAACCAGGTGTAAGTGCCTAAGAATTTCTCAAACCATAAACCTTTAACTTCTCTACTCTTGGTGCAAACAGAGGGGCACAAAGGGCCTTCCCCTGTAGGCGCAGGCAGAATGGTCAACCTGTATGGTTCCACTGTGGCAGAGGGTTTTTTTCCCTAAAGAATTATTTTGTTCATAGAGACTGCCATTGTATACATTCATATTTTCTACAAAACTTCCCAAAGGAAAGAACATAAGGAAACTCCCATAATGCATAGTGCAAAGTCATCAAAGATGGAAGTTAAAGGGTGCTGGAGAATTGTGGCCTGTGATGCTGCAGTTTGGTGAAGCGGCAGTGGTTGCCATGTGGTCCACACCATCTGTCTTTTCTTTCTTCTTCCTTTCCTTCCTTCTTTCCTTTTTTTTTTTTGGACAAGGTTTTCTGTATCCCATACCTTAAACTGATAATGTATCCAAGGGTGAGGCTGCTCCTCTTGCCTCTAGTCCCCAAGTTCTAGGGTCACAGGAATGCACGGCCATTCCAGGTTTTATACCATGCTGTAAATGGAGCCTAGAGCTACAAGCATGCTAGGCAAGCACTCCTATCAGCGGAGTCATATCTCCAGCTCCAGGGCATAGATTTTTGGCATAGAATCCTCTTATCCTCAGCATATTCTGCTACTTAAATAAATAAATATTTTATGTTATCACAATTGTTTTTATTTTATTTGTATGTGGCCTTGTGCATTATTTATGTCATTTTGTTTTCATCTTGTTATTTCAATGTATGACTTTATGTTGAAGCTTATGGGGTCAATATTTTTTAATGTAAGAAGCTCACTATTAAACGAAATCCTGGGGCCTCTCCCTTTTGTTGACCTTGCTCTCTGGCCAGCTAATGACTGGGGAGAGGTTTGACACTAGAAATGTTTTTATCGGGGAAATAAATACGTAGGAGTGACAGGGCCCCAGACGCCGGCAGCTTGCTGATGGAAGCTCTCACATGTTCCTTCCACTGATTAGCTCTTAGCATAGTTTCTCTTATCAGGAGGACCTCTGCCCTTGAACCTTGTCACCCACTGCAGAATGGCTCTCAGTGTTTGTTCAGAGACGTCAAGCTGAACTGGAGCCATATGAAGCTTAGGAAGAGCAGTAGATCAGGAGCACTGGAAGTTGGAAATCAGTCTCTCAAACACAGTATTTCCAGCTTGTAATAGACACCCATTTAGCACTGCTGTCTTTGACAGAGCCGATCCTATTCCATCCAACTCCGCTCCTCTCCCTTGTTTTTTGTGAAGTTATGTCCTCCCTGGCAATGGTCTATCTATCTTGATAATTCTTTCTCTGCTACCAGACATCCAAGAAGGGCGAGCCTCAGGCTAAAGCTAGAGCCCCCCCTGTACAATGATCAGTCTTAGTTTATCTTATGTATTCTTTATATCTTTACATATTACCCACGTGTTTGTCCTTTCAACCACGTAACTTGATCTCCAGAGTCACAAGACTCTGAACCGCCCCTCAATATTTACTGCTGTATTGGCTCCTCAAACTTAAATCAAAACCTAACACTTCATCTGGGCTCTTTGTTCATCCCAAGCTGGCCCCACTGTAATCATCTCCAGAACACAATGTCATCATGTAAGCAAGAGGAGTCAGCCTCCATTCTCCCTTCCCCTGACTACTCATGTCTGAACCATTGACAGCTGATGTCATATCCATCTTAAATAAGTCAAGTTTCAGTATTTCATCATTCCCCATGACCCCCGTGACCCTTATTCACCAGCTCACCGTCCTTTCTTGTCTAGACCTCTGCAGCAAATGTCTCCAGTGTTTGTGCTTAATGTCTCCTCTCTCTTGCCTCTGTTCTTTAGAGCAGCCAAAGTCATCTGCAAAGGAAAGATAGTTGTGCCATCTTATCTAATGAAGCATGTGAAAACCTTTCAGGGGCTACTCTTTGTATTAGGGGGTGAAAGGAAAAAAGTCCAGATTCCTGACAAGGTCCCAGAACATGACGAGCAGTTACCTACACTGTGCCTCTGCTCACTCCACGCCCCACAAACAGCCACATCCTCCTCCTCTTTTCTTTTTACACAAACCAAGCCATGCCCTTCTCAGTGTGGACCACTCTCCCCAACTCCTCAGCCACCTTAGTTCTTTGTGTTTGCCACGTCTCACACCTGTATTAGTCAAGGTTCTTTCAAGGATCAGAATTGATGCAGTGGGGAAGAAGCGATTCATCGGCTGCCTCCTATGGTCAAGGACAGAGTAGCTTTACAATGGCTGTGTGTCAGCTGCAGAGCTAGGGAAAATCACTGAGTGATCAGTCCAAGATCCTGGAAGCTTCTGGAAAAGAGGGACAATGATGATTGGAAGATGAAGGCTTGGAAATCCCCTGGAGAGTTATTGGTGTGAGTTTGTCTTCAAATGCTGATGAATCTGGAGACCAATGCCCTGGGGTTATGGGGGCTACCGAACAATGTATGCTCTCACAGAAAGGCCAACAAGTATATGCACTGGACATAGGTGTGACACGTATGAGCTTCCCTCCTGCTTTTCAATCCCCCCAAGACTCTAGCCTGTTTGATAACTCCATACTCGGTGATAGTCTTACCATTTCTTTTGGCTGGCTGACTCACTTGCTCTCTGGAGTCACTCTCAGTGAAACAGCAGAAGTGGTTTGTATCAGTCGGATTTTCATTGCTGTGACAAAATGCCCGAGGAGAGCAACTTAAAGGAGGAAATGTCTGTTTTGGCTCACATGCAGAGGTTTCAGCCATGGTCAGCAGCTGCATCCTTGTTAGCATGGCCTTTGGTGAAGCCTAACATCATGGTAAGAGGCTGGGGCAGAAAGTGTGGTTGGAGCAAAGCTGCTTGCCTTTTAGCTGTCAGAAAGCAGAGAGAACAAGAAAAGGGGTTGGGGTCAAGAAAGGTATATTTCGTTCCTCGTGGTGTTCTTTACCCAAGAGGGCTACACTTACCCCTTTCTGTCATCTCCCAGTAATGCCATCAAAGCCTGAATCTAGGATATAGGGAGACAATTCAGTAAAACAGGTGCTGAACAAGGGGAAGAGATTCGGTTTGATCCCTGGCACTTGTGCATGCTTGGCATGGCAGAAACAGTGATTGTGGAGGCTGCCAGTCTACCTGAATTGGCCAGCTTCAGATTCAGTAAGAGACCTTGTCTCAAGTGCATAAGGCAGAGACACAGGGAACATGAACAGACACATAGATGCACACACACACACACACACACACACACACGCACGCACGCACGCACGCACAGGCAAACACAGACAGACACACACATTAAACCCATCCAGGAATACATCTACTGATCTTACAACAGCCATCATAATCCAGCAATTTTCTAATATCTTTAATTAATTCATTCATTATTTTACATCCTAAATGCTGCCCCCTCCTGGTCTCCCCCTCACAAAGTCTCTTCCCTTATGTCCCCTCCTCTTCACCTCTGGGAGGGTAGGGCCCCCACTAGGGTGTCCTCCCATCCTGGCCCATCAAGTCTCTGCGGGATTAAGTGCATCCTCTCCCACTGAAGCGGAACAAGGCTGCCCTCTGCTATATATGTACTGGGGGCCTCTGTCCAGCCCAAATATGCTCTTTGGTTGGTGGCTCAGTCTCCAAGAGCTCCCAGATCAGTCAGCACTTCTTGTGGGGGTCTTCAATCTTTCTCCCAACTCTTCCGTGAGGGTCCCTGACCTCCATCTAATGTTTGGCTATGGGAGGAAGGGAAGAGAAAGGAAAAGTGGAAAGATAGCCAGAAGGAGACCGGAAAGGAGAGAAAAGGAGAGGGAAGATGGCAGAGAGGGAGGGACAGAGGAATTCGAGATAAGCGGCTCTGTAGACATGATAGGTATTTGGTTAGAGCAGAGAGCAGGCGGGGAAAGAAGGCCAGGAGAAAGCATCCATCCAGGAGACGTTATTATTGAAACGTCTCTCTCACATCAAATGTTTTATAAATAGCCACAGAGACAAGGTTAAAAACATTTCCTTTGAGTGGTGAGGTAAAAGAAGTGTTGAAGTTAAGGAATTTGCTTGGGATCTCATTCACAGATGGTTCTGAATGTTCGGAGCGGAGACTGTACCAACTACTCCATGATAGGCAGACACTACTCAAGTCCTAGTTGGCTACTAAACATCTGGCCTGCTTTACATTATCTTGTGCTTTGCCAGTAATCAGCTGCTTTTCAATTTCAATCTGTTTATCAAATGCTCTTAAGAACTTTGTGAGGACCATCACCATTAAACTAAAGCCGAAGATGGAATTCCTGAAGAATTTCAATGGGAAGCAGAGAGACAAACCTGCCCTACCAGACTCCCAGGGACTGGAAAGCTGGGGCTGACTGTCTACTTTCCTGGGGGAGGAGGAGGGGTCAGTTTCCATGGTGCAAACACACTAACACTCCAAGCAGCTAAGGTGGCCCGCAGCACAGAGCTCCTTGGAAGACAGTAAGTATTTTAATCCTAGTTCATTTTTTATTAAATAAATCATTTGTAATTGGACCATGTATTACTGGCTACTTTTTAAACCGAGGCTTAACTCCCTGAAGTAGTAGAGTTCAGACACACTAGATCAAATTCACAAAGATTCATGTAAAGGGAAGCTTGCTAAATTTCAGTAGTTATTGATAGGCTAGTGAATTCCGGTCGGTTCACATACCATAAATTGAATATGTTTAATGTGTCCAATTCAGTGGGTTTTGGAATTTTAGAGTTGGGAAGCTGTTGTTACCACAGTGTGACTGTAAGAGTCAGCACTTTCTGCCCCACACCCAACCCCAACCAATCCTAGCAACTGTTAATCTACATATGACCCCATAAATTAGCCTGTGCTGTGTATGTCACATACATGGAATGTGGAATGGAAGCATGTAATATGTGGCCTTCCGTGTCTGACTTTGTTCTCATAGCATGTTTCACGATCCATCCATAAAATAACTATTACTCTTCATTTATTTTTTTTTATATGTTTGTAGGGATGTGTGTGTGTGTGTGTGTGTGTGTGTGTGTGTGTGTGAAAGAGAGAGAGAGAGAGAGAGAGAGAGAGAGAGAGAGAGAGAGAGAGAGATTGGTCAACTTTGTGTCTTGTGCCTCAGGAGTCATGCACCCTGTTTTTTGAGACAGAGTCTCTCACTGGCCTGTAGCACACCAAGTAGGTTAGCCTTACTGGCCAGTGAGCCACAGAGAATTGTCTGCCTCCCAGTTCCCAGCCAGAATTAGAAATTAGAATTAGAAGTTAGAAACTACTACCCTGCTATGTATACTGGGCATTAGACTGAGGTCTTCACACTTAGATGGCAAGTGCCATCTAATATTTCTAGTGCCAAATAATATTCTACTACCTGGATATTGTATTTTTGTTTTATTACCTGTTGGCTAATATCTAGGATATTACATTTTTTTGCCCATTATGACTAATGCTCCGTGAAGATTCAAGTCCAAATCTTTTTTTTTTTTTTTCAAGACATGGGTTCTCTGTGTATTCCTAGCTGTCCTGGAAGACCAGTCACTCTGTAGACCAGGCTGGCCTTGAACTCACAGAGGTCCACCTGCTTCTGCTTCCCGAATGCTGGGATTAAAGGTGTGTGTTACCACTGCTTGTCTCATGTCCAAATTTTTATAGATATATTTTTTCTTCTTTTTGGTTGATACTCCATTTAAAGACTCTCTATGAAAGTATAGCAATCAAGTTCATGGGAATACTAGCACATACTAGCACAAGAAGAGAATAGGAGAGAAAGCCTAGAAATAAAGCCGTAGCACATGCTCATTGTTTTCCACAGTTGTTTATATATGAGACTATATAATGTAAAGACAAACAAATGTATATGTTCACAGTGGATCAGAGCTACAAATGCAAGATTGAAACTTTAAAACACAATGAGAAAAATTATCTATGGGTATTTAGTTGTCCCAGACTCCTCGTTCACCACTGAACTGCCTGATGTGTGAACTGAAGTCAGGAAGTCTGTGAACTCTCATCCTGTTTCTTTTAAGATTGTTTTGCTTATTCTAACGTTGTTGGGTTTTGTTTGTTTGTTTTTGTTTTTGTTTGCACTCTGCTCCCTGCTTTTCTTTCAGAGAGAAGCTGCTAGCCAGTCTACACATAGACTGACACTAAGACTGTTGTGGGAACTCATTATACATGCAGAATCTTGGGACTTATCTAATACTTGATGAGCCAGAAGCACAATTAAACAATTTTCCTAAGCGATCTATACAGACAGAGGTTGTCAATTTGTGATCACTAGGTCAAATCCCATACCTGTTTCGAAGGCTTTTAGCCACCCTAAGATATTGGACCTTCCTGGATTGGTTCTAGGAGACTTTGAGGGCAAGCTTTCATATCTCCATACATCCATGTTGATCTTTTGACCCCAATCACCTGCTTGCCCAGCCCCCACTATGCCTGGTCTATACTTCAGGCCCCGCTGATCACAGTGGTAAAAGTTCCTAAATGTGTGGGAGGGATGCAGTAAAGACACCAGCCAGTGCAGGATGTGGGAGAAGGCTTTGATTGGGGGAAAGGAGAGAGAAAATGTTCAGAGGCATCTTGGAGAGTCCTGAGCAGAGGGCAAAGGAAGCCGACTGGACAAGGCTGGGACTAAGGAAGCAGGGATAGAAGAGAATAGCAAGAGAGAGAATAGCACGATTATCTGGGCAGGGTGAAAACTGTTGTCATTGTAAAGAGGGCATGCATGCGTACATGCATGTGTACATGCCTGCACATGTGTGTCTAGGCCTGTGTTGGTGCCTGGAGCAACCTTGGGGCAGAGGTGAGGAAGGCAAGAAAGCTAACTGGGCTTTGACATATATAATAAATGCGTGTGTGTAGGGCCGGAAGGACGCTGAAGATCAGCATAGACAATGACATACAGCTACACATATGTCAGAGGAGAGTTGTATGTCCCTTCTGCCGGAGGCAAGGGTTCCTCTCCTTTTGGCAGATGGGAAATAATTTCACAGTTTCCTGAGAAACCACAAAAAATTCTCCTAGAGTCCAGCATGGGCTGAGTCTAGACTCTGTTTTGGATCAAGTTGGAGGACTGTCCCTTTTTGGTGTGGGAGGGATAGAGTACCCCTTTGACCTGATACTAAACTCTGTCACCTTAAAGGTCTTAGATGGGGGTTTAAGAAGGACCCTGAGTTGGATTGTTGAGGAGTCATTTTATTAGAAGAGAATTATTATTACCTTGATGACAGACAGGGAGTAAACAGAGCGGCAGGATTCTGAGATCAGGCCCCAGCATGAGACAGACAGCATGGCAGGGTCTATGAATATGAATCAGAGCCATGTGGTGAAAGTAGAGGCCTTTTCTTGTATGTTTCTGAGGATAGAGGAGGTTTCAGAGCACAAGTCAGTAGCCAGGCTTGCTGTGATTCATAGGCAGGAGGCAGAGAAGGGCTGAGGAGCAGGATATGTGTCCATCTTTGATGTAAACGCACTGTCCCAGATGAGAGATCCAGACATCTGAAAATCTGTTAGCTAAGGACTTGCAGACAGCATCTCAGTAGGGAGCCTGGAGGTATCTGGAAAAAGAAAGGAGTTTCTGCAAGTATTGTGGCCTGAGTGGTAGCAGTTGAGTTTTAATGTTGGGCCCTTACACAGCCCAACAGCGTACACCACAAAGTGGAAGTAGCTCAACACTGGTCAGCTTTTAAGTGGAGATTGCTGAACTCTGGGAGGAGTGAGGTCTCCTGAGGTTTCCTATCATCATGGGACTGAGAGGAACCCTTCTCTCTCACTGGCCATGTGCTTCCTTTCAGGCTTTGTCTCAAGAATGCCTGTCCTGGAAGGTGCTGGATACCAAGTAGATGGCACATCCACTCCAGGCAAATGGAGAAATAGGTGGGAGCAGAATCCCCCCCCCTCTTGTTATAGAAGCTGCATTTAAGTGCGCATGAAATTGCCTTTATTTGGTCCCTCTGCCTAAAAGTGATTTGCTGTGTGATGCTTTGGGGGAAAAAAAACGTTGTCAGGCTCTGTCTACGCATATGTGTAGGAAGCTCTTACCTTCACAACATATGGTTCCCAGTCGCCAGATCAGTCACTGTCAGTCACCAAGATGACTCTTACTCATCTCTTTAGGATCAAGCCCAGGGTTCTGACAGTACAGCTCCTTTTACTTCCTAGCCTAACTGACTGGCTCTTTCTTCCTGTCCCCTGGGCATTGTGTTTTAACTGTTTAATTCTCTGATTCACAGGCTGTAGGGCTACTCTCATATTTGATTATGCAGCAGATACCATGTCAACAATCCTTGGTCCCCATCCCAGAATTTCAGGTTCAGTAGGAGTAAATTGAGCCCAATAATTTGCATTTCTAATGAACCTCTCTTGCTGCTGGCAATGACAGTTTGTACTGCAGGTTCTGTACCTCCTCCAGTTCTCATGTTGAATCTTGAGATCTAGGGCATATCTTGTGGGTGCAGTTCAAGCAACTGCCTTCTTCAGTTTCCTACCTTGTCCCCTGTTGTGTCCACATCTGCACTTAAGATTTTAGATCTCAGGATGGTTTACGCTCTTAAACATCATCCAAAGAGCCTCTGTTTATTTGGATTAGGTTCATTGATATTACCACCATGCAAAGTTAAGGGAATATTTTCCATTTTTAAAGATTTCTTTTATCTTTAATCATTTGGAGGGATCTCTGAGTTATTAGCCAAATGTTAGAGACATTTGGTCTCCTGGAGATGAAATCATAGGAAGCAGTTCCTCATTTGAGGTCCCTTTCTTTTGTGCCACATTGACAGAAATGGTATATTTTAAAATGTATTAATGAAGTTTCATGAATTGAATTTCTTGTAGGATTGAATAAAACTAAGAGTACAATATGAAATATTTTAATGAAAAATAATTGTGTTCTCCACAACAACGAAGAGCAGGAAGAATGGCTGTTGGTTTGCTCTGTCTATTCTCCGACTCCCTTTAATAGCTAACTGAATTGGCGTCAGCTAGACCCTTATAGCATATTTGGAGTTCACTGTTGTGTTTTGATAGAAGTATATAAAGAAATGGCAATTTCGGACATTTGTACAGTTGGATATGGAGAAGTATAATATAGCCTTTTTGAATCATCCTGAGTTTTCTTCTCTGGATCTACATCTGAACTGCCCAATATATGGTGATATCTCAAAGATCTGTTTCAAGGTAGCATCTGAAATGATGTCCACATACTGGCTACACTCCATTTGAGCCAACTGGCCCACCTCCAGGGCTGTCTTCATTTGTGCTCTGTCTTGCAACATCCTGTGATTGTCATATGGAGAGACTGGTCCATGGGTGATGGAGATTTCCTTATGTTGGCATGATTTTATTGTACAGTCACGTTTACTAACCTGCATATCCAAGGGTATAAGACTCAATAAAAGTACTCTTTATTGTAACGTGAAGTGTGTTCCCATGAGGCTGTGCTCTCCTGTGTGTGAATAGCAGCTTTCTGACAGACTCTTTCTTTATGTCTAGCCACCGGTGATTTTCTTTCCTGTTGCCTTTAAACCACGGGATAAATGAGGACCAAAGGAACAGGCCTGTGGCATTTTGATACTACAATGAAAACACCTTTCACTTCGTAAATCCCCCAAATCAAAAATCAGGGTCTCCTAAAGCTTGGTAGATTACAGTATGAGAGGTGGCTGCTCATGACATAGGATTTTGCGTATGTGTGTATATGTATGTGTGGGAGCATGTGGGAGAAGCACTGTGTGTGTGTGTGTGTGTGTGTGTGTGTGTGTGTGTAGTTCAGATGACAACTTCAGGTGTTGGCTCATTCTCAGTGCCTCCCATCCTTTGTTTGAGATAGGGTGTCTCACTGGCCTGGAACATCAGACCACTGGCTAGAGAGCCTCAGGAATCATTTGTTTCTATTTCCCATACTGAGATTACAACTATGAGCCACCACACCTAGCTTTTTATGTGGGTTCTGGGAGTCTGAACTTAGGCTCTCATGCTTGAAATAAAAGCACTTTACTGATGTGCCATCTCCCCAGACCCCTCATGGCATACCATTAATAACAGTTTCTCGCAGTTTTATTGCTTGTTTGTTTATTGGCAAGCTGTGCTCCTCATGAGTTTTTCATTTCCGTGGAGCATTGATGCTGGATCCAGTCATCCAGTCCAAACTGTATGTGCAAATTGCTGCTGTCCCCCACAGCATCTTTGGATGCTTCCACACATTAGAAAGACAAGATGCAGAATTCCACAGTCAAAATATGGTAGCAAAAAACTAGGGGAACTCTGGAGGAGGAGTAGAAAGTCTTTCAGAAAGATGGGTGGAGGACACACAGTAAAGTGCCAGTCTTTGACTTTGGAGATAATTCTGGGTAAAGTGGGAGCCATCAGTAGTTTTGCAGTTGGAGAATGGTGAGGGTTAACTACACTTGCTGGGAGCTAGGAATCCACACAGCAGAATACACACACACACACACACACACATACACACACATACACACACACACACACACACACACACACACACACACACACACACACA
>JADRCH010000153.1:5083794-5126662 GCA_019843965.1 Rhynchomys soricoides | reverse complement strand
CACACACACACACACACACACACACACACACACACACACACACACACCCTGCAACTTTGGATGCAAATTCACAAGACAGGAAAGCAAGTCACTGATGCAGAGACCTAGGGAGCACTTGCTAGGGGTGAAAAGTTATAAATGGCCTATCTCCCCTCTAGCAGATTCTGTCATGGAGGTGTCAAAAATATCAGACATGACCAAGCTCCATCAGGCTGTGGCTGCGGGGGACTGCAATTCAGTGAAGAAGATTTTGAAGAAAGGTCTCTGTGACCCAAACTACAAGGATGTAGACTGGAATGACAGGACCCCGCTTCACTGGGCTGCAATCAGAGGTGAGTGGACTGTGCCTATGTGGACCCATGCCTAGTCCACTTTCCTGAGGGCATCAGCCAGGGTCAGAGAGTACAATGGACGATTCTTTAGCACTAGATGGAACATTTCAACCCTGACATTAACCCTTACTAGTGGTAGCGCCTGGACCATATTATTTAATGGTTTGGCCCCCCCCTTTAATTCTTCTATATAATGGAAGCAGTAATGCTACCCTGGGGTTCTTTGAAAGGGAGTTAGATAGTGTGTACAAAGATGAGACTATAAACATTCTCCTCTCAGTCCTCTGCCATCATGACTTCATAAATGGAGTAGATGAAGGTGAATCCTCACCTCCTCCCAGCATATGCTAGTTACACAACAGGATGTTAATAACAAAAGTCTTTGGATATTGGGGCTGGAGAGATAGCTCCAGCAGTTAGGTGTGGTTGCTGCTCCTATAAGGGACCAGCATTTGGTTCCCAGCATCCACAGCTACCATAACTCCAGCTCCAGGAGAATCAACATCTTCTGCCTCTGGGGCACCTGCACACATGTCCATTGTGCATGTGCATGAGCACTCTCATGGTTTGAATATGCTTGGCCCAGGGAATGGCACTATTTGGAGGTGTGGCCTTGTTGGAGTAGGTGTGTCACTGTGGGAGTGGGCTTTAAGACCCTCAAGCTAGCTGCCTGGTAGTTAGTATTCTGCTAGCAGCCTTCAGATGAAGATGTAGAACTCTCAGCTCCTCCTGTACCATGCCTGCCTGGATGCTGCCATGCTCCTGCCTTGATGATAATGGACTGAACCTCTGAACCTGTAAGCCAGCCCCAATTAAGTGTTGTCCTTTATAAGATTTGCATTGGTCATGGTGTCTGCTCACAGCAGTAAGACACTAAGACAAGCACATACACACATACACAACAACAACAACAACAAAACCCTCCCAAACCCTCTAGAGTTCCTTATAAAGTTGGTTAACTGTTCCTGAACATGAGACCTGTCCTGGAGTGGTTGATACACCCAGTGTCCTATTGAAGAAAACTGATTTTACCTTTCCAGCAAGTATAAGTAACAGTTCAGTTGTTAACCTTTACCCTAGTGGCTAGGTTTTCACTCACTCACTCATTCATTCATTCATTTTTAAAAAACAAAATAAAATATAATAAAACAAAACTACCACATTGAGGTTGGACAAGACAAACCAATAGAAGAAAAAGATCCAAGAGAAGGCACAAGAGTTTTTTGTTTGTACACTCAGGAATCCCATAAAAACACTAGACTGAAAGCCATAATATTCGTGCAGGGGACCTGGTACAGATCCATGTAGGCTTATGCATGCTGCTTCCAACTCTGTAAGTTCATATGAGCTTTGTTCATCCTGATGTAGATGTGTCCTCCATCCTGTCCAGCGCTTACACTCTTTCTGCCTCCTCTTCTGCATGGATTTCTGATCTATTAGGGAAGGGATTTGATGGTGACATACCAGTTAGGGTTGAGTGTTCCAAGGTCTCTCTCAGTCTCTGAGTAATAGCTGACTGTGGGTCTGTATTTGTTCCCATCTGCTCCAGGAGGAAGCTTCTCTGACGATGGCTGATCAAGACACTGATCTTTAAGTATAGCAGAATCTCATTAGGAGTCTTTATCAGTACATTTTCTTTCTTTTGTTTTTAGACCAATATTAATTGGTTTTACTTAGGTCCCTTGCCTATCTATTCTCAGGTTCGTGGTCACCCAAGTATGGGTTCCATCCCATGGAGTGGTTTTGAAGTCAAATCAGTTATTGGTTGGTTATTCCCACAAGCTCTGGGCCACCATTGCCTTAGCATGTCCTGCAGACAGGACCTCTTGCAGATAAAGGGTTTGTGGCTGGCTTGGTGTGTGAAGAATAACTTCCTATATCAAAGATGTTGAAATATAGGGGTGCAGGCTTTATGTAGGCACTGGTTCAGCATCTCCATCCTCAAGGAGTTGTGTAGGTATTGTCTTCAGCAATGGGGACTTGCAGTCAGTTTGTGGAGAGCAACCTATACAATTGGCAACTGCCTGGGTTGCTTGCGGATTCCCATGGGATCCCTTTGACCAATAATTCAATTCAATTAAAATAATCCTGGTACTGGAAGTTTTGTTTGGTGACAAGAGATGGCCAGTTGGGTCTCTGACTCCCCCACTATTTGACAATTTCTTTTAGATTTGTGTGTGTGTGTGTGTGTGTGTGTGTTTGTGTGTGTGTGTGTGTACGCATGCATCTGTCTCTCCCTGTATCCCTTCCACAGTCCTCCTTCCTTCTTGTCACTTGGTCCTCCCCGTTCAGCTCCCCAAATCCATCCATAACTAACCTGTTCTAGTTCCCTTTCTTAATGAGATCAGTCTGTATTGTCTAGTATATTACTCCATAGCTAATTTCTATGGTTCTATAGATTACGGCTTGATTATCATTGATTTCACGGCTGATATGCAGGTATAAGTGAATACATACTATATTTGCATTTGTGAGTCTGGGATATCCCACTCTGATGACTTTTATAATTCTATCCATTTGCCTGCAAATTTCATGATGTCATTTTTTTTAAACAGCTGAGTAATATTCCACTGTATAATCTTCGTCCATTCTTCTTTTGAGGGACATCTAGGTTGTTCAACTTCTGGCTATTAAAAATGGGGCAGAAAGTTCAAGAACTGTTTAGGGTACAGAATAAACTCAAAGCCAATCTTTAAAACTTAACTAGACCCTCTCTGAAAATAAAAACTAATGAGATTAAGGAATATAACTCAGTATTATCGACCATGCATAGGGCACATGGGGCCCTAGCTTCAATCCCAAATTTTACAAAATAAATAACTAAAGCAAGTAAGTAATAAATAACTAAAAAGCAAATTGCTCCTGTGTACATGGGAGGAACTTGAGCAAGAGCTGGGACGGTGGATAGAATGGAGGGCCGTTCTAGAAAGAATACAGGAAGTGCATATAGGGCTTGGGTCTCCTTGAATAAAGATGGGGTGCTGCATCCCAGGAAGAAGAAAAGAAGAAATGAGGCAGAGGTGCAGCAAAAGCAAGTTTCCTCCTGCTTCCATCTCCTTAGACTCCTTCTGGTCTCAGGCCACTGGGGACATTTTAATCTTAACTTTGTCTTCTTTCTCCATGGTATATCTAAGGGCAAATGGAGGTGATCCACCTCCTGATACAATATGGAGCCAGACCCTGCTTGGTAACTGATGTGGGCTGGACTGCAGCTCACTTTGCAGCTGAGTCAGGCCATCTGAATGTACTCAAAGCTCTGCATGTACTTCACGCTGCCATTGATGCTGCTGACTTCTTTGGAGACACGCCCAAGAGGATTGCACAGATCTACGGTCAGAAAGACTGTGTGGACTTCCTGGAGTCGTAAGTACTGTGTCCCAGCTACAGGAAGGAGCCTGCAATCAGGGGTTTTATCAATTGACCAATCTCAGGTAATTGAAAGTGAAACAAAAAGACCTAACCCTGTGGTTCCCAACCTACCTAATGCTGTGACCCTGTTTCCTTGTTTAAAGATTTATTGATTTTATGTATGTGAGTACACTGTCATTGTCTTCAGATACACCAGAAGAGGGAATCTGATCCCATTAAAGATGGTCATGTGCCACCATGTAGTTACTGAGAACTGAACTCAGGACTTCAGGAAGAGCAGTCAGCACTCTTAACTGTTGAGCCATCTCTCCAACCCAACGTATAGCTCAGGCTGGCCTCAAACTCGTGATCCTCCCACCTCTGTCTCCTTCAGAAAATTCTACAGGCATGCACCACCACAACCTGCACTGTGACCCTTTAATACAGTTTCTCCTGCTGCAGTGAATCCCCAACCATTATTCCATTGTTACTTCATGACTATAATTTTGCTATTGTTTTGAATCATAATGTCAATATCTGATATGCAGGGTATCTGATATGCAACCCCAAATCGGTTGTGGCCCAGAGGTTGAGAACTACTGAACTATTTGTCTAGTATCATGTTTTTTGGGTGTTTATTATTATTATTATTATTATTATTATTATTATTATTATTATTTACTTTTACTTTATATGTATAAGTGTTTTACCTGCTTGTTTGTTTGTGTGAAGCCAGGAGAGGGCACCAGAGCCCCCTGGAACTGGAGCTATAAGCAGCTCTGTGAGCTCTGGGTCTTTTGTAAAAATAGAGCCAGTCTCTTAACACCCAAGCCATCTTTCTTGCCCCGTAAAATGTTTTAAGTTGATTTTAATTCTTTTCTGTTTATCGGAATGACAAGTTGAGGGTGAAAAGTACATTGCTCTTTTGCTTTAGATCTACAAGAATTATCTTGGATAAGAGCTGGACACTAAGTTTGAGGCTATGACTTGGCCTAAGCTTCATGGCCACCCTCAGGTTTCTGAAAGGTACTGGAGCTAGCTGTGTGACTTTGTACAAGTTAAAACTAGCTTCCTGACCCTTAGTTTCCTCAAACTTATTGAGCTGTGGAGACACTTCAGACAGCAAGGTGTTTGCTATACAAACATGACCTGAGTTCAGATCCTCATCATCCCTGTAAAATAGCCAAGGTACCCTTTCCTGTAGCCCCAGATCGAGAGTTCAGAGACAGAAGGATCTCAGGGCTTGCTGGGCAACCAATCCAGACAAAACTGCAAGCTGTAAGGTCAGGAGGAGATCCTATCTCAAAATATAAAGAGGAAGATACACTGTACTGACCTCTGGCTTCCACATGTACATGTTCACGTGTACTCCTAAGCACGGAAGCACATACATGTAACACACACACACACACACATACCATGGAAGCAGATGAATTAGACTTCTGTTTTTATTTGTTTGTTTTATGAAGGTTTAATTTTTAATTTTTTTGTATTTTTTCCATTAATTTATTTATTCACTTTATAATCCAATCTCAGACTCTCTCTCCTCCCAGTACTCCCTTATTTAGTCCCTCCTCCCCATCTTCCACTCCCCTTCTCTGAGAAGAGGGAGGCACCCCTGGATACCAACACATCCTGGCTCATTGTAGACTTCTGTTCTTTAAGACCCGTCTACAGTTACCTATGACTCCTCTAGCCAACTAGGATTTGTCAAGTATTCATTCATTTATTACCTAAGTCAAGCAGTTGAGTATAATTAAGTACAAAGTCTGCTCCTTGCAGTTATAGCATTGAGAGAAATGGAAATAAAATTTATGAATCCGTAATTTGGTTGAGTACACAAGTGATTCATACAATGAAAAGTTGAATAGCCTGGTCTGAATTTTGTTGCTTGGAAAGGAAGGTGAGACAGACAGAAAACCTCAAAGCAATTCCAGAGTATGGTAGAGGACAGAGACAGTGGGCTGTCTCGTATGAATCTCAAGGTAGAATTATTGTCAGAATGTTCAACTCACTCAGGATTGTGGCTTAGGCCTACAATACCAGCTGCGTAGGAGGGTGACCCAGATAGATTGTAAATGCCAGGTCAGGCCTGTCTAGGCTACAGAGAGAGTTTGAGGCCAGACTGTTCAAATTAGACTGTCTGAAAGAAACAGTAAATTGAGACTGGGCAAGCAGTGGTGATGCGCACCATTAATTCCAGCACTTGGGAGGCAGAAGCAGGTGGATCTCTGAGTTCGAGGCCAGCCTGTTCTGCAGAGTGAGTCCTAGGACAGCCAGTGATACACAGAGAAACCCTGTCTCAAACAAACAAATAAACAAACAACAAACAAAACAAAAAACCCCAAACCACACACACACACACACACACACACACAAATAAAAACCCATGAGACAGAGGAATACTGGCTGAGGGGTGGAATACGTGCTCAGCCCATGTGGGGTGGGGGAGAGTAGCTAGTAGGGAAGAAGCCAACGCTGAACTCATCATAGGATGGATGAGCTGAAACAAACAGGCGAGTAAACTTGCTCACACGATACAGGATGTGGCTGTGGATGTCTTGTAGAGGGGCTGGAGGTTTTGTAACTCTAGTCAAGAAGATCAGAGGATATCTTCACAGTTTAAATTGTAAGGAAGTAGCTCCTAGGTGATTCTTCTTTTTTCCCCATTTTTTATTGGTTATTTTATTTATTTACAATTCCAATGTTATCCCCCTTCCCGGTTTCCCCTCCACAATCCCCCTCTCCTCTCCTCCCTCCCCCTGTCTTTATAAGAATGCTCCCCCACCCGCCCACCCACCCATTCCTGCCTTAGTGGCCTAGCATTCCTAGATGACTCTTACCTAGCTTATTTATACCCATGATGCATGCAATTAGCATTTTTCTTCCTCGTGTTTCAGCACTTAAAATTCACTTGAGTCATTGATTGACTGAGACAGGGTTTCACTCTGCAGCCCAGGCTGGCTGGAATCCATTATACATCAGAGGCTGGCCTTGAAACTGTAGCAAACTCTCCTGGGTGCTGGAACTGCACACGTGCCTGGCTACACTTTAAAATGTTAAACAATGAACATGTCTTCCTTTATAATCAAGAGACTAGAAAGAAATGCAACAGCTTCCCGATAACATGAAGATTGTTCTGGAAATCTGAGCATTTTAAGAATGAGCAGCCCCTCCTTCTAGCTGTCTTTGAGTCTGAGATTCATCACACCCAGGCCACACACTAACTTTTCCCCTCTTCAGGTAGTTTCTCTGGTATCTGAGACTTTCTACACTTTAGAAGGTTTAGAATCTAAAGAGAGCTCTTGGGCATGTGTGAGCTTGGCCTCCTTCCTTCTCAATGAAACTGTGAATGGCCTGCGCTGTGCGTAACCCTCAGGAAGAGAGGTCCAGGCCATTGCTGGCCAGGCTCCTCTTTCCACCCTCACAGGCTGCTCTCTCTTCTCTTCCGCAGAGCAGAACCGGAATGCAGGGACCGCCGCCAGAGAGGGCTGCTGCTTGATGAGAGAGATCCAGATTGGGACTTCAAAAAAAGGGAGCTAGAGCTGTCCCTTCCAGCTCCGGATCAAAACACCAACAAAAAGAAGAAGAGAATCCGAGGCTCCACCAGGCTTAACCATTCCAATCCCTGGAGAGTATGAGAAGGTGGAGCTCCAGGGCTCAGACTGGAGCCAGATGGAATACCCAGAAGTCTTCACAGGATTTGACTCAGCCACTCTTCCCCCAGGCTCCTACAGAAAGTCCCAGCCAGTCATTCAGTCGCAAAGTCTTATCAGAGTGTTCTCTATAGGAGCCGTTGTCTCCTTGATAAAACTCGATGTCCAGAAGGGTGACCCGCATGTAGCTGACAGACAATGCTTGCATTTTGTTTCCGTGGCTTGCAGTGTCAGCATGCCCCGCCCCTCACCCCACCAACACACATAGTTACAGAATGTTCAAGATCAAAGTAAGAGCTCTCCTAATTAAGTTGATTAGACTGGGGCAAAAATGAAATAAGAAGCTAAACAAAAGCAAGATCTAAAAACTTCCCAAGATGACTGATTTAATCTATAAATAAAACTTTTTTTTTCTCTTGTGGGAGCCCACAGTCCCAGCTTTGAGGATTTTTCCCATGGCCACATCCAGCTAGGAGCAATGGTCTGAGCAATACTGTCACTCAATGAGAGGCAACGAAAGAAAAGCCTGGCTGGAAGGGAATCTGCTCCACATATCGACGAACATCGGCAGAAAATGGTGAACTGTGGGCTTGTCACGCTAGTTCTTCAATGGGAGGCTTTACAAAAGTTAGATCAGATATTCCAAGAAAATATATAGCATCTAAATTGAGATATTAAAAACATATATTGAAGCTTTGAAGACTGTACAAGAAAATGTTAATGCCTTATTAGCTACTTCTAATATTGATTTGTCAAAATATGACATGTTTTAGTGCTAAGTAAAATAGACTATTAAAATTAATTTTAGAACTTTCTATTTTTTATATTTGCTTTTAAGTATGAGAAGATCTGGTAGAGTGAGTGTTTTTATATTTATATATCACATTGACTATTTTGGGGAGGCATATGGACATGCCACATTGTGTGTGTGTGTGTGTGTGTGTGTGTGCGCGCTCTTGTGTGTGCCAGAGAACAACTTGTGAGAGTCAGTCCTCTCTTTCCATCATCTGGGTCCTGGGAATCAAACTTGATGGTGTGGTCAGGCTTGGTGGTGAGGGCCCTCACCCACTGAGTCATCTCACTGGCTCTATTTAAAGACATAAGCTTTAAAGCTTATGTATGCTAGAATGTTTATTAGTCCCTATGCAGCTTGTATCTAATTGCTGTTGACTCGGCTATAGAATTCCAACATTCGAAGCCTCCAGTAGGAGATGAGGTTGGGATATTTTACATTTATGGCCTGCTCCACAATCTTTTTCAATCAATTAGTTTCTCTGCTTGAATCAATAGTCTTACTGGTTATCTTTACTGCACATTTGCAATTAATTATCTGTTGATTTAGGCCATGTCTGGTTTGAAATTTTTAAACTTAAGAAAGAAAGCTTCAAACCTTTACAGGAAAGGGATGTAGCTTTAGAAAACTTTCCTTGTGTTTCCATGTCTGAAGAAAAACAATACCCTTCCCAGTCACAGCAGACATTAATTGATAGTGACTCCACAGCTAGGAGGGGGAGCCTCGTTAGCCCCTCTCCAATTTGTGATGGAACACTGACTGGCTTGATCTTGGGTCAATGTTGTACAGATAACCACAGCTACTATGGATTCATGATTTAATGGCCAGCATATCTTTCAGACAGAATTTCAATGGCATTTCTTCCCATTCTCTGGTTCTTACATCTTTTCTGCTCCCTCTTCCATGATGAGTGGTGTGTTTGTTTGTGTGTGTGTTTTTTGATATAAATGTCTCTTCGGGGCTAAGCACTTAACAGTCATTTCTTTCACCATCTTGGCCCATTGTGAGTCTCTGCATTTATGGCTGTCCATTGTGTGCTTCTCTAATCAAAGCTGAGAGCAACAAATCAACAGTAGCAGGTCTCCCCCTAGGGTCTCTGACCTGCTTAGCTATGGGCTTTTGAGCAGGTTTATAGTGCCAGGTAAGAATTCCTTCCTTTGGAGCAAGCCTCAAATCAAATCAGAAAGCGGATGGTTCTTCCTGTAATAGTCACACCACTATCGCACCAGTATCTGGCAGGTCAGTATGTTAGCATGCAGGGTCTTCCACTGGGTAAGTCCATTGATGGCTTTTCTCCCTCCACAACTAATATAACTCCTGCCTGCTCTGCTAAAGGTAGCCAATAGGGAGAAAGTTCCAAGTTAGTTCCAGCCTGATTTCTATACATCTTAAGTCTTCAGCAATGGGCTCTTACCATCTAGCTAGGATGGACAACCATGAGCAAAGACTATTAATAGCCTGTGTTGTGTCAGGGCCCTGTGGGCTTTCCTGACTAAAAACTCAAAGGAAACTATTCTATGTCAGCCAATGAATCTTTCATTTAATAACCCCTATTTTGGGGGGGTAAGCATTCAGAGAACCTCTATTCAATGTTTTCTCCTTTTTGTTTGGTCTCGAACCACAGTCCATGGAATAGTGCCACACACATTCAGAGGGAGCCTCTCTAGGTGAAACATCTCTGGGAACACCCTCACAGACACCCATGAAGGTGCATCTCCTTGGTGATTCTAAATCCCATCAAGTTGACAATGAAGGTTAACCATCAAGTAACCCTCAGAAATGGTGGTGATACTGTGAATTTGGACCACTGAAACAATGAAAAAAAAAAGAAGAAGAAGAAGAATATTTGGCTTCAGTGTTGTGGTAGTTTGAATGTGAATATCCGTCATGATCTGAGGCATTTGAACACTCGATCCTCACTTAGTGGCACTGTTTGATGAGGCATGGGAGGTGTGCCCTTGCTAGAGGAAGTACATCACACTGAGGGCGGGCTTTGAGAGTTAAAAAGCTTGCACTATTCCCAGTGAACTCCCTCTGCTTCCTGCTTGTGATTGAAGATGTGAGGTCTCAGCTTTCTGCTCCTACTATCATGCCATCGTTCTACCATCATGACTCCACATGGAACCATGAGCCTAAATAACCCTTTTCTTCCATAAGTTGCCTTGGTCATGGAGTATTATCACAGCAATAGAAAAGTAACTAATACAAATGTCTTGTATGTAGCGATTTATTGTTTCAGCCCTAGAAAACTAATTGAGAAGCCTTTTTGATAAAAGCATTAATCCCAGACTGTGGCATTCTCTAGTAATTCATTGTCATGTTAGAGAGTATATTAGAAAGACTTAGCAATACTTCTAAATGATACCACTTGAGCCTTATTATTATTATTATTATTATTATTATTATTATTATTATTATTATTTTGGTTTTTTGAGACAGGGTTTCTCTGTATAGCCCTGGCTGTCCTGGAAATCACTCTGTAGACCAGGCTGGCCTCGAACTCAGAAATCCGCCTGCCTCTGCCTCCCGAGTGCTGGGATTAAAGGCGTGTGCCACCACGGCCCGCCTGAGCCCTATGATTCTTGAAGAATGAAGACTGTAACACAAACCTGTTGGTTCCTGATTCAGATCAACTTCCAAGACCCTGAAAGGACCACAGTGCTTATATGTCCAGCACCAAAAGCATGGTTATTAGGGACCATTTGGGTCAACAACTCAGTTATGTGGAAATCTTCCTTTGATCATGCATGATTCTTATATTTTCCCCATTTTTCATTTTCACATCTATGTATATAGTATGCATGTGTGTGCTTATGCATATGTGCATGTGTGTTTATACATACGTGCATGTGGGTGAGCACACCTATATCTGGGTGCAGGTGCATGTGTAGGACCAAGGTTAATTTCAGACATCATCCTCCATTACGTTTCTACCTTATTCACTGAGGCAAATATTTCAAGCAACCCTAGCACTTGTGGTGGTTTAAATGAACATGGCCCCTATAGACTCACAGGGAGTCACATTATTGGAGGTGTGATCTTGTTAGAGGAAGTGTGTCACAGGAGTGGGCTTTGCTGTTGTAGACATTCAAGCCAGGCCCAGTGTCTCACTGTTTTCCTGTTGCTTGCTGATCCAGATAGAGAGCTCTCAGCTATCTCTGCAGTACTGTGGACTTTCATCTACCTGTGCAGATCTTGTCTGCTGGACTTTGAACCTGAGGACCTGAAAGAATCTACAGTCTGATGCTATCGACAACCTTACTCACTTTGTACATTTATATACAAATGTAGCGAAAAAGCAATAGTCTAAGGAAGATCGTTTGAGTTCTCAAAACTGTGGTCAGAAAAATATGATTAAAAAAAAAAAACATGTAAAGAAACACCAGTAAGCACATACTAAATATTAACAGTGCAATGCTTTCCAAGAATTTTCTTCAGGACAGATCAATTTAAACACAATACCTGACAACATTGTAGATTGTATCTGGGAAAGGGTGAAAACAAGGCAGAAAGCCATGTCCAGATTCAAGGTACACTGACCAGATTGGGTTTCATAACTATGATCAGACATCCACCAAATCATACCCAAGAGCAATCCAGGGAACAAACTACACCTGAAGTAAAAGGCCCTCTGCCTTTTCTCCCGTGGCCTCCCTCACTGCTCACTCCCCAAGGCACTGTTCACCACGCATTATTCTTTTGACCATGTGCTGACAGGCACCATGTCTGCCTGTGTGCTGCCATGCTTCTGGCCATGATAATAATGAACTGAACCTCTGAACTGAACTGTAAGTCAGCTCCAATTAAATATTTCCTTATAAGAATTGCTGTGCTCATGGTGTCTCTTCACAGAAATAGAAACGCTAACTAAGACACTAGTATAGCCAGTCTCCCCAGCCAGCTTGCTCTGAGGAATCCCCTGCCTCCAACTTCCAAGGCTGGAATTATAGGGGAGCCACCACACCTGCCTGACATTGCCATGATCTCTGAGGACCCAAGCTCCAGTCTTCACACTTGCATGGTGAACACTGTTAACCACCGAGCCACGTTTCAAGTCCTTTTCTGTCATCTTCCTTTTTAATTTGTAATTTTATGTGTGTGGGAATCAAGATCAGTAAATACCAAAGCTATAGCAGCTTTGCAGTTCTATCAATGCGTGCACTTAGAAAGCACACGAGGAATGGCATGCAGTCCTGCACAGTGATTCATCAATTGTTTCATTCAGAGACATGTCTGAATCTGGCTGAGAACAATACTGTGCTTGACTACACTTTGTTAAATCTATAACAAGTTTCTTAGACATGAATGTATGTGGTTCTTGGGAATAATTTGTTTTTTAACTGTAAAACTTTTAATCATGTAAAGGTATTGGGGAACATGCTATTTAATTATCTGGGGCCCATACTGTAATGGCTGGTTTTGTGTCAACTTGACACAGGCTGGAGTTATCACAGAGAAAGGAGTTTCAGTAGAGAAAATGCCTCCATGAGATCCAGGTGTAAGGCATTTTCTCTATTAGTGATCAAGGGGGAAGGGCCCATTGTGGGTAGTGCCATCCCTGGGCTGGTAGTGTTGGGTTCTATAAGAGAGCAGGCTGAGCAAGCCAGGGGAAACAAGCCAGTAAGAAACATCCCTCCATAGCCTCTGCATCAGCTCCTGCTTCCTGACCTGCTTGAGTTCCAGTCCTGACTTCCTTTAGTGATGAACAGCAATGTGGAAATGTAAGCTCAATAAACCCTTTCCTCCCCAACTTGCTTCTTGGTCATGATGTTTGTGCAGGAATAGAAACCCTGACTAAGACACATACTCTCTGTGACCAGTGAGAAACTCTGAAGTCTTTAACTCTGTGAGGGAAATGCACACACTTGTACACACAAACTTAGTGGATGAAGCAAGACAGGTTCCAACAAGCAAATTCCAACAACTTCACACATACACATGCATACATATATACAGACAGACAGGCAGGCAGGCAGACAGACAAACAGACATATACACATTCACACATTAAGTGGATGGACCAAAGCTCCAACAAGCAGGCCCCAACCATTTTACACATATGCATATATACACATACATACATAAATACCTTTGGTGGATAGAGCAAAGTTCTAGTGAGCAAGCTCTAACCATTGTACACATATACATATACAAACACATACACATATATGCATATACACATATACATATACACATATGCATACATATATGCATATATACAGATATACATATATACACTACACACTGTTGGTGAATAGAGCAAAGCTCTAACAAACAAGCTATAACAATGTTATTTCTTCTCTTAGCATTTTTATATTTCCTCAGACAAAGTTCTCTACTTACGAAGAATTACTTCATTCAAAAACAGATAAAACTGTTACACAAGAGGGAATTACAGAAGGATTATTGATTGCATGTTGTTCTATTAAAATTTGTACCTAACTAGGTACAAGTTTTTTGGTTTTTTTTTTGGCAAGAAGGAATGATATCAACTAACTAGACATTTTTATCTTTTATTCTACAGGCTCACTATAAGTTCAAAGCAGTAGTTTTATCTGCCTCTTATTCAGTATGCTCATTATAAGTTCAAAGCAATAGTTTTTTATATCATAGATTAATAATGTTTTTACCTAGAAAGAGGTCATCTCTCTTACATATTAGTTTCAAAGTTTAGCTAATCATCTATCCTTTGTTCTTACACTCATGATAATTAGTCACTCCTTATACACGACTTTATCTATCATGGTGCACACCTGTGGTTTCAACTCTGGACCTGACCTAGAATGAATGTTTTGCTTGATCACTAATTTGTTCCAAGTTGATTTTCCTTCCTAGTGCAAATTACATACTTGTAACACATGAAAGCTCACTGTATTCCTTTTCCAATGTATACAGCCCTGACTTGCTATCCTATGAGGATGGGCATATTCTATTCTTGAGTCTAACTTTATTATATCTTTCTGGAAAACAACTTAAACAATCTCCTTAAACTTTCTATCAACTACTCTAACTTCCTAAAACTATTTAAATCAAAGTAAGCATTCTGTAAAATCATTAATTCATCTAAACAATATTATTTTATAAGAGCTAACCTTCATGTGGATCTGAATATAGGCAGAAAGGGTCTTTCCTTGCCCAATCACACCATGTCATTCAGCAATGACAAACATGAAAAAGCACAACAGCAGCAAAAAGCAATCCTAGAATGAAGCCCTGGGGTCATGCCTCTCCAGGGTTCGCCAATCACAGCAATGCAAAACAGTGGGCAGTCTCCAGGAAGCTCACTTGCCCACTGCAACTTTTCCTGCATGGTATTTGTGGTTGTGTGTGTGTGTGTGTGTGTGTGTGTGTGTGTGTGTTTCCCTCTTTTTACTCCCTTAGGGAAAAGTCTGCTGAATGGTTAACTTCACACATTCCCCTCAGTATATGATGTGTCCGAGCTGGCCTTCCACGACATCCATAGTCACTGCCTACCAGCATTGAGTTTCAGGGTGTTCAGCCTTTGAATGTAGACTCACAGGAGTTGGGGGTAATATGACTTGGGTCTTAAGAGCCAGCTTGAGTCTTTCCTTATAATCCCATACCACTCAAAGAGCACTCACTTACCCTAAGGGAGCTTCCTTTCTGCTGGAGATCGGCTCTAATGCTTTGATTCAATCGGGAATTTGTGTGTCCAAATGCTAAAGTGCCTTGTCCCCAATTGGTTTTTGATCGATCAATAAAGCTGCCAGCAGCCAATGGTTGTGCAAAGGGAGATGGGGGAGGACTCTTCGAGTTGCATGGGCTAGGATGCAACATGGAGGTGATGGAGATCACCATGGAGCTGTGGGAGACGGATGGATGCAGGAGCTGCAGGAGAGAAAGCCAACCAGCCATGTAAGAATTTGGGTAAGTGGCCACTGGAAGGTTAAGGAGTGCCCACCCTTTGAGGGAGCCAGGACATTTTAAAATTAACTGGTGTGTGTGTGTGTGTGTGTGTGTGTGTGTGTGTGTGTGTGTTTTCCATTCACAAATCCAAAGAGTTCTGGGCAGATGGTTGGAATCAGGAGACTCTCCAGGAGCATAAAGCAGCATAGTCCAAACTCAACACTACACCTAACACCTATCTCTACCAATTCAATACAGGACACACAAAACAAACCACAGACAGAAGAAACTTGAGGTTATCAGCTTGGGTCAAAGGTACTGGCTTCTAAAACAAGTTGTTATTTCAAAAATATACATAAGCACACACCCAAACATATGCACAAAACAAGGCTGATGGAGGAGAAGAAACCCAATTAATTAAATCTCTGAAGGTTTATTTTATCTTACAACTCTCAGGTTACTGAGATCCTACATCACTGAGGACATCAGGGCAGGAACTCAAGGCAGGAGTCTAGAGGCAGAAACTGAAGCAGAGACCATGGAGGAGTAGTGTTCACTGGCTTTCTCCTCATGGCTTGCTTAGCCTGCTTTCTTATAGAACCCACGTCCATGAGTTAAGAGCACCACCCACAGCAATCTAGGCTTTTCCACTTCGTTGATTAATCAAGAAAATTCCCAACAGAGTTATCCACAGGCCAATATGACAGAGGTATTTTTTCAATTGAGATTCTCTCTTCTCTCACAACTCTAGCTTGAGTAAGACAAACAGCAGCAGCAACAACAACAACAGCAACAGCAACAAAATAACCAGGAAAATCTCTTTTCAGACACCATACTTACAATTCTCAACTTAGCAGAATGAACAAACATTGTGTTAACCTCTGGGCCATCTCTTCAGCCCCTACCGTAGTTTTGTTTGCTTGTTTGTTTAAACAGGTTCTTTCCCTATATTGGGGTTTGCTAACTCAGCTAGGATGGGTGGCCAGTTTTGAGATCCAGCTATCGCTGTCTCCTCAGCTTTCTTTTAGATGGGTTCTGTGATTCAAACTTGGGTTTTCACAATAGCAGAGCAAGTGCTTCAATGACTGAACTCTGTCCTTAACCCAGTTAGAGCTGTAACCATTCTTACTACTAGAATAACAGGATCTTAAAACTCTAACCCAAAGTTACTAGTTCTATGAATGGGCCATCAGATGCTCAGAGAGAAAAGGTGATTTCTTCAGGGGAAAAGTTGACTTACTGAGGAAGGGTGATTTGTAGTCAGGTACACTGTGTTTCAGATGAGGAATCTCTCCTCCATTTCATTCATCCTCCATAGGACTATTTTTTACATGTTACAAAAGGTCACCCCTTACAGATGTCACCTCTAAATTAATAAGGTTTCACCAATCATTTCTGTGCAAAAGAACAAAGAGACAGCTCAAAAGTGGGATGGTACAGATACTTCCCCTGCTGGCTCTGCTGCTCTTTGGAACATGGAGATGACTGCCCAGAACCCATAAAACACTGCTGTGTTCTGTTTGGTGACTAAGGGATGGTAAGTAAGAACATCACAGGTATGCCAGCATTCCTCCCAGCAAACCATTTTCTTCCCATTTCATTTGACAAGACCAGGACAGAAAGATTCCCTTCCAGGGACATGATTAAAACAGCCAGTGTACCCTTTAACATGTTCCCATACTGGAGCTGAGAAAGTACACACTCATGCCAAATTTGCAAAAGAGAAATCAGAAACCCCTCACGCACTGTGAATCATGTGGCTGTTGTGCTTTGTAACTTTGTAATTTGAGACAATACCTTCTGATGGCTACAGTAGGTTCTTATCCCTGGCTGGTAATACTAGGTCACTTCTCTGGTCCTCTCTAACTTGTATACACACTGTGTTAATGTCCAAGCATATTGAGCCACGGACATTTTTCTTGATTTTAATACTTAGTATGGGGAATCACACAGTCATAGGACCTTTTGATCAGTTACCACTGAAGAACCTGTCCTGGCAAATTACCTTCCACAGAGAAGTCAAGTTGAACATGAAGCAGTGAGCTTGGTGATCTCCAGTGATGTTAGAAGTTAAGCTCTGTAGGATTTGGGGTTCTTTCTTGACATCAGAAAAATCTCTGGGCCTGGATGGCAAGGAGCCAGAGACTTATTTTTCATTAAGTTTTATGGCTTCATTGAAGTCTATCTGACATGCCATAAAGTGGTCTTATTGTATATAATAAGTTTACTAAATATCCATATTAGTGCAGACGTTGTATAAGGTAGTTTTAGAACATTTCCATCATTCTAGAGATGCTATCTGCCTGTTAGTAGTTACTCCCCATTCCTGGGTGCTTTCTGTTTCTATGCAACTGCCATTTCTGCTCATTCCATGCAAACAAGTAGATGAAGGGATAATGTCTCCATTGCTCATTTACTCAACAAGCCACTTAGCAAATATACACTCAACAGGTGTTATGTGCCAGGAACAAATAAGTGCTAGAGATGTGTCCCAAAGTGAGCAATGCAGTCTCACTCCACAGGGAAGGCAAGATGTTCTACAGTCAATGAGGTAAAACAGAGCCAGGTAAGGAGATAGACTCCTGCAAGCCTAACCCTTGGGAGCAGATGTCAGGAGCATCAGGGACTCAAGATCATCATCAGCTATATAGCAAGTCCAATGCCAGCCTAGAATACAGGAGACCATATCAAAAGAAAGAGAGAAGGAGAGAGGGGAATGGGTGGGGGAGAGGGAGAGGAATAGGGAAGGAGGGAGAGGGTGAGGGTGAAGGAGAAGTAGAAGAAGAGGGAAGGGCAGGGAAGAGAAGAGAAAGTAGAGGAAGGGAAGGGAAGGCCTTAAGTTTTGCAGAACTTTTCTCTAAAGAAGTCATAGGACGGAGGAGGCCTCTTGAAGGAAGAATGTATTTCAAGCCATAGACCTGCTGAGACATCTAGACTAAAAGTGGGCTAAGTCTGAGAGACCAGAGCTGCTATGGCAATCAATGGTACAGTATGATGATTGTGAGCTAGTTTAAGAATGCCAGAGGAAGTGATGAGCCAGGGGGGTAAGCGAAGGCAGGACACAAACACCCCTAATGTGACTCCTAGAATGCTTCTGACAGGCTTGAAGGAGGATTGTTTATGACATGGGGACATTACAAACATACTGGGACAAGGCAAACATGTTAACAGGGGGGACAATCAAGGGTATTGCTGAAGCAACTGGGGTAAGGGATCCAACTAGGAGGTGGCCCAGCTGTCAGCCCTATGAACCCCCAATTCATAAGATCAGCTCTAAGAGGTGTCTAGTCTTAGGAATAATCATTCAGTTTCTCTAAATTGCTTGTCTGTGAGTTCTCTTGTTTGTGAATTAAGAAGAATGGCAGTTCTTTCCTCTAGGGCACTAGTTTTCAACCTGTGGGTCATCCTCCTTTTGGGGTCACCTAAGACTAGGAGAAAACACGGATATTTACATTATGATTCATAATAGTATCAAAATCACAGTTATGAAGTAACAACGAAAATAATCTTATGGTTGGGGGTCACCACAACATGAGGGACTGTATTAAAGGGTCTCAGCATCAGGAAGGTTGAGAACCACTGCTCTAGGGGTTTGCATGTGTTCATGTGTATATGGTGTGAATATGTGTGCAGTACACATAAGTGTGCAAATGCCCATGCATGTATGAACGTAAAAGCCAGAAGTCAGCTGCAGGTGACATCACTATCTACCCTGTTTAAATAAGACAGGATCTCTTACTGAACCCCAAAGGTCCTAATTCAGTGAGGCTAGCTCTGGAGCAAGCCCTCAGATCCACCAGTCTCTGCTTCCTTGGCACTGAGATTGTAAGTTTGTGTCATCACCCCTGTCTCTTTTAAGTAGCTTCTGGGAGTCAAATTCAAGTCCTCATGTTTGCATGGCAAGCACTTGGCCAACAGAGCCATCTCCTCAACCCTCTCTGGGGTTTCGACTGTGACAGTGAAGTGACAGACGTGCCTATGTCACTTCACACCATACTAGCCACAAGGCCTGTCCCCAAATCTGTGAGAGCTTTTGGGTAGCTCCCTGTCCCACTTTACACAGTACACTTCAGTGAGCACCCACATGAATTAGTGCTATTCCTACCTTTGGGCCATGCTAATGGAACAGAGTAAAACCAAAGCCTTTCATGTGTGTGTGTGTGTGTGTGTGTGTGTGTGTGTGTGTGTGTGTGTGCATGATGTGGAATCTACCTTGTGTTTTTGTTTGTGTTTGTTTTTGTTTTGAGACAGGGTCTCTCATTGACCAGAAGCTCACCAAGCCAGGCTGGTCAGTGAACCTCAAGGATTCTCCTGCCTTTACTTCTCCTGGATTGAAATTACAAACGTATGTTAACATGCTGGCTTCTTTGTGTGGGTGCTGGGGATTGAGCCCAATTCTCATATTTGTGTGGCAAGTCTCTTTCATCAACTATAACTGCATGCATTCTCCGTGATAGAAAGCTAATGATCACAATCTGATGGTGTTGTCCTTCTGCCAATCATAGCTACGCAAAGCTATGTATAATCATGTATATATAGCTATGCATATATGTATAAACATACACATAGCTCAACAGGACAGTGTTCGTGCCATGCCTGGAGAACAGCATTCCACAAAAGGAGACGGAGGGCCCAGCTATAGGATGAGTAGACAGATGTTCAGTAAATGTTATGTCAGCCCATTCACAGCCTTAGACAGTGTTTGATGACAGGTCAGTTTTGTAAAGGAAAGCCTTTGTCTCTGGTGACTCTGGCCAGTCTGTGACTTTTCTGAATAGCTATGACATTCCCATCCTTCTGGAAAGTTGTTCTTTGCCTGCCATCAGCTGATCCTGCTTGTTTGCCATTGAAGAAATGTTTCTGAGTGCTGCCATGAACTATATCTTAGTAGCCTGCCTTCAATTTGTAAGGTCTCTATGAATATATAAACATCACGGGTTCATTTGTTTTGTTTTTCCAGATAACCGGACCGTTATTAGGTTCTACTTGGCATGTATGCATGATACACTCAAAGCAGAAGTGAAAGATTTACCATTTGATGATGGGTATCTGGGTTGCTTTTCATGTGAGACCGTTGTACTCAAAACTACAATGACTGCTCATCACCTAGCTCCATCCTCTCCTAGAAATATTTGGGTCACCTGCCTTAGAAGGTGACATCACAGATCCAAGTGATGATGGACAGGAAGAGGGCCGGAGAGTTAACAACAACTATGAGGTGATACTGATGGGGTGAGAGGATAGTGGTGACAGCAATGTTAGCCAGGGCAGGAAGACAATGACAGTGACAATATCAGTGAGGGCGGGAGGGATTGCAATGATCATAGCAATATTAATCATGATGTTCCTGCAGAACTTACCATGTGCAGCTTTGAACAAACAAAGTTGACACTTTGCAGTGTCATTGAGGGATATTACCATCCTCGTGTTAAAATCCAAGAGACTGAAGCTCAGCAATGCTTACTTTCTCTAGGTCATACAAACCCATATTGAAAACCCATACTTCCTACCAATGCTGGGATCTTCTGTAAAAACCTTTCCCTAAAATTGCTTATTTATGGCTCTCTTATCTCTTGCTCTTGCCTCTCCCTTGCATCTCTTATCTCTTACCTCTCCCCATTCCCTTCCCCCCCTCTCCACATGGTCATGGCCCGCCTCCACCTCTCCACTTCTCTACTCTCTCCCCCTCTCTGCCTTTCTCTGCCTCTACTACCCTCTTAAGTCCCCTCCCCATGCCCCAAATAAACTCTATTTCTATACTAAAAAAAAAAAAAAATGCTTATTTACTCTCCCAAATGAGATCAAAACCATTACCAAAAGCAACTTGAGAAGAAAAGTGTTTGTTTCACACATGGCTTCACTTAACAGTTCATCGTCAAAAGCAGTGAGCACAGGAACTCAAGCAGGTAAGGAACCTGGAGATAGGATCTGATGCAGAGGCCATGGAAGGGTGCTGCTTACTGGCTTGTTCCCCAGGGCTTACTCAGCCTCATTTCTTTTCTTTTGTTTTCTTTTTTTCTCTTCTCTTCTCTTCTCTTCTGTTTTCTTTCTTCTTTTTCTTCCTTCCTTCTTTTCTTTCTTTCTTTCATAGACATAGATTTAATTATTTGACTAGTCTATATTTTGGAATGACTGCATTCTTAGGTTAGTGATTCCCAGACTTAACTTTCTGGCAACAATATGAATTCCCAGAGGACTTGAGAGAGTCCACAGAGTTGCAAAACTATTAAATTTGCCAACAATAACAGTAACAGTAACAAAAGGCCACCATTTCTGAGACAAAGGGATGTTACAACACCAATTAAAAAGGGAAGTTCCAAATTTCAAAGCAAAAAGAGAGCTCATCCCCAAAAATATCACAGAGAGTTAACTACAGAGAGTTCAAAACAATAGCATTATGGTTCCATACAAATACAGAAATATTTGCAACACTAAATTTTATGTATGTATAAGCATCTCATTAATTTATAGTACAACTGTGCATTTGACATGGTTTTTTTTGAACTTACATGAATTTAAAGTGCAACTTGCTCTGATGTTCCATTCCTATCACTGACACTGTTAAAAGTTCTGTCTCAGGGTCTGGGAAGATTCTCAGGAGAAAGGTGCCTGCTGTGCAGCATCGGACCTGAGTTAAATTCTTGAACATGAAGGAAGAGACTGGGGGAGAATACACCGGGAGATTAAGAGGAACAGAGGGTGGGAGAAGGGTCGGGAGGGAGAATGTACAAAAACACACTTCATTTGAAAATACCACAATGATATCTACAGGTCTGTATAATATATATATAATATATAATATATAATAATACAATAATATATAATATATACTATATAATATTAATACTGCATTACACACACACACACACACACATACACACATGTGGTGGCATATGCCTTTGATCTTAGCACTCCAGGCAGGGTTAAGTCTCTATGAGTTCAAAGCCAGCCTGGTCTACAAAGAGAATTCCATTTCAGCTAAGGCTACATCATGAGGCCATCGCCCAAAAAACAAATAAATAAGTAAATAAGGCCTGTGGGTTGTGAATTGAACACTTGAATTTAGGTGATGTTTCAAAGTGTCTTTTATAATATTTGTGGACCACACAGATGGCGTAAGGGAGCTCTACTATTAAGCAGGATGTTGGTAAGTTAAGGAACTAGGAGCTTTCTAAAGTGCTAATGGAACCTCAAGTAGTTCCATATTTTGTCATTTTGGTACTGCAAGCAAAAATATCACAAGCTCACCCCACTTGCAGAGATAAACTTTTTTTTTAAAAAAAAAATTTGAAATCACTTTGTCGTAAAAATTATCTTTTGAAATCACTGAGTAAGTTACAAAAATGGTGTTTCAGTTTTTTATAATCTGTGCCCACAGTCTCTTTCGTTGTTGCTGTGATAAATGGCCTGACCAAAACTACTTAAGGAAGGAAAAGATCACTTAGCTCACAGTTCAGGCACAGTACATCATGCCAAACAAACCAAGGCAGCAGGTGTTTCAAGTAACTGGTCATGACATCTGCAGTCAGAGGTGGGAGGAACGAATTGCGGAGTGCCCGGTTTGCTTGCTTTTCCCCTCTCGGCATAGCTCAAGATCTCCATCCAGGGAATGGTCTTGCTTACAGCTAAATTGGATTTTTCCACATCAGCTAATCTAGTCAAGGTAAGCCCCAAAGGCATGGAGAGAGGCGTGTCCTCAAGGTGACTCTAGGTTCCACCATGATGACAGCACTAACCATCATAGTCATAGTCATGGTTTCCCTGAAGTCTGGGAAAGTGATGTCTGTGAAAAAGAGGAGTAGAATTTAATTTACTAGGATGTGCGCGCCCCCTGGTGGAGAACATGCAAAACCGACGAAGAGCCTCTCTCACCAGAAGTCCCAGTCTTGCCACACTCATTAATTTAAGCATAGTATTTCTAGAAGTGTATTATAAAAGAAAACGAAATATTAGTAGATACATTTTCAACAGAAAAACGAAGAACCTGAAAGTAACACCGTGAGTGTTAACATTTCCCAGTTAAGAAAACCAAAACTGTCTTAACATCGTAAGTTACTGAAATGTGGTGTTGGGCTCGGATTGGAATCCGTTCACAAAGCCAGAATTGGTATGCCGAGTGCCTGTAACACCACAAAGAGATACATTAAGAGAAACACACACACATCTAGTGCTGCTGTTACAAAAACTCCCACAATACCTTACTCCTGCCATGCTAGATGTTTCTTCCCGCTGATTAGGAGCCAGCAGAACCAACGGCACCCACGGCAACGAGGCAGGGCATATGGGGGGGTGGGGGGGCTGTGAAGAAGAAAGTTGAAGATGTGTCCAACCTACTGCCCAGGGTAGCTATGGATGTGGCCCAACATACACTCATAGACTCACCTAAAACCCGATGAGGTTCATTTTGGTAACTCGATTATGAAGTTTGAAAGTGTGAACTTTGTTAATGACGATGTCAAGTTGCAATGTCAAAAAGTCGGACCTGCCTGAGACCTTACGGAGCTGAGTTAGGTGTAAGGGTGGAACTCTAGAGCGAAGAGAAAGATGGCTCCTACGTTTCTGGTTTGGGACAATTTAGTGAGCAGTTGAGGTAGGAAAAGAGGGGCAGGCTTAAATCAATAAATGATATGTTAAAATGGGGGCTTTATTCTATTTTGTCCATTTAAATTTTTTTATACTAAAACAGTCATGGGCTGGACAGATGTCTCAGTGGGTTTAGGTGCTTGTCAAGAAGATTGATTCCCTGAGTTCAGTCCCCAGAACCTATAGAGTGAAAGGAGAGAACTGACTCCCATGGGCTGTGTGTCCTTGGACTTCCACACTTGCGCCATGGCAACACAGACACACCCACACACTCATGTAAACACACAAAGAAACAAATACATAAATGCATAAAGAAATAGATGTAAACTTTTCTAATACCCAGCAATGTAATCATGACAGACTATGATAATTCTACTTGATTTCAGTTATGATTAACTGTGAATTCTGGCTTCCTTGTCTGACCATTATCTATCATACAACTCTACTGAAGAGCAACTGGGTAAGCCTGGTCTGTTTCCTTATGTGGTCTGCCCTATAAGAAAATATACTGTTCTGAAAGGCTTAGGTAAATTGTACCCTGGGTGAGGGCATGAAGGGTGTTTTAGTTAGGGTTTTACTGATGTTAGCAGACACCATGGCCAAGGCAACTGTTACAAGGACAACATTTAGTTGGGGCTGGCTTACAAGTTCGGAGGTTCAGTCCATTATCATCAAGGCGGAAGCATGGCAGCGTCTAGGCAGGCATAATGCAGGAGGAGGTGAGAATTCTACATCTTGTTTCAAAAGCAAACAGGAGATGACTGGCTCCCACGTGGCTAGGAGAAGGGTCTAAAAGCCCACCACCTCAGTGACATACTCCCTCCAACAAGGCTACACCTACTCCAGCAAGGCCACACCTCCCAGTGGTGCCACACCTTAGGTCATGCATATTCAAACCACCACGAAGGGTGACTACAAGAATCAGATTCCTGGGCTTAAAATATTGTTCCTTCTAGACATATTGGAAGTTTTAGGGGTGTACCAACAAAAGAGAGAAGACACTGGAACATGGGGCAATCTTTTTTAAGGATAAAAGACAGGTTTTAGGACCTTGAAGAATTCATGGAGTATTTAGGGTCATACCATTTTTCAGTCTTTGTAAAGTTGAGAGGACAAAGCAGATATATTTTTGGCTATGCCATGAGCTGGAATTGAATTCAGATGCTGCTTATGGCTTTTTTGTGGCCTTGGGTAAGTCCTTGGACTCCCTCACATCTCACCCTCTTCAGTGTAGGTGAGGAGGAAGCCACATACCATTAAATTGCTTGCTATGATAAAATAGCAGTCACTTCTTCTGTGTTGCTTGTCTTGTTCAAGCCCCCAAACCACAGTGCTGGTGCATTGTGTCCCTGTAACTCCTGCACTCTGAAGGTCTCAGGCAAAAGGAAGTTTCTATGAGCTACTTTCAGAGGGCTAGGGGATTAGGGAACTTCTGTAACACATTTCTTTTTTGTTATAACAAAAACAAAGCCTAGGTTCTTTGTTCTAAGGGAATATCCTGCCGTGCCTAAGATTACAAATGCAAGGTTCTACATCCATGGGGGCACTGCCTATAATAAACAAGATCACATGGAAATGACCTGTCTATCCTTAGCACAGGCTCAGTTAGGTAAGTTCTGAAAATGCATTTAGGGAAATTATTGCTAACCACTGCAAAGCATGATGCCTAGGAACATCAATATGGGAGAACATTTGCAACCTAGGTTGTAAGCCTAATGCAATGCAGGCTATTTGTTTGTTTGTTTTGTTTTGTTTTGTTTTTTAAAGAGAACAGAGAGGAAAAACTGTCTTGGCCATGTATATGGATTCCAACAGTGGAGATTTGAATAAAGTAAGCATTTTCTCACTTTGCCTTACAGTTTTCTGCATTCAGTCTCTAAATTGTGAAAATAGAGAAAGTTATGCATTCATTTTCTGATTGTCTGGTTTGGTTTGGTTTGGTTTGGTTTTTGAGGTTGGGACATTCAAGGACAGCATCTTGGGTAGAGCTCTGTGATGCCCAGGGTTTGTTGGTCAGAGTTGAACACTGATGTGTTCCCACAAAAGGGATCATTTAGGGAAACTGTTGATACCTCATCTCTGCAACTCCCCCAAGCCATGCACACAAGATCAAATTTAAATTGACTTATATGTATATTATCACAAATATGCATGCATGGTTTAAAACTGGAACTATTGTCAACAGCATCCTAGCTTTTCTGGTCTAAGAATTTTGTTTACTCTATGAAAATGTCATGCATGCATATGACATATATCTTGCATGTATGGCATCTATACCCTTCACATTCCACTTCAATTCCCCCAACACATCATCCCCACAATTTCATTCCTGTTTATTTTCATTTTTTTCAACTTACTGGGTCCAGTTAGAATTGTCCATATATACTTGAGTATTAGTCACTGGAACATGGGCAACCATCAGTGGCCACTCCTAACACAGAAAAATGGCATTCCCTCCCCAGCCAGACCATCAGTGTATGATCACTGGCTGGAGAGGAATTTTAATCTAGCAACATGGCTGCTTTGGCAAGAGATCACATCCAAATTACATCTAGGTCTGTGTGGTTCAGCTGGAATGATACATCTTTAATTCTTCTGGCTGGAATACAGGCACACCCTTAGTACATATCTTTAATCCCAAACAATAAAGGTAAAGTTAGTTTGTAGAAGAAAGCATTCATGTTTGAAAGTAATATCTAATTGAGTGACAGACAAAGTGATAAACCAGAGAAAGATTTGATGAAAAAGTCGGAGATAAGATATGCTCCTCTCTCAGGAGAACAGACAGGAAAGGGAGGTTACTTAAGAGCACAGAGTGAGACAGTGTAGTACAGTAGAGCTGAGTTTGTGCAGTTCAGTGCAGGGCAGCAGAGGCAGTTGAAGCCAGAGAATAAGAAGAAGCCAGAAGGTTAAAACAAATTGCCTGAATTAGTTTGAGGCTGAGCAGAACAATTCAGTGAAAAGCTGAGAGAAGCTGGATTGAATCAGTCAGCTTGGAGAGGAGTTTGGGCCAGAACAGCTGAGTTGAATCAGCCTGCCAAAGTTCAGAAAGAGCTTCAAAGGCTGAATACAGTAAGCCTCCAAGATGACAATTACATCTGATGAATAAAAGTTACATTTACAACTGGCAATATTGCCTCAGTGGGTGAAGTGAATTTTTCTTGTTGTGTCATATAAAGCTTTGCTGAAGCCAACTCATGAGATGATTTACTGAAGCAGACCTATGAGAGGACACATGATGTTTGGAAAGCGTGTAAGTAGGACCCAACAGTGATGGCACACTTGTATTGCTAGCTATGCAAGGCTTCAATGGTCTTGCATCTTTGCTTATCTTCACTTTGTTAAGAGAGACATAGCAGAGAACTTCTTCTAGCATTCTGATTGGTTCTGGTCACTCCTGCTGCCTCCAGCTGATTTGGTGGAGGCCTGGCTGTTTGGCTGTTTCTGTTGGATTGTGCAGCTGCTGCTGATTCATGTTTGGTGACACTTTTGAACTGAATGGCTGGTGTTCTGACAACAGAAATTGGAATCACCTCAAAGAACTACTTCTACATTCTCTTGTCCTATCCACCATCTTTTCTTCCTTACCTTTGGATGGTGGACTAGAAGGGGGGTTGAAGTGTTTGAGAACCCTTATTAAAGTAGGTTTTTAAAAATCTAAGCCTACAGTAGGAGGTGGAGTCTTCTTGGTAGCTTCTCACTTCTCCTTGCTGGACTTTTGACTGGCTAGATCTTCTGCAGGGAACTACAGGACATCATGAGTTCTTGTGTGCAACAGCCACATCATGTCCAGAAGACAGCATTTCACAGCACTCCAACCCATCCCTGGCTCTCTCAGTCTTTCTATCCCCCTTTGAAGATGTTCCCTGAACCTTGGCAGTAGGGCAGATAGAATAGACATCCTATCTCTATAACTGAGCATTTTCAGCTACTTAATCTTAGCATTTGAACAGTTATGAGTCTCTGCATTGACTACTACCAACTGTAGTAACTTAAAAAATATTTTAAACTTTTGTAAGAAAAAATTTCCATAATGAACACTATGTTAGATACATCTTTTCCCTTCCCAGTAAAAAGAAAGATGAATTATCAGGGGGAAATAAATAGATTTGAAGGTTTTGGAAAAAGAATGTGCAGCAATCTTCTTGGTTTACACCCCCCTCACCCCCCCACAGTATTTGGTGTAGACAAAAGTACACATGAGGGACCATATTAAATATTGGTTGTGGTTATTGTGGCAAGAGGGATTATCTGTAACTGCATGTTCCTTCTTAGTGTAGATGGGTTAAAATGATTGGTGAATTGAACTCTAGGTTAAATAAAATCAAATAAAAAAAATAAACATGAAGAAGCATTGTGTTGAGAATGAAGAAATTACATTTTTGTTTCTTTGGGGAAACAGCCATCACAGAGGACCTAAGTTGCTGGAAGACAACTAAGCAGCCTTTTCAAAACACAGTCCTAGCAGCTGTCAATAGCTTATTTTGTTCCATGACTACTTTGTGACTTGCCCTCAGTGCCCAGACACAGAGAGGACCAGGGCTTAATAATTATTTAGGGATGTGTGGTTACTGGCAAGGATCTTCAAAAGACATTATTTCCATCTGTTCAGCTAGTTGATGGTTCAAATTTGGAGCAGATGGGTGAGTTTTCCCTAAAGCAAGCTGACCTGGGACCCAAGGCCTGGCTCAGATGCACAGGCTACTCTTTTTAGAAGAAAATCAAAAACAAAATGTTATTAAACCCACAGAATTAAATTTACCCAAGACCTCTGAGAATCAGGATAAGGTGATCTTCAGGGAAGGAATGTTTAAGTTGTACATCTACATGTCACCCAGAATGTGACAATGTGAGTATTTAAAATCCTCTTCATTTCCTAAGAATGGCTGACCACGTCTCACTGAGCCCATAGTGTCTCATAGATCAGTGACCTACTGTGCATGCTACCACAATATTGTAGAGGGAATCTCTTATGCACAGTATGGAAACATCACCTGTCAATAAAAAGCTCATGGCTTATATTAGCTGAGGTGGGAAACAGGAGGTGGGAGTTCCAGTAGGGAGAGAGGAACTCTGGGATAGAGTTAGATGTGGGAGATTTACCTCAAACTCTGAGGAGACAGATGCAGAAAACTGAGAAGAGGTAGCCAGCCACGTGCCATTCATAGAAGAAAAGAAACTGGTTAGTTAAGTTATGAGCTAGTCAGGAATAAGCTGAAGCTTAAATGGCATAGGCATTTCATAAATAATTAAGTCTCAGGGTTGTTACTTCAGGAACTGGGACATAAGTGGAAAAACCTGTGGTTACATAATACATCACAATTTACTACTTATTTATTACCTGTTGGTTCACTTTTATACTAGTCTGTGCTGTTTAGTATGCTAGACATTCACCAGTGTCTGAGTTTTTTTTTTAAGATTTATTTTATTTATATGAGCACACTGTAACTGTGTTTAGACACACCAGAAGAGGACATCAGATCCCATTACAGATGGTTGTGAGCCACCATATGGTTTCTGGAAATTGAACTCAAGACCTTTGGAAGAGCAATCAATGCTCTTAACCACTGAGCCATCTCTCCATCTCAGTGTCTGAGCTTTCTGAGGAGCTGTTCCATGGTGGATTCCTTGTCTCTGATATTATATCTGGCACAGAGGAGTTATGCTTTTACATGTTTTTATGGATGAATGCTGGAGTAAACAAAGAATGGGTTCAAAAAGCTCAAGGGCCAATTAGTTCAATTGGTAGAAGAAAAACCCATCAATAAATAGTTTCTCTATCTAGAGGTAGGGGTATAGCTCAATGGACAGGGCACATGCTTATCGTAGACATGAGCCTGAGTTCCAGCATTAACACTGAATAAACCAAGCACAGAAATACATTCCTGTAATCTTAGTATTTGGGAAATAGAGACAGAAGGGTCAGAAGTCCAATGTCTTCCTTGACAATTTATGAAGTTTGAGGCCAGTCTGGGTTATATAAGACCCTGTCTGTCTGTTAAATACTTACCTTTCTTTATTTAGATTTCTTTTAGGTGCTGAGCATTATACTGTTGAATCTTGGGGCTTTCATCAAAGGGAGAAGCAATTCTTGCTTTATGTGACTGTTAGGAAGATCAAGCAAGACAGTTCATATAAAGTGATTCTCGGATTCCACCATATGATGTTGGGTTTATGGTGCATGCCTTTCACTTAGGAGGCAGAGACAGGTGGAGCTCTGTGAGTTTGAGGCCAGCCTGGTCTACAGAGTGAGTTCCAGGCTAGCTCAAGTAGCACAGTTAAACTCTGTTTTCAATAAGAGAGAAAGAGAGAAAGAAAGAAAGAAAGAAAGAAAGAAAGAAAGAAAGAAAAGAAAAGAGAAAAGAACACACTACCAAATTTAGGTGCCTCCTAAATCACCAACAAGAAGAAATTCAGGGCTAGCAGCTTTACAAGTGGTTGGCAATCAGCTATTTCCAGAAATCCAACTAAAAAACCAAGGTGTGACTTCTTTTCTTCCTTGCTTCGTTTGTAAAGCCGTTCAGCCCATCCATTCACACACAGGCATTAGTGGTTGGCACTTCTACATGATTGCACAAAGCTGTCCTCATTAGTATGGGATGTGGTGGTGTCTTAGAAAGCAGCTAGCCCTACTGTCCTCCACCCTAGATCCTTAGATGATGGTTTAAACTGAACACTTGCACTGAGCCTAGGGCTATAACTCAGGATGTGTCCTTTGCTCATTTATTAGCTGGGACCAATTACCCGGCTAGAACTTCTAACACTGTCCCTGCCCAGGGCCTCCCATTGCCTTCCCCTTGTTACTTGAACTTGTATTGCTGCCAAAGGTGCAGATGGTGGATAGTTGGAAATGGAACCCTTGTCCACTTTCACAAGACATTCATCTGTCCCCAAACCAGCTTTGTGATTTTTTTCCAAGATAAATGGGATTCCCAATCCCCTTTGTTTTCTGAGAGGGCTGAACCTCCATTCTCTGGATCCAGTTATGTGGCTTAGCTATCATCTTTCTTTCATTTAAGACTTCAAAGCTGAATAACTTTTCCTAGGACACAGGCACAAAAGGAAATCCTCTCTGAACCTTACCCCACCCAATCTTTGTCCAACACCATGTTCCTCGGAGAGATTTCATCAGTGTTTGGGCCTTGAGACTACTTCTTTGTGACTAATACTGACTTCCCCTCCTTAAAATGCTCAGAATCCAAGAATCCTTGGGTGACTAGGAATGGACTTTATACGGGGTAATTAAGTGTCCCTTTTGCAACTGAGCTTGTTTCCTGTGCCCTCACTTCTGAGGCAACAGACAAACAGAATCTTCTCTCCCTCAGAACCACATTTCTGAGAAAAGCCCTGCCCACTGTGTCTTCACTTTCTTCACCCATCTCCATGTGTTTAGACACTTCTTCCCAGACAACCCAGTTCAGTTGGGCCCCCTAGCCCAGTCTTTATGGCTGTGCAAATCAAAGCAGAATAACTTAAATTTAAATACTTCACAAAGTCTGAAGCTAACTCAAGCCTTTAGGACAAAATTTAGTACAGTGGTAGTACCAACAGGTTAGACTCAGCCTCCATCTGTGGTACAGCCAATTTTTTTTTTTTCTTTTTCGAGACAGGATTTCTCTGTGTAGCCCTGGCTGTCCTGGAACTCACTCTGTAGACCAGGCTGGCCTCCAACTCAGAAATCCGCCTGCCTCTGCCTCCCGAGTGCTGAGATTAAAGGCGTATGCCAACACTGCCAGGCTTGGTACAGCCAATTAAATCATATCTGAAAGAAAATGAGCCTTTTATTGGACTAAAAGGAGGAATTGTAGAGAGAACATTTTGTGTATTGTATGGATGTCTGACCTGTCAATTAAAAAAACCAGTGGCCTACAGGAAAGGGTAGAATAGAAGGTGGGACATCTAGGAGACAGAGAGAATTCTGGGATAAGACAAGGCAGGAGATTTCTCCTGGGAAGATGTGAGGAGACAGATGCATGGTACCACACAGGTAACCAGCCTAGTGGCAGATTGTAGGTTAAAAAGCTGGATTATTTTAAGTTGTGATCTAGTCAAAGAACAGCCTAGCTATATGGCCAAGGTATTTGTAAATATATTATGAATCTGAGTCTTATTTCTGGGGGGTGAGCATGGGCATGGGAGAAAGGACCTGGACCTAACTTCTACATTCATCCCGATATGGTAATTAAAATAATCGGGTAAAGGGGTCAGAAATATTGCTCAGTGTGTGAGGATGGGGAGGCTGTCTGTTCTAGGTGGTGCTCTCCTTGAATTCAGTTTGAGTGCCGGTTTAGAGCAGTGACACTGCTCAGAGACTTTAGCCTTGAAATGTGATGAGAGAGATTAGGTAGGCAGGCACTCTGAATAATAACATGCTGGCTTGCAGCGGGAAGCAGGTGACCCAAAGCAAAGGAGACTGATCTAGCTTAAAGGCAGAGATGCCAGGCTGTACTACTAATTACCTTGGTGAAGACATTTAGAAATCAATGCAAAGTAGCCTCTATGTATCCATTTCACCATGTACAAGTGTATCCCTTTCACCATGAAGATAATGGGCAAAACCATGAAGACGCCGCATGACTAGTTTCTCTCCACACCAAGAAAGAATGGGAAAGTATGCTCTTGGCGTCCCATGGAGGTGAAAACCGGAGACTAAATCTACCTGATGCCAACCTGGAGCAAGGGGAATAGTGCACCAGGGCTCTGCCCTAGTGCGTGGGTGAAGAACAAGCCCTTCCTTGCCCTGCCACACCCGGCCTGCTGGGGTCTCACAAGTTCCACACCAAATCCACCATAAGCATCTTAAAACTTCAGGAGTGAGTAGTTCACACCCCAGAGAGACTTTTCTGGCAATGAGTACAGTATCTCTGATTCCTTAATATCTGCTCAATCTTCCCCTCCTCCTCCCCTCAGGGGACTAGAGACTTCTATAGTCTTTTGATTTTCTCATAAGAAAATAACCACAGGGGAGCTATCCAAAGAGGACTAGCAGAATTATTTCGTTGATAAAAATTCTAGCCGGGCAGTGGTGGCCCATACCTTTAATCCTAGCACTCGGGAGGCAGAGGCAGGTGGATTTCTGAGTTTGAGGCCAGCCTGGTCTACAGAGTGAGTTCCAGGACAGCCAGGGCTACACAGAGAAACCCTGTCTAGAAAAAAAAAAAAAAAATTCTATACAGTCCTGTTCACTAACATATAGTTCATAGAATCACAGGATGGCTATTAAGAATTCAGATTCTTAATTCTCTTCCTTGGACTTAAATCAGATCTTCCAAATTCCGGGCTCAGAAATCCAACCTTAGCAAACTTTAAAGGTAAGGACTCCATATCGTGAGAACTATTTCTCTGGAGTTTAAGTAGTCTTAAAAAACTGTTGGTGATGAGGTTGTGAGGCCCCATGACTTCTGGTTTTAGGATAGATATCCAGCCTCTGCAAATGGCAAGGGAATTTGCTGGTCCGATCACTCAGTTGGGCTGAGGTATCTTGGAGAGAAGAGTAAGCATGTGAGGGGTGAAGAGACCCTGCGTGCTGCAGCTGGAGGTAAAGTCCACTTCTGTGGGCAAGCCATGGCTCAGGGTGAGAACGTTACCTTTCAGGTGACATTTAAGATGGGCCTAGGTCTGTGTGAGCTTGGTTAAGTGTCTCATTTTTCCTTTGGTTTCAGTTTTTTAACCTGTAAAATGGAGACAATGGTAGTACCACCTTGACGAGATTTCTGTGAGAACTAAATGAGTAAATACTGCACATCAGGTCTTTGGAACCTCCTCACCTGTAGCAGGTTGGATGTACATGCCCATTGCTACTTTTGCTTCTGGATTATGGGGCAGGGTGAGCTCTTGCTCGATATTCTTTTATGAAATTGAAATTGTCACTATATAGCATAGTAGCACATGTGATATATATTCCCACTGGGAAGAAATTTAATTTAAAATATTGCTTTCATATTATCAATCTCTACTCCCAAGGGGTCAATTGTCTAAAGTACCATCAGGATACTGTAGCCCTTTGTTTTTGTAAATAAAGTTTTATTGGAACACAGCCATGGTCACACATTCTCATGATTGTTTATGGCTGTGTCTGTTTGACAAGAGAGTTAAATTGTTCCCACGGGGATTCCGTGACCTCCTGTAGCTTGAAATACTTTTTGATTTATCACAGAAAAGGTTTAGGGGTTATAGAAATGGCCCGGTGGTTAAGAGTGTTTGCTGCTTGTGATGGGTAATCTTGGCTGTCAACTTGATCACATCTGAAAACCATTCAAACCCACGCATCTGTGAAAGAGTATTTTGATTGGATCATTTGGGGTTAGAAGGCCTGCCCTAAGTCCAGGCCACAATTTCTAGTGGCATCCCACATAAAAAGACATGAAGGAAGGAAGGAAGCTTTTGCCTGCTTGTCCTCTCAGTAGCAAGTTGTACTGCTACCGAGAACTCAGTAGCAAGTTCTATCTATTCTACTGCGAGACATCACTTTGCTTAGTATTAGAGACTTCTTCCAGACTCTCAATGTAGAGCAACTGAGATATCCAGCTTCATGGACTGAATAGCTACTAAATTACTGTCCTTTCCATTAGGAGACAGCCATTCTTGGATTAGCAAGACCACATAACCATTCTAACAGATCCCCTTGAATGAGTCTCTCTCTGTCTCTCTTTCTATTTTTATCTATATCATCTATCTATCTTCTCTATCTCTATTATCTATATTTCTGTCTGTCAGGGTATTCTAGACAAATATGTATTATAGATCATATATTATTATATATGATATATCATATATTATTATATATTATATATGTTATATATGTATATATTAATAGTTGTGTTTTCTAGAGTACCCTGACAGACTTCTCTTCTACAGCCATCATCAAAGAGACCTCCTCCTGCAGCAGATGAGAGCAAATACAGAGACCTACAGCTAGAGAATAGGAGTGCAGAGTGCAAGACCTCAGAACACTGAGTCCTAAACGGGGTGTCTCCATCAGCTCTACTCACCCAGGTCTCAGGGAATTCTGTGGAAGATGGAGGTGGAAAGATGGTGGGAGCCAGTGCGGATAGAAGACACAGAAGACAAGCCTTGCCAACACAGCAAGACTGATGCACATCATATGAGCTCACAGAGACTGTGGCAGTGTGCACAGGGCCTGCACCTGCAGGTCTGTGCCAGATGGGTCCCAGTGATGAGTGCAGAAGCTGGCACAAGCCCCCATCCCTCACCCAGAAGCTATTTCCAATTGATAACCACTCACAATGGAGAATTTATAGTTTTCTCCTGGGAAGTCTCAGTGGGTACACAAACCACATTTAAGAGCAGGCCACATGCTCTACAATAGAAGACCAACATAAAGTTGGTAATATTGGAGATTTTCTTTTTTCCTTTTTTTTTGTTTTATTTACACTTCTTTTGCTTATATATTTGTGGTTTCTGATTTTGTGTTTTCATGGGAGGTCTCTGTGTGAGAGAGTCTGTGTTCCTGCATCTGTATGCTTCTTGTGCTTTTCTCTTTTTGTTCTGTTTGCTTGTTTGTTTTATTTTTGGTTTTATTTATGTGTTTATTTATTTATTTATTTATTTATTTATTGGTGCCTGCTTTTTTCCCCCTGTTTTTATTCACTTTACATCCAGATCACTGCACCCCTCCCACAGTCTGTCTCCCTCATCCTTCCTCCCCTTCTCCTCTGAGAGAGTGGAATCTCCTCTCCCCGTATCCCCCAATCCTGGCACATCAAGTCTCTGCGGGGCTGGGCACTTCTCCCACTGAGGCCAGACAAGGCATCTGAGTTAGGGAATGGATTCCACAGATAGGCAACAGCTTTAGGAATTCTCCTTGTCTTGCTCCTGTTGTTTGGGACAAACATGAAGACCGAGCTGCACATCTTCTACATGTGTGTGGAGGGGCCTAGGTCCAGCTTGTGTATGCTCTTTGATTGGTGGTTCAGTCTCTGAGAGCCCCTAAGGGTCCAGGTTAGTTGACTCTGTTTATCTTACTGGGGAGTTCCTATCCTCTTTGGGGCCTTGAATCCTACCCCTAACTTTTCCATAAGAGTCCCTGAGCGCAATCCAATATTTGAGGTCTCTGCATTCAGCTGCTGGGTGGAGCCACTCAGAGGACAGCCATGCTAGACTCCTGTCTGCACCATAACAGAGTATCATTAATAGTGTCAGGGATTGATTCTTGCCCATGGGATGAGTCTCAAGTTGGGCCAGTTATTGATTGGCCAGTCCCTCAGTCTCTGTTCCATCCCCCATCCCTCATTTCTTCTAGGCAGGACAAATTTGGGGTTGAACATTTTGTGCATGAGTTGGTGTCCCTATTGCTCCACTGGACTTCCTGCCTGGCTACAGGAGGCGGCATCTTCAGGTTCCATATCCCCATTGCTGTGAGTCTCAACTAAAGTCACCCCCATTGATTCCTGGAGGCATTCTCTATCCCCTGTCTCTGGCTTGTACTAGAGATGCCCCCAACACCCCTACCCTTACCCCACCAGCTGCAGATGCCCATCTGGCCATCTCCCTGGTCTCTCCCCACACCTAATCCTGATACCCCCATTCTCTTGCCCACCCAGTTCACTTCCCCCATTGACCTCCTATGACTATTTTCTTCCCCCTTCTAAGTGAGATTCAAGCATCCTTGTTTGGCCCTTCCTTCTTGTTTATCTTCTTTGGGTCTGTGGAATGTAACACAGTGCCTGTATTTTAAGGTGCCACTTAAATCCACTTTAAGTGAGTACATACTGTGCATGTCCTTTGGAGACTGGGTTATCTCACTCAGGATGATATTCTCAAGTTCTATCCATTTGCCTGCAAAATTCATAATGTCTTCGAATAGTATTCCACTGTGTAGTTGTACCACATTTTTTTATTCATTTTTTACTGAGAGAGAGAAAGAAGGAGATGTGGGAATGTGGGAGAGGATCTGGGAGGAGTTGGGGGGACTGATTAATATATATTCTATTTTAAAAGTCTGTTTTCAATAGAAAAAAAAAACCAATGAACAAAAACCACTGTTCTTCTAGAAGACTCAAATTGGAAACCCAGCATCCATATCGTGTGACTCACAAAGGCCTGTAATTCCAACTCCAGGGGGATCTGACACTTTCTTCTGGCCTCGGAGGGCCCCTATATTCACTTGGACACACTCACATACAGATATGTAAATATTTATTAAGTTGGTGAGTTTTGCTCTGCGTATGTTTGAGCTCCTGTTATTGAACAGATCCCGATGGGAATGGCCACCCGAACTACTGGGCTCGAACTTGAGAGCAGAAGGTGAGGCATGCCAGGAGCAAATGGAGGGAAAGGACTTACAAGCCTCCCAGTATAGCCTGTGGAACCTGGCTCTGGCTTTGATGGGATAGGAGAGTGCAGGCCCATAGTGGGGAATGATTCATCATCTCCTGCCTGTCTATTTTCTTCATCCACTTCTCACCCTTGAGAAGTCAGCTCAGGAACTTTGGGATATTCCACCAGGGCCCCCGAGCACATGAGTATCCCTCCCCTCCTGGAAGAAACAGGTTAGAGAGCATGTAGGCTGGAAGGGAGGGGCTGATTAAGCCCCTGCTACCTCATTCCCTAAAGACCAATCAGTTAAAAAGTCACACTGTTCTTCCAATCACACTGTACCTAATGGCTACTGCTCTAAATTCCGTATATAAGGTTCCTGAATGGGCTGTGCATGGTCGTTCTCCCATCTTGCTGTGCAGGACGACCCCGACATGTTGGATCAATAAATTCCTTTTGCATTTTGCATCAATCTCCGACTCCATGTATTCACTCGGGGGTCTCTGGCAAGTTAAGGCTCCCCAGAGTCTTACACCCTCACCCCCTCACCCCCTCACCAGCATCGATGAGAGTCAATCTTTCCAACCCCATTTGAGAAAACCATAATTTGATCTCTTTTTGTGTAACACAATGGCTCATTGTTTACAGTATGCCAGTTGCTGGGGCACACAGAATAAAGCAAGAACTTTGCCCTCGGAGTTTGCATTTTACTGCAAAACCATAAACTCCTTCTGAGCAAGGGCTTGTGACTCCTGACAGCTCTTGCTAGACACAGAAGAACAGTGGAGAATGCCTGGCATGGCAGGTAACTGGTAACTAATTAACAGCTGCAATCGAGCTCATAGTTCAGAATCTGCGCCTCTCCTGAATCCTTCTTTTTATTCAGTTATATGCAGGGTAAACAACTTTTCCATCTGTGGCTTGTCCTTTAATCATGTTAGATATTTGTCCCCAGAATCAACTTTTTTTTAAAAAAGTATCTACCATCAGGATTGAAAATAACTATTAATGCCTTTATTTGAAGCCTCGTATCCTGGCATCACATTGACAAGACTGGGCTGGGTGTGATGGTGAGAGTTTATTATCTTGGTATGCCCTGGAGTCTAAAGCAGGAGGATGAGGAGTTGAAGGTCATTTTTGGCTACATAGCAAACCTACCTGGGATACGTGAGGCTTTGTCTCAAAAGGGAAGAGGAGGAGAAGGAAGAGGAGGAGGAGGAGGAAGAGGAGGAGGAGGAAGAGGGGGAGGAGGAAAAGGGGGGAAAAGAGGAGGAAGAAGAGGAGAAAGAAGAGGAGGAAGAAGAGGAGGGGCAGGTTAAATTTTGATATCTCTAAATTAAATGTTCATTATAGTTTCAAAGCTTTCCCTTATTTAAGAAACTTTACCCAACCTCAAGCTCTGAGCTTTATAAATCTCTACCTTTATCTTGAGCACTGGTTCTCAACCTGTGGGTCAAGTCCCCTTTAGGTACCCCCAATGACCCTGTCCTAGGGGTTGCACATCAGATATCCTATATATCAGATATTTACATTACGATCTATAACAATAGCAAAATTGCGGTTGTGACGGGTCAATGGAGTTTTACGGTTGGGGGTCACCATGAGATGAGGAACTCTATTAAAAGGTCTCAGCATTGGGGAGGTTGTGAGCCATTGTTCAAGAATTTATGTTTTCTGAACACAATTTTTTAACATTATTAAGGAAAGCAAAGTTTCCCTACAGCACTCTCGATCGCCCCTTTGTAGCAAAGCCAGAGGGTCTTTTGACATTCTATTCCATTTCAATCCCAAGATCTTTCTTTTGGCCATGAGATGTTCCCTAAATGTCATACCTTTAAGAAGGTTCTTGGTATTTCTGTTATAGTGATTCTTAGTTTTTCTTTTTTGAACAACTTTCTTTTAGACAGTTTCTTATTTATTCTTGGAAATTTGTGCCTTTGTGTGTAAATTTTAAAAATAGTCTGTCCTTAAAATTTTCTGCTCCACTGAAAACGTTGGTGGGATCTTTACTGAAATGGCACTGAACGCATAGACTAATATCCCAGTAGTCATGAACATTTTATTTTTGTGTATGAGAGGATATGGAGAAAGAAATAGAGAGAGAAAACAGACAGAGACAAAGGGTGGGAGCCATGCATTGATTGTAACAATTCATGAAATCTTAGTTCATCTTTGATTGGCAATGTATAATACTATCATCCCTTAATGACTGTTCGTATTTCTGTCCTGAGTGGCATGGTGTATAACTTGCTATCATATGTCCGTTTCACTGTGAGTTTTTCAAACTTTCTCCCAGTCTCTGGGTCATGAGCTTTTAGAGCAGGTTTCTTTGTACACGCCCACAAAAGTGTCATTCATTCTTGTAGAATACATGTCTTAAGCAGTACAGTCCCCAGAGCAGGGTCAAAGTTTCCTCTGTGACAGTGAGAGCAAGGTCCAATAGGTTTTTATGGCAAGGAGCTTTTGACAAATCCCGCTCATTTGCAACAATGCTTCGGATGCGACCTGCGTGTCTGCTCTCACTGATCTTTTCTGCCCACATTGCAGCTGTATCGGTAAGTAGATACTACCTACTTCCATAGATATTTAAGAGCACCCGTTGGAGCCTGTTACCCACCTTGTGTACCCTTGTTCCCTTCCAGATTAAGCATCTTTTGAACGGACATGGTAAGAGGCATTTCCTACGCAATTTTTCTGAGTTGTCTTCAACAAGACTCAAGTTTTCTTCAGAAACAGATTTTTCTTGTTGCTTTTCTTTTGACAGACCACGATACAGACGTTGGTGAACAGAAGGGTATTTCAGAAATCAACTTAGGTGAGCTCAGTGTCTGAAATATTGAGGCCCCAAAATCATGGGCTTATTATTTAAATCAACTCATTGATTAACCAATGAGACAAGGTCTCTCTGGGTAGTCCTGGATGACTTGGGCATTGTTAAAGTAAAGCCAGGGTGGACTTAAGCTGGCATTCACTTTTCTGCTTCTACCTCGAGACTTCCAGGACTGGGCACAGATGGGCAGCTCTGTGTCTAATTTGAAAGGATTTAAAGGGCCGTGACTGTATTGCATTTTGCAGAGACAAGTTTATTGGTGCTTATTGGAACTTTCTAGAAAATGATGGTGTCTAGAGAAAGAGGCTTACATTAGACTGTGTGCATGTTCACTTCAGTGTAGATGTATGTGGGTGGAGGACAGCAGTCAGTTTCAGTTATGTGTCTTCAGGATCTGTCCATCTTGTTTTTGAGACAGGATCTCTCTCTGGCCTATACCTTGTCAAGCAGGTGACACTGACTGGTCAGTGAGACCCGGGGATGGGCATGCTTCTACCTCTTTGTCTTTGGGATCAAATGCTCCTGGGTTTTTACTTGGGTTCTGAGGCCCAACATTTTTACCAACTGAACCACCACCCTGGGCTCGAGGTTAGCTTTTTCTAAGAGAGCTAATGAGCCCTCATTGGGTCTAAGGTCATGTAACAAGTTTTCTGTTTATGAAAAATCCATAGTTTCTAGTTTGAAGTAAAGGGGAGGAGTGGGTTATTGTTGTACTCACTAAATAAACTATAAAGAATAAGAAGGTGGTTTTATTTAGTAGGAGAAAGATCCCAAGCCCGGGCAGGCCCATCACATGTCCTGGTGGCTAGTTGATGAGGTATACAGAAATGGGTATATGTATTTCCATTCAGATAGCTTGTTAAGAAATGTCTTTATGGCTGGGCAGTGGTGGCACACACCTTTAATCCCAGCACTTGAGAGACAGAGGCAGGTGGATTTCTGAGTTCTAGGCCAGCCTGGTCTACAGAGTGAGTTCCAGGACAGCCAGGGTTACACAGAGAAACCCTGTCTCAGAAAAAAAGAAAAAGAAAAAAAAAAGAAATGTCTTTCTTGTGGAACCCATGTTATCATCCAGTACTGAGAGGAAAGATACCGAAGTGTTGCCTGTCTTTTCTCTGTGTTCTGATTCTAAGGTTTCAGAGAAACCTTTACATAGTGACATCTTTGGATGGGAATGGTGTGAGTGGAGGGATTCTGGGTCACAGTCACCTTGGAGTTTGCAAAGACATCCATGTCTGGTGACACCTGCATCTTGTAATGGGGGAAATGCTGGTTTCCTCATGCGGGAAGACTCAGGATTGCAGGCTGCACAGTGAATCCACTCCGGGTTTTCAGACCTAGATCGCACCAGCTGTTTGAAGATGACAGAACTCTCAAAAAGGTGTGATGGCAAACACCTGTAACCCCAGCACTGGGGAAACAGAGGCAGGCAGCTCTGAGTTCAAGGCCATCCCCAGATACATAGAGAGCACACAGTCAGCCTGAGCGACACGAGATCATGTTTTAAAAGAAACAGACTAGACAAAAAGCTGGTACTCTAGTTACTTAGGGGGAAGAGTGCGATATATTGTAATCAGTGTTAACATTTAATGATTATTAAGCATTTCTTTCTCTGCTGCTGCTGCTGCTGCTGCTGAGGAGGAGGAGGAGGAGGAGGAGGGAGAGAAGAAGGAGGAGGAGGGAGAGGCGAAGGAGGAGGAGGAGGAAGAGGAGGATGATGATTATTATGATGATTTTGTTGTTGCTGCTGCTCCTGCTGTTTTGAGACAGGGTTTCTCTCTGTAGCCATGGTTTTTCTGAAACTTGCTTTGTAGACCAGGCTGAGATCAAGCTCAGAGATCTGCCTTCCTCCACTTCCGGAGTGCTAGGATCAAAGGTGGGCACCACCATGCCTAAGTGATGATTAGGTATTTCTGTTTGGAGCACATTCTAAAGTACCTTTATAGGTAGTATTGTTTTTCAAGTATCATAGATACTCATATAGTTAAGGAAACAACATGATAATAATTAATCAAGGCCAAGACTTGAACCTGGGCAGGCCTATACTGTGTATTTTTAATTAGGGTAAAGTTTAAAATTAATGAATGAATTAAACATTATTTTAAAAGGTAAATGGAGCTCATTCAATGGTTGGCAAGTTTTCCCGTGATCTTTCCCTTTAAGAATCCTAGTTTTAGGAGTTCTTTGAGTCATAGATAAGCAAGTCAAGCAGTGTATGTGGCTCCATTCAGCTAATCGTCTGAAAAGCAGGGTCTCGGAGACATACACAAGTCTTGAATGGATCTGCATGTAGTCTCCAGGTATTCGTCATTACAAGGGCTTTGTCCCTGGCTTAGGTTTGGAGGCTGCCTTCTTCCTCTTGGGAGGAAATCTACTCAGTGCATTTACCTAGGTGAAGGAGAGGGGCCATAAAAGGGCTGGGATGGAACACCAGCTGTAAAGCTCATCTGGACAATGACCTCCTAGTTCATGACCTCTCTGAGCTCCATTTTTTTTCTTTAAATAAGGAAAGCTTTAGAATTTATAAACAACACAATCCTTTCTAATTCATCTTAGTTATAAGGTTATGTTTAAAATATCATTATTTTCTATGTATAGATGTTTTGACTGCATGCATATCTGTGCACTACGTGCATGTCTGGTACCTGTAAAGATCAGAAAAGGGCATTGTCCCCCTGCAGTGATGTTACAGATGGTTGTGAGCTGCCATGGAGGTGCTGGGAACTGAATTCAGGTCCACTATTAGAATAACCAGTGTTCTTAACCACTGAGCCATCTCTCTAGGCCAGTTCAAAGGTTCTTAAAGAAGGATTTTATTCCAAAATTGAAAAGAGGGCATATCAATATGCAATACTTACTGGCTGTTCATATCTTCTTTGGTAGAGGGAAAGATTTGCACTTTAAAAAAGAGATAGATGATTTTGTGGAATGAAAGATGTACAGTGGCAAAGATTAGTTATACCATGACCTGTCTTTTATTAATGTTGACTTCAAATATCCTTTTGTTTTTAAATCCACCCCAGCTGCAGGCCTGGACCTCTTTCAAGGAGACATCCTTCTGCCCGTGAGTGCTGACAATGACATATATTCTGTGCCTTGGGAATTGTGGTCCCTCTGGAAGCTCAACCTGTGCTTGGGGGCTAGCTCATGTTGAACACTGTGGGGGCTAGCTCATGTTGAA